>WNGS01033470.1:3159025-3192892 GCA_020271785.1 Procambarus virginalis
CAGGTAAAGATATACTCTCCACAGGGGTCTCTAGTTTTAATTACTTTTAAGCAAGTCAGTTCTTGGTGGTAGTAAATAGCAGTACCATCTCCTCTTTGAATAGGACAACAGTTGTGAATTACTGAGTAGTTTGGTATGTTGTATAGTTGAGTAGTATCCTCTTTTAACCACGTTTCAGTAAGCACAACAAAAGAGAATTTGTTGTCAACTGTTTGAATCAGGGCACTAACGTCATCAAAGTGTTTGCTTAGAGATCTTACAATCAGGTTAATTACAGAAACATTGTGATTATGTGTTAAAACATTGTTTACATCATGTGCTGTATAATACCGGCAATTTTGATAATTAAAGTGATGATTGTCATAGATACTAGTTAAGAGGTTTAGTTCTGGGTCTATACTAGTTTGCATACTGTTTTCTGTTTGATGGAGAAAAGGCAAAAAAGACAATTATAAAAAAAGAACTAGATATAAAAAATATACAAAACTATACAAAAAATGAGGTAGGTTGCTTGAAGGTACTTTCAGGTACACTGAAAGTAATAATTTGCACTAGGAGACACAGGCAAGCAAGAGAACAATGGAGCAAGGGTGGAGAGCTAGGTAACCTAGGTTACAAAGAAAAAGTTGAATAAAATCCAAAAGTAATATAAACTTATGATAATTTCTAGAAAAATCTTTGTTAAGATCCTAAAAAAAATTGAATGAACTTAAGAAAAATGAAAATGATCTAGAAAAAATTAATTCCAATGGATTGACCAATACAAATCAAATTTACTTCGATATATTAATCACTTCAAGTAAAATTTGCTATACTAAAGTAATTACACTATAGTAAATTTCTAAAGTTACACTATAACAAAATGAGATGAGTCAGGGAATTATTTTCCCTGACTCATTCTTTCTCTAGTGCCTTGATTTGTCCTTTCGGGTTCCTTACCATGTCAGTCAAGCTGGTGGAGACTTTGTTGTGGGGGAAACTGACTCGTGGGGTTTATTGATTTATTTAATACAATTATTAATTTATTTAATGAGTTCTAATTTGTAATTTATGTTTAATGTATATATTATTTATTTAATTCAATAGCGGACTGTATGATATTAAATTCCCACAAATCGTTTCCTACACAAGCTGGGGGTTTAAATATTATATAATCTATCAGTCAAAATTATTGATTGTAGACATTTACTACAGTGTTAACACTTTTGTTCTCCGGGGACGGATTTGACGTCCACAAATAACTCTGTGGATGTCCAGCGGGGACGCATGTGGCATCCAGAATTAAAATATTGTTAACATTCCATTTTTTACCCGATGATTATGGGACTACTTTTAAAATGCGTGCCTTTAGATTGTGAACAATTTGATACTTGAATGAATGACATAGTTTTAAAATTGAGGTGAGAAAACTGATCAGAGTACACACTTTTTGTGTATGATGCTCACGGGTAACGCTCAGTCGATTTTCGGGTTTGCCGAGGGTGGCACGCCGGGTTTTTTGACCTTATATGCATATATCCCTTAGAGAATTCTATTGTGAACAATTGATACCAAAATGAACGATATAACACAAAAATTGATGTGAGAAAACTAAAAAGAGCATGCACATTTTAGTGTGGGTGTTGTGGGTGTGCAGATAGGTGCTTGCTCACGGGTAACGCTCATCCGATTTTTTTGGTTTATTGTGGGTGGCATGCAGGCTTTTTGACCTTATATACATATATCCCTTTAGAGAATTCTATTGCGAGCAAGTTGATACTAAAATGAACGATGTAACAGGGAAATTGACGTGAAAAAACTGGAGAGAGTACAATATACACATTTAGTGCGAAAGTGAATTTTCGTATATTTCTTCGGCATCTTTGTTTAGTTAGTTTAAATCTATGACCTCTTGTTCTTGAAGTCCCAGGTCTCAGAAAATCATCCCTATCGATTTTATCAATTCCTATTACTATTTTGTACTTAGTCCTAATGGCCAGCCCAGCTTTATTTTCAGACTCTGCTTGATAGGTGTCCGAACCCGGGGCGTTTTCCCTCGGCTCCGCTTCTTTCGGCAGATCGGACCAGTCCTGTATGTGACTGGTTCGGCCTCCTCAGCTCTTCACGTCTGGTATTTTTATGCGGGTGTATCACCATCTCTATGGTGATCAGGTGGCTTTGTGGATGGTGTCCCACTTGCGAGCTTCGTCTCTGCGACAGTATGACGTTCCTGGTGTTTCTATTCGCCATTCTCTTGCTCTTTGTTGGTTGTCTTCTCTTTTGCATTGGGTTGTCTTGTCCTTTCTTGGGGTTTCAGGACTGTTACTTGATGCTTCTTACTGTCGCCCCGTATCATGCGGCACTGGCGGAGCCACTCCAGCTTGTGTTTGGGGTGGACTTCACAACCGCCCCATTGCGTATGCTTTCTCGTGTCTTGTTTCACCTCCGGCCTACTCATGCGTCACCTGAGCCATCCTGGTCCTTGATCAGGGTACCCTCTTATCTTTCTTCTCCTCAGTTTGTGGTAGCCCCTTTGGTTCAAGATTGTTTTTCATAGGCCATATTTTATTGGCATGGGCCTCTGGGGGTCGAGTCGGGGAGCTTCCGGCTCTCTTCCGGTGCAGGGGTTTCTGCTCTTTTGGTACTGATGATAGGTTTGTATGTTTGCAGCCTTTCTCCATCCTTCTGGCCATGGTCGAGATGGCTGCTTTCAGGAGGAGTCCTTGGGTTATTGATGCTTGGTTGGTTCGGCCAGGGGTGTGTCATGTGTTGTCCAGTTGCGGCTCTTCCCGTTACCTGCGTACCGTGACTGGGGATGCGCTTTGGGTTGATCGGGTCCCCTCGCTCCTTGTTTCAGAGCTCGGGTCTCCCAGGTCGTCTGCAGAGTTTTTAAATCTACTAGCCTGAGGTCTATCCTTGCGTCCGTGCCATTTGGACGTTTGCAGCTTTTGCTGCCGTGTTGGTGACGTCTAGGGTTCATTTCGTGCACGAGGATTTTGGGGTCGCACAGGTTCCTGGCCGCCCGTTCATTGTGCACGTGTCTGCTCCTGTGCGTTCTTGTGTTGCCTTGGGTTGCAGGTTGCAGCCTGTTGTCTCGGCTTCGTGTTGTGGACTTGTGGCGGGCACCTCCTGGATCAGCCCTTTCTTTTCCTTCTCTTTGGGTATGAAGCTCCAGGGAGCAGTAGGGGCCCCCACAGAAAACCAGATTGAATGTAATGAAATGCCATTTTCTGGGTGAGCCCTGGAGGCTCCCTGGCAACCCTCCCTCCCACCGGTCAGCGTTTTTTTTCGCATTGGTTGAAGCTTAGCTTCCAAACTGATGCTAGGCAACTGACGAGGTGAGGTCTGGGGACTGCACGGATGATTGGTGCGGGAGTAAAGTGTGATGTTTGCTTGTTTCCTTGGGATTGTAGGGAGTTTCTACCTCTCTGTTCGGTTCTGTTTTAGTTTTTTACCATGTGGGGTTTGTTTTGTTATGACTACCTTTCTGGGTGCCTAACCCCAGTCGATGGCAGATAAGGAAACCCCCAACCACAAGGGCCATTGCTCCCTGAAACCTTTCTAAAGGGGCCAGGTTCTGGCGCTGGTCTCTGGTAGGTCTGAACTCCTTAGCTAATGTCCCGGTCAAATATAACATACATTAGCCCGATAAGGCCCAGGGAGCCTCGGGGCTCACCCAGAAAATGCGTTTCATTACATTCAACGCTGGTTTTTTTGCCAGACTTCCCCGCCCTAATGCGCCCAAAAATGCCACCTACGATTTTTTCCCCATGATCGGGAACACAAATGAACACTTTTATAAGATGCAAGAATTTTTTGTATTTTGTTGTTGTTGTTGTGCCTGTGGGTGTTGAAGCCATTATGACCCTTAGTGGCCCAAGGGTTAAGGATGCTAATGATGCTGGAATGTAAAGGGGTAACTGCTGTGATGTTGCAAAGCTTTTTTCTTTTTCTTTTTTGTAGAATAAAAAAATATGAAAAAAATTTGAAAAAAAAACAAATGTCAAACAGGTTCGTCCGGTGTTTGTCAGGTAGGCTGACAAACGGGAGAGCCAGTCGAGGAGCGGACAGCACGCTGGACTTGTGCTCCAGTGATCCCGGGTTCGATCCCGGGCGCCGGCGAGAAATAATGGGCAAAGTTTCTTTCACTCTATGCCCCTGTTACCTAGCAGTAAAATAGGTACCTGTGTGTTAGTCAGTTGTCAGGGCTGCTTCCTGGGGGCGGAGGCCTGGTCGAGGACCGGGCGCGGGACACTAAAGCCCTGAAATCATCTCAAGATAACCTCAAGATCATCTCAAGATAGGCTACTCCATTATTAACAAATAAATGAAAAATACAAAACAAATTGAACACATTTGAAACAAAGAAAGATTGTCATAATGGAGCATCCTACCCGACAAACACTGAATGAACCTTTATGACATTTGTCCGTTTTTCAAATTGGTTCAATTTTTCTTTTTTTTTCTTAGAAACATGGAGCAGCCTACCTGACAAACACCGAACAACCTTTTGCTATAAAAAATGAAAATATTGAACAAATTTGAAAAACGGACAAATGTCATAACGGTTCGTTCAGTGTATGTCAGTAGGCTGCTCCATTATTTAAAAAATTGAATATCATATTGATGTTTATCGGCAGTGGAACGGATTATTTTTATTTCCAATATTAAATGGGGGAAATTTGTTTTGAAAGACGAGCATTTCACATGACAAGCACGGCACCAGAACGGATTAAATTCGTTATTCGAGGTACCACTGTATTTATATTTGATATACACACAGATCACTAATTTAAAAGATTGAGCTTAAACAGAGAATAAGCTAATATAACATGGCAGGAACAAACAACATAACTTACATATATGTAAGTGACAACATTTAGGTACATCAATGACTTGATAAGAGTCTAGGATAGACCGAAACATGTCACTTTAATTTCCTTTCATTGCATTTGTAGTTTGAGTTATTTATTGAACTTAACTTTATTGATTATAGTACAGTACAGCAGGTCATATTCTTTCAGTATGGGTTACAGAAGTACATATATAAATAGTGGACCTACATATTGCTGGCTTTGGCTACTCATTAGCCAAAGTTATTCTATGTCGTTATTTTTCTAGCAAACATTGCCCTTCACATTGTTTACAACCTATATTATAATAACAATAATAATCTATTTACAGAATGTAATATACATTGAACATGTTAAAGTGGTTACATAGGTAAAATAATTGTTATTAAACCACTGGTTACGCACAGTGTTTTGGGCATACAGTAATTGGCGTAATGTAAGTTAAATCTGACTTTGATTTAATTGCTAGCTAAGTTGGCCTTGTGTTACTTTATCAGATGGTGGGCGTGCGAAGTATAGCCAGTACGATAAGAAGACCTTACAGGAGGCACTTGAAGCTGTATGCGAGGGAAAGATGAGTCAGCGACAGGCAGCCCGGGAGTATGGTGTACCCCTCACAACCCTCCATGACAGACTCACCAGCCGTAACAACAAAGCGTCCATTGTCAAAGTCAGCCTCTTCACAAGCCAACAAGAGACTCACATCGTGAACTGCTTCAAGCAGTGGACTAAGGCAGGATTCTTAAGAACTAGATCAGATGTGCAGGAGGTGACACACAAGCTCCTGCGTAAGCATCGGGCTCAGGGAAAGAGCAATCCATTTAAGGATGACCGTCCAGGGCGGTTCTGGTACCAAAATTTTTTCAGACGGCATCCAGAACTCCACCTTAGCTCCCCAGATGACCTTCTTGCCTATGAACTAGGAGCCTCCCAGCACAATGTACGTCTGTGGAGAGAAAATTTTGATGCTTTTTGTTCAAGCCAGGGTTTTACAGATGTGCTGACTGACCCCAGCCGGATATTTACTGCCGATGAGACCACTTTTTTTGTGTGTTCTAGAGCAGGTATTGTACATGCTCCTCACTGCCCTAAGAATGTCCTAGATCGCACCAAGGGTAATGTCAAATCCATTACCGTATTTATGAGTCTGTGTGCTGATGGCCAAACACTGCCTGGAGCCATTATCTCGCCATCTGGGACTCGTTTTAAGTGTGATGGATCCAGTGCCATACAGGATTGGTTGATGAGTGAAACTGAAAGTGGGTATATGACAGCAGAGATCTTTCAGAAATACTTGACTCAAGTGTTCATGCCGTGGATCCAAAATGCAGGTGTAGAAACTCCAGTGTGGCTCTTCCTGGATAGCCGGTGTTCATACTTGTCACCAGAAGTGTGGGAGTTCTGCCATGAGCACCATGTCATCCTGTATGCCCTTCTTCAGAGCTCTCCCCAGCTGCTACAGCCAGCAGCTGCTGCTGTCTTCAAGCCCCTTGAGGTGTCATGGATGCAAATGGTGCAGGAACAAAAGCAGAAAGGAAGTGATATACTAACTTGTGATTCTTTCATTGCCTTGTTTAAGACTTTGTTGGCCAACTTGTCTCAACCTGAAGCTGTTAAAAAGGCATTTAAGAAAAGTGGATTATACCCACTTCAGACTCCAGAGCTAACATTCTAGCACTGGCAAAATAAGGGACATCACGGCGGGATGCAACACACAGTAAATTATAAGAACTCTTGATAAGTATATGTGTACATGTAAATGCTTGCATACATTAGATGCACACACACACACTCATACCCAAACACAAAAAATCTAAAAGAAAATATTAGATGCCCCAAAAATATTAGAACTTTTGCAAAAAAAGTGGTCTACCACTCTGTTTGCAGTTTGTTATTTGAATTATATTTATGTAGTAAACATTATGTTCCACAATACATCATGTTTACTAATATAGACAATTTATATTTAGCTTACCAGAGGACGTTTGGCAAAAAACAGTGTTCGTGTTTTAAATGACATCGTTCTATCAGTGAATAATAGTAAATGTTTGGAACAAGCTAAGTGAGAAAGTGGTGGAGGCCAAAACTGTCCAGTAGTTTTAAAGCGTTATACGACAAAGAGTACTGGGAAGACGGGACATCACGAGCGTACCTCTCGTTCTGTAACTACAGTTAGGTAATTACACAAGTTAGGGGAGAAGGTGGTGGAGGCCAAGACCGTCAGTAGTTTCAAAGCGTTATATGACAAAGAGTGCTGGGAAGACGGGACACCACGAGCGTAGCTCTCATCCTGTAACTACACTTAGGTAATTACACTTAGGTAATTACACATAAGGATAGCATGGGATTAAACAAAATTGGAGAAGGATGATATAGATGGATTTATTTTGTAAAATGTGATATGGAGAAGTTGTAGGGAGAGCAAATGGTTGTAAGTCTGAGAAAATCATGCATTTGTAATGGTTTCGTATTGGTGTTGATATTGGCTGTAATGATGGTATCATTGTTGTTGCTATTAGATGTACAGTGGTATGTATATTGGTAATAGATGTACAGTCTTGGCCATAAATCCTTTTGTTTTGGATATATAAATAGATTAGTAACACTACTGACTGGGTGTCCATGAATCGTTATGAATTCCTTATTTATATTCCATGGAATATGGACAGAATATACTGAGAATAATATTTGGATTATAAATAACTATTTGAATTATATTTATGTAGTAAACATTATGTTCCACAATATACAGTATCATGCTTACTAATACTATATAGAAAATTTATACTGTATTTAGCTTACCATAGGACGTTTGCTAAAAAAGCATTTTTTTTTAAATAGTAAATGACATTATTCTATAAATGAATGATAGTAAATGTTTCAAACATTTTCATTGGTCAAAGAGTTGCAATGTTCTATGTTTGGTTAATGCTTTATTTGCCATTGTCATTCATTTTTGTTTTGTTATATGTTTATAAAGATGTTTATACACACCCAAATATGCTTTTACACCAGTAAATTAGATTTTTCTATACCAAATATATTGATGTTTAAGATTCAAAAGATTTGGCATATCTAACGTTTATGATATGAAGGAAATGTCAACTCAAACAAGAGCACTCGTTGAAGTGTCTACCATATTGCGAATGTAACAAATTGGGACGAACCAGTTATTCCATGAAATATTACAATTACAACCAAGCAAATAACTTTGCTGTCTCACTTTATCAGCAAACCTATTACCAGTATATTCAAACCTATTACCTATTACCAGAGGCCAAGACCGTCAGTAGTTTCAAAGCGTTATATGACAAAGAGTGCTTGGAAGACAGGACACCACGAGCGTAGCTCTCATTCTGTAACTACATTTAGGTAATTACACTTAAATAATTACACACAAATACATACAATGAAACCTCAGTCTACGAATGCCTCATAGTATGAATTTTTTGGTGTACGATGTCAATTTTATCATAAAATTTAACCCAGTGTACAATATTTGTTCCGGAGTACAACTCGCTTGTTGATACTTGTATAGGTCAGGCACATGGGTTCTGCTGCTCGCTTGGAGACTTAACACTGGAGAGTAATCCTGTTGGCCCCTTGGTGGCCAACCCAGCCTTGGTTTCAGGCACTGCTTGCTCGGTGTTCAAACCCAAGGGTCTTCCTGTGGCTCCGCCTCTTTCAGCAGATCAGTTCGATCCAGTACATGGTTAGCTCGATCATCTCCTCCGATCTTTGCGACTGTTCTTTTTGATGTGGGTTTATCACCATTTGTTTGATGATTAGGTGACTTTGTTGATGGTGTTCCACCTGCAAGTTTTGTCTCGCCGGTAGTATGAAGTTTCCTGGCGGTCCTTACAGCACTTCTTGACTCTTCGTAGGTTGTCTTCGATTTCTGTTCAGGTTGTTTTTTCCTATCTCTTGTTTGTTTCAGGCCCATCATCTTATGTTGAGTACTGTCACCTTGTATCGTGAGGCACTGGTGGAGCCACTTGAACTTGCGTTCGTGGTAAATGTCACTTTGCTCTGTTCCGCAAGCTTTCTTGGGTGTTATTTCACCTCCAGCCTGCTCATGCGCTGCTTGAGTTGTCCTGGTCATTGGACTGGGTGCTCTCTTTTTCTCTCCTCTTCTCGGTTTGTTGTGACCCCTTTGGTTCAGGAATGTTTTTCCAAGGCTCTTTTCTTGTTGGCATTGTCTTCTGGGGGTCGGGTCGGGGAGCTTCATGCTCTCCTCCGGCGCAAAGGTTTCTGCTCTTTCAGTTCTGGTGGTTATTTTGTTAGTTTGCAGCAGTCTCCTTCTTTTCTCGCGAAGAATGAGACTGCTGCTTTCCAGAGGGGTCCTTGGGTTGTTGATACTTGGTTGGTTTGGCCAGGGGTGCATCGTGTTTTGTGTCTGGATGCGGCTCTTCACCGTTACTAGCGCGCCACAACCTCCGTGGCAGGAGATGCACCTTGAGTTGACCTGGTTTCCCTTCTTCCCTGTTCCAGGGCATGGGTCTCCCAGGTCGTCTGCAGGATTATTCGGTACAGCTAATCTGTTGTCTATCCCTGTGCCCACGACGTTCATAAGTTCGCGGCTTTGGCTGCTGTCTTTGGTAATATGCCCTGGGCTGACATTTGGACATGGGGCTTTAAGAGGTTAAACAGAGTCCTAACTGCACGGTACCTCATTAATGTTCCAGGCCCTTCTGGGGCTTGTGTAGCCTTGGGTCGCAGGTTGTAGCCAGTTGTCTCTACTTCGAGTTGAGGAGAGAGTGACAGCCACCTCTCGGGTAAGTCGCTTTTTTCATTTATCTTTGGTTTGGTAGCTCTGGGGAGCTGAAGGGGATCTCCGCAGAAAACCAGCATTGAATATAATGAAACGCCATTTTCTGGGCGAGTGGCTCCCTGGCATCCCTCCCTCCCTCCCTCCCTCCCTCCGGTCAGCGTTTTTTTGTGTTTTTGATATTCAGCTTCTGAACACATTGGCATGGGGGGGGGTCTAGGGCTCCCCCTTTCCCCTCCCGGGGAGGGGGAAGTTGTGCAGACTGCAGCATGGTGGCTATGGTGACGTCATGCTTGTTTGCTTGTTTTTTGATTGGAGAATTCGGCTTGCTCTTTCAGCTTTTGGTTTCCCATTTTTAACCAGCTGTACAGTAGTTTGTTTTGGGATTCCTACCTTTCTGGGTGCCTGACCTGGTAGATGGCAGATATAAACTGCCTCCAACCACACAGGGGTAACTATAGGCCAATGCTCCTCGTGCCTCTCTGAGAGGGCCAGGTTCTGGCTCGTGGTCCCTGGCAAATTTAGAATTCCACCAATTGACTCTTGCCATGGTCTAATATAAACACATCAGCCTGGTATAGTTCCGGGAAGCCTCCAGGTCTTGCCTAGAAAATAGCATTTTGTTACATTCAGTGCTGGTTTTTTGAATAAGGCTTAGGTTGGACAGCTTTTCAATTTGTTAGGGAGTGAGTTCCGTACATCACTCAGAACTACAGAACTACATTAACTACCCTTGGGTAAGCCATCATATCCCATGCATTCCGCAGAAGTGAGGGAACTTGCAAGGAGGAGATTCATGGAGAAAGAACCCAAATCCGTTGAAGAAGATATTTTTGGTTTGGCAAGCAAAATGCTTGCCAATAAATCAGGAAAGAGAACCCTGAACTAAATCAGAGTGAAATGGTGAACTGGGAACACACAATATGGTTGGTTTAAAACACAGTCATGAAGCACAAAGAAGACTAAAGAGAAAGCAATGAATCCCACACAATGAAGGATCCAGGTGCAGTTTAGCCAACTCCACTTGTATGTTTTTGAATATGTGTCAGCAGAGGCCTGCCAACCTTCACAGTACCAGGTGACTGAACAAGAGTGTGGGCTGTAATTCCAGGTGTATTTAACATCATCTGGTGGTAGCCATGTGAATTAGGGTTACAGTTATTCACCTATTGCAAACTATCATTTGCAGTGTTTACCTATTTTTATTCTTATTCAAGCTGTGGTTTGTTTTATTTTGTCAGACTTTCTGATCAATTTTCCCAAAAGTTTTGGATCTATCTCTGATCTTTTAGCCCTTCTTGTCTCTTTGAGGGAGCCATATTCTGATCCTGTCTCCCGGTTGGTCTGCGTATGTTTCAAAGGCCTGGCATGATCTTGGCTCAGAAGTACCAGCACTTAACTACTGATCGATAAAACAGATAGAAACTATGAATTGATAAAATTGATAGGGAAGAATTCCTGAGACCTGGCACTTCAAGAACAAGAGGTCATAGATTTAAACTAACTAAACAAAGCTGCTGAAGAAATAAGAAAATTCACTTTTGCAAAGTGGTAGATGGTTGGAACAAGTTAGGTGAAATGATGGTGGAGGCCAAAACCATCGGTAATTTCAAAGCGTTATATGACAAAGAGTACTGGGAAGATGGAACACCACCATCTCATCCTGTAACTGCATTTAGGTAATTACTGGGAAGCTGTTGAACCTCCCATTAAAAACATAAACTAATAAAAAAAGAGAAAAGAAATTATGGCAGCATTATGTGATAGTTTTGTTTTTCTAGTTTTTTATTCAAGGACTTGTACAGGTATTTTAAATGTATAACAAATCTTTTGTATACTAGTAACTCTCAAAATGTACAATTTAAAATTTATCTCCAAATTGTTGTAGAATTATTATAAGTACTGTATAAACAATTATATAAAAATATATTTTTTTATTCCATACATAACATTTTGCATTTATAAATAATACTTTATTGGCTCTTGAACTTTTGTAACATTACATAAATAAATTCAACAAACTTCATTTTGAAATCTTTTCATTAGTGTTAATATAATAATAATAGAATAAGACTACTAATAATAATTAAGTATATAAGATGTTGGCATGAAAACAATAGGATCAATGAAAAAATGAAGATAATTACAGAGAATAAGTTACAATAATAGTACAACCTCAATTCAACGTACCCCGATTCAACGAATCTCCGGCTAGGTCGCACACTTTTCAGGCCTGATTTACTCACCTGGTTCGCTGAAGCGGGGAATGTGCGGATTTGATTACAATGTTGGGGTAGAGTTCACAGACTGTTGGAAAACTTTCCCATTCTGTCACAGGTTACAATTAATAAGTCCCTCATATGACAAGTTGGATTACACAAGTGGACCACACAAGTCGACTACAAGTGATCCACAAGCTTATAATGTTGGGACAGAGTTCACAGAGTGGTGGAAAACTATCCAATTCTATCACAGGTTACAATTAATAATTCCTTCATATGACAAGTTGGATCGCACAAGTGGACCAGGTAAGTGAATCATATTAACCCTTAAAGTGCGCATTGCGTCATATGACGTGTTGCAAGTTGTTCCAGTCAACTGCGCTTCACGTCATATGACGTGTTGGAGTGCTACGCAAGATTTAAACGGCCCGCGGATACACGGGGTTCACCACACCTTCATCTTGTAAACAGACGCCGTTTTTTAAAAAAATCGTGGGCCAAACTCCCAGGTGTTAGGGGCCTCAGGAGTGAGCTACCAAGCCTGACACGCAGCATGACCTCACAGCACTGCTGTTCAGCTTGTGACCACAGCATCGCCTAAAAATGCCATAATATACTTGTTCATGCTATTATGTAGCGATGATATTATTACAAAAGACCCCTGACTGTGATAAAACTGACCAGGGTTCTGATAATAGCAGGATTGTGGTGATATTTAGTGCTGTGCGCCATGGAGGGAGGAGTAATGCTGTGGGAGGGAGGGTGGTGGCGATGTCTTCTGACTGTGTGTGGCCACCTTTTATTGACTGCACTCACCATACCAGTTTAGTGGTTCACTATGGTGAACACAAATGTAGATACTTATATATAACGTGTGTATAGAGGCAACCCGTCCTCGCTAATTCGTATAGTCAATATTGACTTATTAAATACGTGCATAGGTAATATACTAAACATAATAGTTTACCTTGAAAAGCTTCATAGAAAACACCGACCTTACCTAACCTTGTTAGTATGTTAAGATAAGCATCTTATTGCTTCGTAATTACAATTATTACTTAACCTATACCTATGATAGGTATAGGTTAAGTAATACCTTGAAAAGCTTCATAGAAAACACCAACCTTACCTAACCTTGTTAGTATGTTAAGATAAGCATCTTATAGTTACATACAGGTGTTATATATAATTATCTAAATGTTTTGTTCACCATAACTGTTTATCTAAGCTGGCATAGTGCACAAAGAGCATAGTAGCCACCCTTACACAGCATGATAAGTCAGGAAGATGATGCCATCTCCCTCACCAAAATGGCTTCTCCCAACACTTCTTTTGCTGTTATTACACAATATATGCATGTTAGTACAGTGGAACCTCAATTAACGAATTTAATCCGTTCAGGCATCGAGCTCGCCATGTGAAATGCTCGTCTTTCAAAACAAATTTCCTCATTTAACCCTTAACCCTTCAATTGCGCATCGCATCATATGATGCTTTGACCGACTTGCAGTAAATTGCGCATCGCATCATATGATGCGTTGGAGTACTACACAAGATTTAAACGGCCCGCGGATACATGGGGTTCACCACACCTTCATCAGGGCTCTTGTAAACAGACGCCATTTTATTAAAAAATCGTGGGCCAAACTCCCGGGTGTTAGGGGCCTCAGTATCGAGTAAGCTACCAAGCCTGACACACGCAGCATGCATACTGCTGTTCAGCTTGTGACCACAGCATCGCCTAAAAATGCCATAATATACTTGTTCATGCTATTATGTAGCGATAATATTATTACAGAAGACCCCTGACTGTGATAAAACTGACCATGGGTCTGATAATAAGAGGATTGCGATGATATTTAGCGCTGTGCTCCATGGAGGGAGGAGTAATGCTGTGGGAGGGAGGGTGGTGGCGTTGTTATCTGACTGTGTGGGGCCACCTATTATTGACTGCACTCACCATACCAGCTTAGTGGTTCACTATGGTGAACACAAATGTAGATACTTATATATAACGTGTGTATAGAGGGTATTAACAGCAAGAGTAGGAGGTTGGGAGCCGCCATTTTGGTGAGAGAGGAGCGTCGTCTGCAGGAATTATCGTGTTGTTTACTGGTGACCACGATGGTCTTTGGGCACCATACCAGTTTACTTGTACAAGTATGGTGAATAAAACCGGTAGATATTTATATATAATGTGTGTATATAGCGTAATAACACCACAAGCAGTATTGTTGGAGGAGAAATATTAGTGCGTCTGGCCTTGAGGGCGGCAGCCATCAGCTGACTGTGAGGTCCATCAGTGGCAGTGGCAGCCAGTGGCGGGCTGCCACTGCCTGCCACTGCCACTCAGCATACCAACTTAGTGGTTCGTTATGGTGAACACGAATGTAGATACTTATATATAGCGTCTGTATATAGTGAATAAAGCAAAAACAGTATTGTGGGAGAAGAATGTGGGTGAGTCAGATGACTTGAGGGAGGGCGTGAGTGGCTGGCTGGTACACGGCGGTCACTCCTCGTTACTTTTTGACTTATAATAGCAACTTAGTGGTTCGTTATGGTGAACAAAACATGCAGATACTTATATATAACCTGTGTATATAGTGTAACAACCGACAAAGTATTTGTTCACTGTTTGATGAACATAATTGAATCAACAATAAGCACACCATATTTTAGAGTACAGCAATGATTCACCCATTTCATTATATAAATATATCACACTTCACACTATTGAATAATATTACAGCAAAAAAACTATGAAAAATCAATCAGAGAAATTGAAATAATTAGGCAATTATCCCTTTGTGGCAACTGTGGCCTGACAGCTGGCGATCAACAGACCGCCTGGGACGCATGCTGAGTGAGCGCCTGTTTTGTGCCAGACTTCCCTGCCCTATAGCGGCCAATATATTCAACTTACGATTTTTTTATTATTTTTCCCGTGATCAGTGAACACAAATTAACAGGTTAGGAAGAAAAAATAATTTTTTTTTTTTTTTATGCGCCTGTGGGTGTCAAATGGTATATAGCTATGCGCCATTTAAGGGTTAAATGGCACATAGCTATATACCATTTGACACCCACAGGCGCATACCCAAAAAAAAAAAAAAAATATTTTTCTTCCTAACCTGTTAATTTGTGTTCACTGATCACGGGAAAATAATAAAAAAAATGTAAGTGGCATATATTGCCCACTATAGAGCGGGGAAGTCTGGCAAAAAATGGGCGCTGACTCAGCGTGCGTCCCAGGCAGTCTGTTGATCGCCAGCTGTCAGGCCAGAGTTGCCACAAAGAGATAATTACCTAATTATTTCAATGTCTCTGATTGATTTTTCGTAGTTTTTTTGCTGTAATTTTATTCAATAGTGTGTAGTGTGATATATTTATATAATAAAATGAGTGAATCATTGCTGTACTCAAAAATATGGTGTGCATGTTGTTGATTCAATTATGTTCATCAAACAGTGAACAAATACTTTGTCGGTTATTACACTATATACACAGGTTATATATAAGTATCTGCATGTTTTGTTCACCATAACGAACCACTAAGTTGCTATTATGAGTCAAAAAGTAACGAGGAGTGACCACCATGTACCAGCCAGCCACTCACGCCCTCCCTCAAGTCACTTGACTCACCCACACTCTCCTCCCACAATACTGTTTTTGCCCATATTCACTATATACAGACGCTATATATAAGTATCTACATTCATGTTCACCATAACGAACCACTAATTTGGTATGCTGAGTGGCAGTGGCAGTGGCAGGCTGCCACTGGCTGCCACTCCCTCCCTCCCTCACCTCACCTCACCTGACTTGCCACCATTCTCCACCCACCATACTGTTTTTTCTTTTATATACAGACGTTATATATAAGTATTTACATGTTTTGATAACTGTACATCTAAGCTTGTATGGTGAGTAAAGGCACAAAGACGTAGGACCTCACACAGTCAGCTGATGGCTGCCACCCTCAAGGCCAGACGCACTAATATTTCTCCTCCAACAATACTGCTTGTGGTGTTATTACGCTATATACACACATTATATATAAATATCTACCTGTTTTATTCACCATACTTGTACAAGTAAAGTGGTATGGTGCCCAAAGACCATCGTGGTCATCAGTAAACAACATGGTAAGTCATGCAGACGATGCTCCTCCCGCACCAAAATGGCGGCTCCCAACCTACTTCTCTTGCTGTTTATACCCTCTATACACACATTATATATAAGTATCTACATTTGTGTTCATCATAGCGAACCACTAAGCTGGTATGGTGAGTACAGTCAATAAAAGGTGGCCACAGACAGTCAGAAGACAACACCACCACCCTCCCTCCCACAGCATTACTCCTCCTTCCGTGGAGCACAGCGCTAATTATCACCACAATCCTGCTATTATCAGAACCCTGGTCAGTTTTATCACAGTCAGGGGTCTTCTGTAATAATATTATCGCTACATAATAGCATGAACGAGTATATTATGGCATTTTTAGGCGATGCTGTGGTCACAAGCTGAACAGCAGTGCTGTGAGCTCATGCTGCATGCATCACGCTTTGTAGCTTACTCAATACTGAGGCCCCTAACACCCGGGAGTTTGGCCCACAATTTTTTTTAAAAATGGCGTCTGTTTACAAGAGCCCTGATGAAGGTGTGGTGAACCCCGTGTATCCGCGGGCTGTTTAAATCTTGCTTAGTACTCCAAAGCATCATATGATGCGATGCGCAATTTACTGCAAGTCGGTCAAAGCATCATATGATGCGATGCGCAGTTGAAGGGTTAAAATATTGGAAATAAAAATAATCCGTTCCTCCACTGAAAAATATCAATATGATATTCGTTTTTTTTAAATAATGAAGCAGCCTACCTGACATACACTGAACAAGCGTTTATGACATTTTCCTTTTTTCAAATTTGTTCAGTTTTTTTATTTTTTGTTTTTATTTTTTTTTTAAGAAACATGGAGCAGCCTACCTGACATACACCAAACAAACCTTTATGACATTTGTTCTTTTTTCAAGTGTTTTTATTTTTTATTTTTTTTTCGTTTTGTTTATAAATATAAAAACATTCATACGACATTTGTTCTTTTTTCAATTTTTTTTTTAATTTTGTTTATAGCAAAAGGGTTGTTCAGTGTATGTCAGGTAGGCTGCTCCATGTTTCTTGAAAAAAAAAATATAAAAATGACAAAAAAAAGTTGAATATATATGAAAAAAGGAAAATGTCATAAATGTTCATTCAGTGTATGTCAGGTAGGCTGCTCGATGTCTCTTAAAAAAAATAAAAAAAAATAAAAATAAAAAAAATTGAACAAATTTGTAAAAAAGAGAAATGTCATAAAGGTTCGTTCAGTGTTTGTCAGATAGGATGATCCATTATGACAATTTTTGTTTCAAATGTGTTCAATTTGTTTTGTATTTTTTATTTATTTATTAATATGGAGCAGCCTACCTGCCACACACTGAATGAACCTTTATGATATTTCTCCTTTTTTCAAATTTGTTCAATTTTTTTATTTTATTTTATTTTTTTGATAAGAAACATGGAGCAGCCTACCTGACATACACTGAATGAACGTTTGTGAAATTATTTCTTTTTTTTATTTTTATTTTCTACATAAACTCAATGTTTTGCAACATCACAGCAGACACCCCTTTACATCCCAGCATCATTAACATCTTAAAAAAAAAAATTATTTGCATCGTCAGAGGCGTCCGAGAATGTGCGAGAAGCAGCAGGAATGCACCATGTGGTTTTCGCGTTAATCAAACAAGCGCTCGCCAACCGAGACAAATTGTCAGCGATCCGCGCGCTCATTATTAAAAAATATCGTCAATTGAGGCACTCGTCTCTCGAGGTTCCACTGTATCTACATTTGTGTTCACCATAGCGAACCTCTAATCTTGTATGGTGACGACAAACAGTAACAGGTGGCCACACACGACTGATGTTCCCTCTCTCCCTCCTCCCTCAATGTTTCAAGGCTAGATGTACTAACATCCCTCCTTCAAGTGTACTGTTTGTGATGTTATTACACTATATACACACATTATATATAAGTATCTACATGTTTTGTTCACCCTGTTCAGCTAAGCTGGTATAGTGCCCAAAGAGCAAAGTGACCACCCTTACACAGCATGAGAAGTCATGCAGATGTTGCCACCTCCCTCACCAAAATGACTTATCCCATTGCTCCTTTTGATGTTATTACACTATATATACACATTATATATAAGTATCTACATTTGTATTCACCATAATGAACCACTATATTGGTACGCTGAGTCAAAAGGCAGCAAGAAGTGACCACCACACCAACCAGTCAGCCACTGGCCACCACTCCCTCCCTCACCTCACCTGACTCGCCCACATCCTCCTCCCACCATACGGTTTTTGCTTTTATTCACTATATATAAGATTATATATAAGTATCTGCACGTTTTGTTCACCATAGCAAACCACTAAGCTGGTATATTAAGTGCAAACAGCAACAGGTGGCCTCACAGATTCGGCAGACAATGCTACAGCCCTCCCACCCTCAACATTACTCCTCCCACAGCACAGCACAAATTATCACAACAATCCTGCTATTATCAGAATCCTGGTCATTTATATCACAGTCAGGGATCTTCTGTAATACTATCATCGCTAAATAATACCAGTTACATATATTTCTGGGGGGAGCCCCGTCGGCTCCCTGGAGCTATCCCAGGCTGATATGCTAATGTCAGACTTTGGCATCAGTCATGTGTATGGAGTTCTTAGGCCTACCTGGGACCACGGCCAGAACTGGGCCCCCTCAGAGAGGCAAGTGCTGTGAGCTCATGCTGCATGATTAGGATATATTAGGATAAGGGTTAAAAGTAACACAGTCGTTAAATAATGTAAGACATATATCAGGTGTGGGTTATGTATGCTGGGGTAAGGAGGTAGGCGAGATGATGTGAGCCTCACTCGTAACTGCCGACGTATCATAAGCAACTGTTATAAATTAGGTTTTCTGATATGGGGGATCTAGTATTATGGAGTAGGGTCAGCAGTTAGAATAAAGATGTATCACAAGTAATGGAGATCATATAGGCCCGGCCCCCAATAATAATATAAAACAGTATTAACTAGTGGCTTCCAGAAAATGTCAGCCTAGAGGTTGATCATGATCTCCTACACAGGAAGAATGGCTACTCCTTTAAAACTAACTCACTTATTTATTTGGCACCCTTAACAACCCCCCATATACCTTAAATAACAATAACAAATATCACTTTACCACACTATCTTACGTTAAAAGCCTTGGTCTACTTAGGCAGGATACAAGGTTTTACAATTGGACAAGCTAGGGTAAAGTCTACTAGTGAAGAACTTGAAGCTTGAGGCAGCTTAGGGTAGTGAGCCCACGTGGTGTACCCTAACACAACACAACACTTAGGGGTACTCAAAACACTGGCTGATACTACACAGTATCTACACAAGTCTTACAATTCCAGAGTAGGCACGGTTATACACAAAAGTACTTATCTTAGTAGTTACAGGAACTTAAGGTAAGGGAAAGGGAGTAGGAGAAGAATCGAGGCAGAGCCCCCACAGGTAGGTGTTTAGACCTCACAGCCTGAACAGAGAAGGATGCCGTAGCCTCCAGCATGAGCTCTCCCCAGCTGTTGCCGGGGAGACAACAGCTGATTGTGCCGCTTGTAAACATTACAAATCTTCATTGACGTAAAACTGGTTACCTTATTAACCCCTTAACTGTGTTGCCTCCAAATATGACACCCCCGCAGTGCGCAGGAAATAAATTCTCTGGAAAAAATTCATTTTTTTTTAAAGTGTCAAAAACCCTTCCCTGAGTATGGGTATGTAAAAAAAATCGAAATTGTACTTACTTTGGCTGCTATGGGGTCCGTAATTTGGGGCATGACGTCATCATTCCCCATTCGCCCGTGACGTACGCTCCCGGGGCCAGTAGAGCGCCCGGGGCGGGGCGCGTGAGTTGCCGCGAATATATTTTTGTTCATTTTTTGCGCACAGTTCTAAATACATTTTATTTGTTTTTACGTGCTAATCCTATGTATAATGAACACGTACACTATATTATGGCAGTAAAACATCCGTACTGTCCGAAGACACTGTGTTACGTGCAAGACACTTGTGTACACGTATGTTTCACATATATACCGTGTATCATGCTAATTTATGTATATATACAATCTGTTTATACACTATACACTGTCACACAGTATATACATTCACCATCAACACACACAGAACTCCTCGAGTGTGAGCTGCCACACCCAGCCAGCCAGTCCTCCCTCTCTCCTCCAACATCGTACTCGCCATCACCCCTCCTCCCACCATACTGTTATTCACACCAATGTTTCGGGTTCATTTATGTATATTTACAACACATTTACACACTCTACACTGTCACACACCATAAACACATTCAGAACTACGCGAGTGTGAGCTGCCACACCCAGCCAGCCAGTCCTCCCTCTCTCCTCCAACATTGTACTCGCCATCACCCCTCCTCCCACCATACTCTTACTGTTTATATTACACTATTTACATATGTTATGTATACCTATCTACATGTTTTATTCACCAGAACTATGCAAGTAAGCCGGTATTGTGTCCAAACAGTACAGTGGCCACCATACACTGCATGAGAAATCACACAGCAGACGACGCTACGATTACGACGTCACCTCCCTCACAAAAATAGCTCCTCCCAACATACTCTTGTTGCTGTTATTATACTATATACACACACTGTATATACCCATGTACATATGTGTTCCCTAGCGAAACATAGCGAACATAGCGAACCACTGAGCTAGTATGGTGAGCAAAACAAGAGTGGCTGCCACACACAGTGGAGGCTACCTCAATTCTCTCCCTCCCTCCCTCACCAAAATTCCTCCTTCCACAATACTACGCACAACGCTAATTATAACCACAATCCTGGTCACTAATTCCTGTAAATGAATAATTGACTACACACGTGTATTTTGAAAAGGAACCTAAAAAGTCATTTGAAGATTCCTAGATGGACGAAATAATGGTGTGGTGCTGTGACTAGCGCTGTGAACATCGTGAACAGCATTGAATCACTGATATTTGAACATTGTTCCCAGTCATTATCACACTCAGGTTCTTCTATAATACTATCATGGCTAAATAATACAGATATATATATATATATATATATATATATATATATATATATATATATATATATATATATATATATATATATATCGACATTATTAGGCCATGCTGTGGTCACACGCTGAACAGCAGTGCTGTGCGCTCATGCTGCGAGCGCCGGCCTTGGTTGCTCACTCACTACTGAGGCTCCCACACCCGGGAATGTGGACCACAATTTTTTTTAAAGATGGCGTCTGTTTACAAGAGCCCTGAGGAAGCTGATGTGAACCCCACGTAGTCACGGGAGTTTTGAATGGAATGTGAAAAATAAAAATACCCAGAGGCGCGTTGCACAAACCAGACGTGGGCCTTCAGGCACGTTGCGCAGTTTAAGGGTTAATAGTTCTAAGAATAGTTAATAATTACTACATGGTTATACTTAATCCACAACAAGCTCAAGAGTCTGAATGCTCTGTGAGAAACAAGATTCGTCTTACGTCTGGCAAAGAAGATAGGAATGAACCACGACAAGTGCACCAAATAATGTAAGGTAGATTATTTAAGAACTGAATTTGACCTCTGGTTTCCAACTGAGGAACCCAGGGTCGTAACAGCAACTTTTCTTACATTTGTGATAACGGACTGTGATAACTCGGCTTATTTTCAATATTTTCTTATTAGTAACACAATTCACTAATAATTTTACTTGTTTTCAATATTTTATTATTAGCAACGATTTTTGTGCCAGCGATTTTTTCAGTATGCTCGTCTGGCTCCCTAGCCTACGATGCTCAGTCTCCCAACCGTAATATGGCCGCATTAGATGCAGGGCAATTCTTTTAGACATTTAAAAATAAAAGAAAGTGCATCTTATACGCCGGCAAATATGGTACATTGATACATACTGTATATAAATGCAGTTCAGCAAGCCCAGTAGGCTTGAAACATTGGTGTACCTATAAGTTGAATTTATGCTCAGTCAGTTAAAATATTCCACATATTTTGGTTTCAACAGGAGAGCAGTGGGACGAGGCGAAGATACTGCAAGAGACTACTGGCGGATGCTGTAGAGGCTGTAGTGAAGGGTAAAATGAGTCAGAGAGAGGCTGCCCGCCACTACAGGGTTCCTCGTACCACACTCATGAATAGGGTCAAGCTCATCCCACTACCACTACTAGCCAGTGGCATCACTAACATCTCCGAGTCGAGCCTGACCTCAGGTCGGGTCCAGGTCAAGCCTGGCCTCGGGCCGGGCTCGAGGAGTAGAAAAATGTTACAATCCAGTTATATCTAATTGAATGAATAACAGACTCGTAATGTTTTGTATAAATATTAAGTATATTAGCTATTTAATATGAAATAAAGATGCTAGGTTATGCCTTGTATTGATGTCTTATTGTAAAGGAGTAATGGAGAGTATGATTGAGGTATTAGGTATGAACTGGCTTTTATTCTTGGTATTGAATGAGGCTATGTGCCTGCATGCAAGAGCACCATTTTTTGAAGGCAATTGGTATTCTGGAAGTCTCTCAGGTGTGACCAGATGCTTGATGTTTCCTTTACCCAGAGACGTGTTGCAGAGCTCTGGAGTCGTACAGTTAAGAGTGTGGGTGAAGGCTGTTGGCCAAGTATGTTTAACCCTTAAACTTCGCAATACATATATAGCTGGGGTGAGTAATTATTGTGGAACTGCGCACCACAGCTTTGTACGTGTGGCACTACCACACAAGATTTAAATGGCCTGCAGGTTAGAGGGGGCTCCCATACGCTGCCCAGGGGTGATAGTAAATAGACACCATCGTGGAAAAAATCCAGGGTAGGCCACCATTGTGAGGGGGGGCCTCAGGTACCCAACAGACACATGGCAAGCGCATCACGTCCCAGCGGCCAACTGCACTCAACGCACTGCACCACCCAGTCATTGACAGGATGAAATTCCTACTGAATTATTTTCTGATGGTGAGGGAAATGTTATTGATGACTCTGGCATCGATAAAAGACAATATAGTGTATCCTCACTGTAACAAACCCCGCTCTATCAAATTCCCTGATGATCCGAACGAATTGAATTTGGTACTAAATGTTCAGTGGAACATACAAATGTTCGATTAAGCGAGAATTGTTCGTACAAGTGATCACCGAGACCGAGCGTCAGAGGTGGCCATCATCAACAATGATTCGCCAAAGTGTAAACAGTTGTACAGTGTTATATTTTGCTTACCCATTATTTCCAGGCAAGTGGTGTCAGTAGTTGGGGTTTATTGACAGGGGCCAGGTCGTGGAAGTTATTCTCATTGGAGGCAGGTGAAGTTAGTGTTAGAAGTTGTCACAAAAGATGGGTGCTGTCAATAGTGGAAGTTGTCAGAAAAAACTAGTGGTGGAAGTTGTCTGAAAACACTGGTATTGTTGGTGGCGGAAGTTGTTGTCGGAAAAGACTGATGGTGTCAGTGGTGAAAGTTGTCAGAAAAGAATGGCATCAGTGGTGGAAGTTGTTGTCGGGGGAGGCATGTGGTGGACGTAGTTGTCAGGGGAGGTAGGTGGTGTCAGTGGTGGAAGTTGTTGTCAGGGGAGGCAGGTGGTGTCAGTGGTGAGCTCTGGTTATCAGTTATCAGCTAATTGGCAACACGTGGCTGGCGCCTCAATGCTTCACTCACTGTCTGCTTTTCACCAAATTAGCTGAGGTCAAGCTCTATCATATTCCATAGTCAAAATGAATTCATAATAAATGGTGGTGGCAGTGGTGATGGGATGTATTAGGGGGGTGGAAAGGCGTCAGGGAAGGAAGGTGAGTGGAGACGCGTCCACTAGATCTGGCCTCAGCTGACTGCTGCATCATGTGCCTACCTCAATACTAAACTCATCCCCCCCCACTCGTCTACTGCCGACATGCTACAACCTCCCCCCCCCCACTTCCCACACCTGACTACCAGCAGCCGGCCACAACACCCCCCCAACCATCGGCAGTCCACCAACCACCCCGTCAGTGGTGGGGGGGGGGGGCAGAGAAGTCTGGTGGTAGGGGATGGTGTCAGAGAAGTCTGGTGGTAGGGGATGGTGTCAGTGGTGGGGGGGGTGTCAGAGATGCTTGGTGGTGTTAGCAGTAGGGGATGGTGTCAGTGGTGGAGGGGTGGTGTCAAAGAAAACTGGTGGTATCAGTGGTGGGGGATGGTGTCAGAGAAATCTGGTGGTGTCAGTGGGGGTGGTGGTGTCAAGAGAAGTCTGGTGGTAAGGGATGGTGTCAGAGAAGTCTGGTGGTGTCAGTGGTGGAGGATGGTTTCAGAAGTCTGGTGGTGTCAGTGGTGGAGGATGGTGTCAGAGAAGTCTGGTGGTAGGGGATGATGTCAGAGAAGTCTCGTGGTGTCAGTGGTGGGGATGGTGTCAGAAGTCTGGTGGTGTCAGTGGTGGGGGTGGTGTCAGAAGTCTGGTGGTGTCAGTGGTGGAGGATAGTGTCAGAAAAGTCTGGTGGTGTCAGTGGTGGGGGTGGTGTCAGAGAAGTCTGGTGGTAAGGGATGGTGTCAGAAGTCTGGTGGTGGTGTCAGAGAAGTCTGGTGGTAAAGGATGGTGTCAGAAGTCTGGTGGTGTCAGTGGTTGGGGTGGTTTCAGATGTCTGGTGGTGTCAGTGGTGGGGGTGGTGTCAGTGGTGGGGGATGCTGTCAGAGAAATCTGGTGGTGTCAGTGGTGGAGGATAGTGTCAGAAAAGTCTGGTGGTGTCAGTGGTGGGGGTGGTGTCAGAGAAGTCTGGTGGTAGGGGATGGTGTCAAAGAAGTCTGGTGGTAAGGGATGGTGTCAGAGAAGTCTGGTGGTGTCAGTGTGGAGGATGGTGTCAGAGAAGTGTAGTAGTGTCAGAGAAGTCTGGTGGTGTCAGTGGTGGGGGTGGTGTCAGAGAAGTCTGGTGGTAAGGGATGGTGTCAGAAGTCTGGTGGTGGTGTCAGAGAAGTCTGGTTGTAAGGGATGGTGTCAGAAGTCTGGTGGTGTCAGTGGTTGGGGTGGTTTCAAAAGTGGTGATGTCAGTGGTTGGGCTGGTTTCAGAAGTCTGGTGGTATCAGTGGTGGGGGGGTGGTGTCAGTGGTGGGGGATGCTGTCAGAGATGTCTGGTGGTGTCAGTGGTGGGGGTGGTGTCAGAGATGTCTGGTGGTGTCAGTGGTGGGGGTGGTGTCAGAGAAGTCTGGTGGTGTCAGTGGTGGAGGATAGTGTCAGAGAAGTCTGGTGGTGTCAGTGGTGGAGGATAGTGTCAGAGAAGTCTGGTGGTAGGGGACAGTGTCAGAGAAGTCTTGTAGTGTCAGTGGGGTTACTGGAGGCAACTGGACCAGCACCCAGCACAAGCAGGACTCATGGTTGGAACAAGTTAGGTGAGAAGGTGGTGGAGGCCAAAACCGTCAGTAATTTCAAAGCGTTGTATGACAAAGAGTACTGGGAAGACTGGACACCACGCAACCCGTCCTCTTAAAATAACGTCACTTTTCGCTCGTATGGTCACTATGACCAAATTTGGATGTAATTTGAAATGAAATCGACTCACAAAAGTGCCGTACTGTTCCGTTTTCTGTTTGAGTCATCCGGATTACTCGGTAATGTTAGGAGAGGAGACTTTCAATTAACGTTTTTCATAATGTTTTGAAACTTTATGAGAATTTCCTGCCCACCTAACCTACCAGAGGACCCTTAACTTACTGTTGTTGAAAAAAAATCCAAAATTTATTTTCATTTTTTTTTTGTTTTCAAATTACGTCCACTTTCGGCCATACTGGTAAACGGCCAAAAGCGACGTTATTTTTAAGAGGACAGGTTGCACCACGAGTGTAGCTCTCATCCTGTAACTACACTTAGGTAATTACTTTGTGAGTCAGGTGCAATTTTCATAAGGATTGTGTACTGGCATATGTATTATTGTGGGAGTAATTTTTTATTTATATATCATTTTTTGGCGGGGGGGAAGGGTTCTTGGGGCCAGATGGATGGACTGAATTCTGCATTGGAACGAATCAGCTTCGCTCCATATTCAGTAGTTCGTTCAAGCGAGGACACTGATATACTGTAGACACTATTATCTGGAATTCAACATCTGGAAAATGCCCTTATATGGCCAAAATCGTGATCGGATAAAGTTACAGTACAACCTTGATTCAACGCACTATATGGGACCAACCCCAGTGCGTTGGAGCGTTGGATGCATTGCAAGAGGTGACCTTCAGGAGGCGTTTTCGTCAGTGTCTTTTTTTTCTTGTACACACTAAGAATGCACTATCATATTATATTCTGTACCTATATATTATTACCCTACTAAAAAGTACTGTGTTACATTTGTTATTTACCTTATTGTTGGAGTCATGTCCATCTTGAAGACTCATGGAGTTGTGAATGCTGTACAGTAAATATGCACTGTAGTGTATTATACCATTAACAATGTGTTGATTAACCCTTCAATTGCGCATCGCATCATATGATGCGTTGACCGACTTGCAGAAAATTGCGCGTCGCATCATATGATGCGTTGGAGTACTACGCAAGATTTAAACGGCCCGCGGATACACGGGGTTCACCACACCTTCATCAGGGCTCTTGTAAACAGATGCCATTTTTAAAAAAAATCGTGGGCCAAACTTCCGGGTGTTAGGGGCCTCAGTATCGAGTAAGCTACCAAGCCTGACGCACGCAGCAGGAGCTCACAGCACTGCTGTTCAGCTTGTGACCACAGCATCGCCTAAAAATGCCATAATATACTTGTTCATGCTATTATGTAGCGATAATATTATTACAGAAGACCCCTGACTGTGATAAAACTGACCATGGGTCTGATAATAAGAGGATTGTGATGATATTTAGCGCTGTGCTCCATGGAGGGAGGGAGGTGGGAGGCGTTGCTGTGGGAGGGAGGGTGGTGGCGTTGTTATCTGACTGTGTGTGGCCACCTTTTATTGACTGCACTCACCATACCAGCTTAGTGGTTCGTTATGGTGAACACAAATGTAGATACTTATATATAACGTGTGTATAGAGGGTATAAACAGCAAGAGTAGGAGGTTGGGAGCCGCCATTTTGGTGAGAGGAGCGTCGTCTGCAGGAATTATCGTGTTGTTTACTGGTGATCACGTCTTTGGGCACCATACCAGTTTACTTGTACAAGTTTGGTGAATAAAACCGGTAGATATTTATATATAATGTGTGTATATAGCGTAATAACACCACAAGCAGTATTGTTGGAGGAGAAATAGTGCGTGTGGCCTTGAGGGCGGCAGCCATCAGCTGACTGTGAGGTCCATCAGTGGCAGTGGCAGCCAGTGGCGGGCTGCCACTGCCACTCAGCATACCAACTTAGTGGTTCGTTATGGTGAACACGAATGTAGATACTTATATATAGCGTCTGTATATAGTGAATAAAAGCAAAAACAGTATTGTGGGAGGAGAATGTGGGCGAGTCAGATGACTTGAGGGAGGGCGTGAGTGGCTGGCTGATACACGGCGGTCACTCCTCGTTACTTTTTTGACTCATAATAGCAACTTAGTGGTTCGTTATGGTGAACAAAACATGCAGATACTTATATATAACCTGTGTATATAGTGTAACAACCGACAAAGTATTTGTTCACTGTTTGATGAACATAATTGAATCAACAATATGCACACCATATTTTTGAGTACAGCGATGATTCACCCATTTCATTATATAAATATATCACACTACACACTATTGAATAATATTACAGCAAAAAAACTACGAAAAATCAATCAGAGACATTGAAATAATTAGGCAGTTATCTCTTTGTGGCAACTGTGGCCTGACAGCTGGCGATCAACAGACCGCCTGGGACGCATGCTGAGTGAGCGCCTGTTTTGTGCCAGACTTCCCTGCCCTATAGCGGCCAATATATTCAACTTACGATTTTTTTACTATTTTTCCCGTGATCAGTGAACACAAATTAACAGGTTAGGAAGAAAAAATATATTTTTTTTTTTTTTTTTGTATGCGCCTGTGGGTGTCAAATGGTATACTGTATAGCTATGCGCCATTTAAGGGTTAAGTAGTTCTGCTGTATGTTGAGTACTACAATACAGTTTATGAAAACTATTATACACTAAAATTACTGCAACTTAAATTTTAACACTATGTACACACTTAAGTTTAACACTTGTTCTAACTGTTCATGCCACACACACACGATGTTTTTAGATGTTTGCATCAGGTTTGCTGGTGCTTGCTGCTGCTGTGACTTCAGCTGCTTCTGAACTGGTGCTGGCTGCTGTTGTACCAGTGCTGGGTACAGATGTTCTCATGCTAGGTACGGCCGTTCTCGTGCTGGGTACGGCTATTCTCATGCTGGGTACAACTGTGCTCGTGCTGGTTGATTTTCTGCTACTAGTTCTTGCAAAATATTGCTTCATTTTTGGCATTAATAAGGCACTATTAGTAAGCCCCTGAGACATTTTGTTGTAAAACAATACAGCTGTAGTCAAAAAATGGTAAATTCCACGATTATTCTTCCACCGGCGGGCAGATAAATACTGTACGTTAATCGCAGACAAAGCTAAGGGCACTGGGTGCATACTGTACGAACACAGACTAGGTCTATATGTACACCCTACATTAGGCTGGTTTTTAAGCCAGATCAAGTAACATAAATTTCTCTCAGATATTCAATTTACATAAAATTATATATTTTTGGGTTATATTTAGTTTAGCAACATTATTACGATAATAAGAGCTATAAAAAAATACTTATTTTAGAACTGATTTAATTATTTATTATTTCGAAGCCATAGGTCACTGAACTGTGTAGACGAAATCAAACAAAACACGCATGGTGTTGTGTGCACACGGATTATACCCGTCCACTCGCGCTGGAGTTGTGCTGCCAATAATATGAATAATTTCTCAAATACTGATATCTATCATATTACAGTATATTTTTGGTTTTATTTAGTTTAGTTTAATTAGGATAATAAAAAGTTATTAGAACACCAGTTTTAGAAATGATTTATTAATCTGAAAACGTTCAAAGTCATAAGTTACTGAACAATGACGACACAGACGAAAGTGAATGAAACTTCACTGTAAAATAAGATTTATTGTATAATATTCCTTTATCTGTCCACTCTCACTCATCTTGTTTCATCACAGAAAATGTATACAAGAAGATTTCAACTCATTAGCTAGCTATTCATGCTTCAGCCTTTAAATTAATTTACAAAGATACGTGTGCCACAAATCAGTGAACGAAAATCATTGAAACACAGCTGTTCACTTGTGTGGACCACTCTGGCTGATGTTTGGTCAATATGCGTCACTTCTTGTGTGGACCATTCTGGCTGGTGTTTGGTTCATATGGTTCACTTGTTGCATGGTCCACTTGTGTGATCCAACTTGTCTTATGAAGGAATTATTAATTGTAATCTGTGATAGAATGAGACAGTTTTCCACCACTCTGTGAATTCTATCCCAACATCGTAAGCTTGTGGACCACTTGTGCAGTCCACTTGTGTGGTCCACTTGTGTGATCAAACTTGTGTGGACCACACAAGTGGACCAGTTTTCAAGTGGACCAGTTTTCCACCAGTCTGTGAACTCTGTCTCGACATTGTAAGTAAATCCGAATATCCCCCACTTCGGCGAACCATTGTTTGTCGAACAGGGTGAGTAAATCCGGCCTGAAAAGTGTGCGAACTAGCCAGAGATTCGTTGAATCGGGGTATGTTGAATCGAGGTTGTACTGTATCTCAATATCCGGTCAAAATGTCCATAGGAACCGGAAAATCGGGTGTTTGACCAGATAAAAAATCTGGGCCGGTTAACTTGCTGCTGATGTTGCACTATCCGGACAGTCAGCAGGACAAATAGTGAATTGTCCAGATACGAAGCCAGGTGGCGGGCCATACCGTATTAATCCTGTAAAGCTGTGGCTGAAGCGCATGGTGTAGGAGGGGGTGGGGTGAGTGGGTGGTGTCCGGAGAGAGGGGAGCATTGGGAGGGACCACCTGGGGAATAACGGTCAGGGAAGGAGGGAGTGAGTTGGCAGGAAGGGAGGGAAGGAGGGAGTGAGTCGGCAGGAAGGAAGGGAGGGAGTGAGTTGACAGGAAGGAAGGGAGAGAAGGAGGGAGTGAGTTGGCAGGAAGGAAGGGAGGGAAGGAGGGAGTGAGTTGGCAGGAAGGGAGGGAAGGAGGGAGTGAGTTGGCAGGAAGGAAGGGAGGGAAGGAGGGAGTGATATGACTTCCCATATAGTCCAGATAATCAAGTGGAGACAGTATCTGTAACTGAATTTGATGGATGTGGTACAACCTATTTTTACAAGATGTAAATTTGGCAGTGTTAAACCTGGTGCAATTATTTTTGTTTTTGAGATGTTTACATGTCATTGTGCATGATTATAATTTACACATGTGAAGGGGTCATGTTCTGCTGTATTGACTAGTATATAAAGTTTTGCTTTTGTGGTTGTTAATGTAAATGTTTCTCCTAGTTATAATACCAGTTTGTTTTATTTGTGTTAATTTTTATATTTCATTTGTGTTTGAGAGTATGTATTAGTAAATGAGTATGATTCTGTGTCTAAAAATTTTCCCGCGCATGTTCGTGAGAGAAGCATCCCTGCACTCCACAAGGGAGAGAGGACTGGGACTCCACACACACACAGGTTGTGTGGTGTGTGCTCATGAGGTGCTCGCCTCACCTTACTGTTGGAGATTATTGATCTCCATATATCCGAGTGTCTGGAACTGTAATTGTTAATCTGGTGAACAAGAGGTTTTTCCTTGTAAGTGTACAGTATTATCCCGTTTCCTGTGTTTAAATAAATGTAATGCATGCACTTTGGTTGTTTCTTGAGTCCCGCCAATGCAAGTAAGTAATTATCAAAAGAAGGCACCAAGCAGGGAAGGCTATGTAGCACTGTCAAATGTGCGGGATATTTAAAAGGCACTAAATATCACTAAGGATGCCAATGCGAGAACAAAAGTGCTTAAGCAGAACAACAACAAAGGTATCCGATTCACCAAGGATTCTACTGAGGGACAAATGATCGCGAGGGACAGTCGGGAAGCAAGACACACACAAGTCCTGGAAGTTCAGACATTCTACAAGGATATGCAAGACTGTAAGAGGGACAATGCAGTTTGGACAATAAAGAGTAGGGCGGCACTCCATTAAAATTGGCAATGATTTTCATGATTGTTATGCTTTTTTCATATTAGCACTCATAATTTCCTTTTTCTTAGCAATTACAGAACATATTGTTGACACACTTTTGTTGTACTGTCTTGCAAGTTTAACAGCCTGCATACCATTTTCATATTTACGAATGATCTCTTGTTTCTGCTCTGTGGTCATCCTCACAGTTGTTCTCTTAGGTTGAACTTTACCAGTGACCTTCTTGGGACCCATGGCATGATATATAATAATTACTTTTATGTACAGAAATTAAAAAAGGCCCAAACACAACGAAATTCTTCAAAATTGACGTGCGGTCGTCACCTCGGCAGGACATTGGTAAAGTGAGGCGCGCCTCGCCACAATGCCATGCGCTTGGTGGACCTGGACATGTATAAACAATTTCTAAACAAAAAGGCAAACAATAAGTACCAAATCAAATTTTTCGGAGAAATTTACGAGTACCGAAAATCACGAGTACTGAAAATTACGAGAACCTAGGTTCCACTGTAGTTCGAATTAATGTCATATCTTGTAAGTTTTAATAAATATTGCTTGGCATTTGTACTTGAATATGTGAAAGTTGTAGGTCAATATGTGTTGAAATGAAGTCAAGAAAAAATAACCCCCTAAAAAAACAAAATATAGGAATAATTATAATGGGTTAGGGGATATATAAGTATACTTTACATAAATGATAAAGCCCTCATCTGGTCCCCATTCAATAAAAACAACCTAAAGAAACAAAGAAAATAGTTTGAATTCTGTGAAAAAATGGGCTAAAATAAATTCAGTGTCACAAGTTCTACCACCTGTGGCTGATTTACATGATGACCAATTTTGTTCCAACTTCACATGCGTAGTGACAGGTATGGATTCTCCAAGTTGTAGAAGCCCCAACAAAATCAAATAAGAAAAAAAAAATCTTCCCCAAAAAAACAAAATTTCAAGGACATAAGAAATATTGGCATTGAGCAATGTACTTATGATATTTACTAAAATACAGCAAAATAACGTAATCACTCAATTATTTTGCCCTCCAGGTGGGAATCAACAATCCTAGAAGGCACCAGCGGCATATCCATTTTGTGGACCCTCCTTACTACTACAGTACTAGTCTTCTATTTGTTGGACAGGTGCTTGCATCTCTTTATCACTGCATTATCCATGAGTTCTGCTAACTAGGAGGTGTAATTGTTATCATTGATACTAATTGCAAACTTTTTTTTTAATTCATATAAAATCCAATTTTTAACATATTGAGATGAAATTTTCACGACACTGATGCAAGATAACTTTAGATTTGTTTAAAATTGTATAATATATTTCATATGTGGACGAATATTTTGGAAACTCCCGGCCCCTTATCTCTTAAACTGTGCACCACATCAATAGCTATGGTGAGTAACTGTCACAGAATTGCACACCACAGCTATTGATGTGTTGGAGTACCACTCAAGATTTAAAAGTCTTGAGGCTACACAGGGTTCACATCAGCTTCCTCAGGGGCTCTTGTAAACAGACTGCCATTTAAAAAAAAAATTGTGAGCAACATTCTCAGGTGTGAGAGTCTCACTACTGACTGAGCAACCAAGGCTGGCGCACACAGCATTGCTGTTCAGCTTGTGACCACAGCATCGCCTAAAAAGTACAAATACATATGTAACTGGTATTATTTAGCAATGATAGTATTACAGACAACCCCTGCCTGTGATAAAAATGACCAGGATTCTGTTAATAGCAGGATTGTTGTGATAATTAGTGCTGTACATAATATGGTGGGAGGAGTAATGCTGAGGGAGAAAGGAAGATAGCATTGTCTGCTGACTCTGTGTGGCCACCTGTTATTGTCTGTACTTACCATATCAGCTCAGTGGTTATCTGTGGTGATCACATATGTAGATATTTATATATGACGTGTGTATTAGTAACAGCAAAAGGAGTATGTTGGAAGGAGCCATTTGGGTGATGGAGGTGGCGGCGTCTGCATGACTTGTCATGTTGTGTAGAGGGTGGCCACTATGCTCTTTGGGCATCACACCAGCTTAGTTGTACAGTTATGGTGAATAAAACATGTAGATACTTATATATAATGTGTGTATATAGTGTAATAACACAACAAACAGTGTTGTTGGGGGAGAAATATTAGTGCATCTGGCCTTAAACCAGTGAGAAAGGCAGCCGTCAGCTGGGTGTGTGGCAACCTCTCTTATTGCCTGAACGCATCATACCAGCTTAGTAGTGCAGTTATGGTGAATGAAACATGTAGATACTTATATATAATGTCTGTATATAGTGAATAAAAGCAAAAACAGTATAGTGGGAGGAAGAATGTTGGCGAGTGAGGTGTTGTTGAGGGAGGGAGTGGCAGCCAGTGGCTAGCTGGCTGGTGTGGCAGCCACTCCTCGTTGCTTTTTGACTCACCATACCAACTTAGTGGTTCGTTATGGTGAAGAAGTGACCGCCACACACCAGCCAGCCACTCATTGCACTCCCTCAGCAACGCCTCACTCGCCCACTTTCTCCTCCCACCATACTGTTTTTTTTTATTCACTATATACAGTCATTATATATAAGTATCTATATGTTTTGTTCACACAAACTGTACAACTAAGCTGATATAGTTAGTTCAGGCATAAGAGTAGTCGCTACCAGTCAGCTGGCGGCTGCCTCCCTCATTCATTCAAGGTCACACGCACTAAACTTTCTCCCCCAACAGTACCGTTTGTGGTGTTATTACACTATATAC
>WNGS01033470.1:3196389-3244936 GCA_020271785.1 Procambarus virginalis
AGATATATATAAGTACATATATGTTTTGTTCACCACAAATGTACAACTAAGCTTATATAGTTTGTTCAGGCACTAAGAGACATCGCTACACACAGTCAGCTGCCGGCTGCCTCCCTCACTCATTCCAGTTCACACACACTAAAATTTCTCCCCAACAATACCGTTTGTGGTGTTATTACGCTATAGACAGATGTTATATATAAATACCTATATGTTTTGTTCACCACAACTGTACAACAAAGTTGATATTAGTTCAGGCACTAAGAGTCGTCGCTACACACAGTCAGCTGGCGGCTGCCTCCCTCACTCATTCAAGGTCACACGTACTAAATTTCTCCCCAAACAATACTATTTGCAGTGTTATTACACTATATACACACATTATATATAAGTACCTAAATGTTGTATGCACCGTAACTGTACACCTAAGCTTGTAGGTGCCCAAAGAGCATAGTGGCCACCTTCTACACAGCTAGACAAGCCATGCAGACGACGCCACCTCCGTCACCCAAAAGGCTCCTCCTAACATATTCTTTTTGCTGTTATTACACTAATGCACACATTATATATAAGTATCTACATTTGTGTTCACCATAGAGAACCACTGAGCTGATATGGTGAATGTGCATGGCTCGAGTGCATGGGGGAGTTGTGTAAAACCCTGGTTTGTGTCTCCGAGAGGTTGCAGGATCCAGTAAGTTCAGTAGAACTTTCGGTTTCTCCATTCGGAAGGGAGGGAGGGAAGGAGGAGTGAGTCGGAGAGGGAAGGAAGGAGGGAGTGAGTCGGAGAGGGAAGGAAGGAGGGAGTGAGTTGGCAGGAAGGGAGGGAGGGAAGGAGGGAGTGAGTCGGAGAGGGAAGGAAAGAGGGAGTGAGTTGGCAGGAAGAAAGGGAGGGAAGGAGGGAGTGAGTCAGAGAGGGATGAAAGGAGGGAGTGAGTTGGCAGGAAGGAAGGAAGGGAAGGAGGGAGTGAGTTGGCAGGAGGGAAGGAGGGAATGAGATGGCAGGAAGGAAGGGAGGGAAGGAGGGAGTGAGATGGCAGGAAGGTTACCTTGAGGTGCTTCCGGGGCTTAGCGTACCCGCGGCCTCCTGGTTGCTGGACTGATCAACCAGGCTGTTGGACGCGGCTGCTCGCAGCCTAACGTATGAGTCACAGCCTGGTTGATCCGGTATCCTTTGGAGGTGCTTATCCAGTTCTCTCTTGAACACTGAGGGGTTGCCAGTTATGCCCCTTATGTGTAGCGGAAGCGTGTTGAACAGTCTTGGGCCTCTGATGTTGATAGAGTTCTCTCTCAGAGTACCTGTTGCACCTCTGCTTTTCAACGGGGGTATTCTGCACATCCTGCCATGTCTTCTGGTCTCATGTGATGTTATTTCTGTGTGCAGGTTTGGGACTAGCCCCTCTAATATTTTCCACGTGTAAATTATTATGTATCTCTCCCACCTGTGCTCAAGGGAGTACAGATTTAGGCTCATTAGTCAGTCCCAATAGTTTAGATGTCTTACTGAGTGGATTCTAGCAGTAAAGGATCTCTGCACGCTCTCCAGGTCAGCAATTTCTCCAGCTTTGAAAGGGGCCGTCATTGTGCAGCAGTACTCCACTCTAGAGAGCACAAGCGTTTTGAAAAGTATCATCATCAGTATAGCATCTCTAGTGTGAAAAGTTCTTGTTATCCAATCTGTCATTTTTCTTGCAGTTGTGACGGCTACTTTATTGTGTTCTTTAAAGGTAAGGTCTTCCGACATGCATACACCCAGATCCTTTACATTGCCTTTTCATTCTATGTTATGATTTGCCTGAGTTTTGTACGTGGTTTCCGTTTTTATATTTTCATTTTTTTTTCCGTAGCGCATGAGCTGGAACTTATCTTCGTTAAACACCATATTATTTTCTGTAGCCCATAGAAAGATCTGATCTACATCTGATTGGAGGTTTTCCGTGTCCTCTATGTTGCTTACTCTCATGAAGATCCTAGTGTCATCTGCAAAGGATGATACAGTGCTATAGGTTGTGTTCTTGTCTATGTCCAATATGAGGATGAGAAAAAGTACTGGAGCAAGCACAGTACCTTGGGGGACTGAGCTCTTCATGGTTGATGGGCTGGATGGTTATTTTGTTGACTATTACACATTGGGTTCTGTTAGTCAGGAAATTGTAGATCCATCTGCCTATTTTTCCGGGAATTCCTTTTGAATGCATTTTATGTGCAATAACACCATGGTCACATTTATCAAAAGATTTTGCGAAATCTGTGTAAATTACATCAGCGTTTTGTTTGTCTTCCATAGCATCTAATGCCATATCATAGTGGTCCAGCAACTGCGACAGGCAAGAGCACCCTGTTCTGAAACCATGTTGTCCGGGGTTATGGAGATGCTGTGATTCCATGTATTTTGTGATCTTACTTCTTAGCACTCTCTCAAAAATTTTTATGATGTGCGATGTTAGTGCTATCGGTCTGTAATTTTTTGTCTCTGCCTTATTTCCTCCTTTATGAAGTGGTGCTATCTCTGCTGTTTTTAGTATATCAGGAATAACGCCAGTATCTAGGCTTTGTCTCCACAGAATGTGAAGGGCCTGCGATAGTGGTTTTTTACAGTTCTTGATGAATATGGAGTTCAAAGAATCCGGGCCTGGTGCAGAGTGCATAGGCATACTGTTTATGGCTTCTTCAAAATCCAGTGGGGATAGGGTGACGTCTGATATATGATTTGATGTTGGTATCACATCCATGAAAAATTCATTTGGGTTATCAATCTTTAGTGCGTTTAATGGCTCGCTGTAAACAGAGTCATAGTGCTTCCTCAGTAACTCGCTCATTTCTTTGTTGTCATCGGTGAAAGTTCCATCTCCCTTTCGCAGGGGCTCGATACTAGATGTGGTTTTTGATCATGATTTTGCATAAAGAAAAAATATTTCGAATTTCTCTCTATTTCACTCGTGGCCTTTTGCTCTCTTTGCCTCTCCTGGGTTTTGTATGATTCTTGTAGCTTGAGTTCAATTGTTTCTATTTCTCTACCTAACCTTCTTCGCCGTTCTTGAGATAGTGCGCGACTCTTGAGTTGTTCCGCGATTCGTTTCTTCGCTATATAGGGAACGATGTTCCCGTTCCAATCTGCATCTCTTCCTCTTTTTTCTTAGGGGTATGCGGTTTGAACATATTTCTAGTGCTACTGAGCTTATTTTTTCCAGGCACTGGTTCAGGTTTGCATTTTCTACCTGTTCTTCCCAGTTATTTCTGTGAAGTCCTGATATTTGCTCCCAGTTTATCTGATTATNCCAGGTTTGCCTCATGTTGGAGGCAGCTTATGGATGATTTCTTTAGACTATCAGAATGCATACTGGCATGTCTTATACATCAAAGATTCAGGGATTGGCTAGATTTTGTTGTGGGGCATCATGCCTACTATATCTGTGTTCTTCTCTTTGGCTTGAATTTGCTCCTTATGTTTTCACTAAGTTGGCTTGGATTGTGATGGTTCGTCTTCGCTTGTTGGGGGTTTGAGTCCTGGCCTACTTTGGCGACTGGCTGGTGTGCCACCCCCATTCAATCCATGTATCTGCTAGCCATCTGATTCTTTCCCAGTTTGCTGTGTTTGGGTTCCTGGTAAACTGATGGAAGTCCCAGTTGGTACAGCACTGTTAAAGGTTTGGACTTGGCTGGACTTTGTGTGGGAATCTTGGTCGGCGTCGCTTTCCTTTTCTTCCTGTGATTCCGTTTAGACTGCAGTGCCACCGCTTGCTGGTGTTGAGGCAGCCCCAGGTCACTCAGCAGTTGCTCAAGTGGTTGTGGTGGAGCATGAATTTTGTCTGTGTGGTTTTTTCACTGAACAGGGTGTAGTTACAAAGGCTGTTTGGTTTTCTCTGTTTCTGCCACGCTTACCACTGCCATGACGGTTGGGTTTGGACCACAATTACTCTGTGCCAGCTGCTACATCACTGACTACCTTTCTAGGCTTTTTGGGGTGCCATTCCTTGAGGGGTATTCGTTTTGGTCCATTGCTCCTTTCGAGCTGGATGCTGCATGTAGCTCATCTGCTAGCTTGCGTTCGCCACCAAGGCTGGTGCATGCAGCATATTTTTTTTACTAATTTTAACTTTTATTAATACCTTTCATCCTCTTGACATAAAGCTTGCCTTTCGACAAACTAACACACTTCGTAGCAATCTAGTTCACACTGCTCCTCCTGCTTCTAATGCCGCTGATGTATACTCTATTTCCTGTTCGTCTTGTCCTCTACAATACTTTGGTGAAACTGGCCGTACACTTAATGGCAGACTTAAAGAATACAAAAGAAGTGTTAAGTCTGCAGACACAAACAATGCTCTCTTCTGTTGTGTTAGGGATTCTAATCATCCTATTGATTGGTCTTCCTCCAAAATATTCTTTCCTGCCTCTACTCTACACAGATGCCATCTTGTTGAATCGGCTCTGATACACAACAAACCAACATGAACTTGTGTCCTGGCTTTGTTGCTGTTGACTCTTCCCTTTCACAGTATATACTCAAATGTTCTAAACTATATACACAGTATATACTCAAATGTTCTAAACTATATACACAGTATATACTCAAATGCTCTAAACTATATACACAGTATATACTCAAATGCTCTAAACTATATACACAGTATATACTCAAATGCTCTAAACTATATACACAGTATATACTCAAATGCTCTAAACTATATACACAGTATATACTCAAATGCTCTAAACTATATACACAGTATATACTCAAATGCTCTAAACTATATACACAGTATATACTCAAATGCTCTAAACTATATACACAGTATATACTCAAATGCTCTAAACTATATACACAGTATATACTCAAATGCTCTAAACTATATACACAGTATATACTCAAATGCTCTAAACTATATACACAGTATATACTCAAATGCTCTAAACTATATACACAGTATATACTCAAATGCTCTAAACTATATACACAGTATATACTCAAAATGCTCTAAACTATATACACAGTATATACTCAAATGCTCTAAACTATATACACAGTATATACTCAAATGCTCTAAACTATATACACAGTATATACTCAAATGCTCTAAACTATATACACAGTATATACTCAAATGCTCTAAACTATATACACAGTATATACTCAATGCTCTAAACTATATACACAGTATATACTCAAATGCTCTAAACTATATACACAGTATATACTCAAAATGCTCTAAACTATATACACAGTATATACTCAAATGCTCTAAACTATATACACAGTATATACTCAAAATGCTCTAAACTCTAAACTTAGTCTCAAACTAAACTCTAAACAAACGTGACCTAACGTAAGCTTACCCTTGCATTGATCTTTCTTTCTTTTTCTTTCCCTTGCTTTCTCTTACAATCTCTTTCTTATTCCTATTACTATTCCCTTTATTACACTTTACCTTTCGTACCTTTTGCCTTGCTTTTTCATCCTCTAAGATTTCCTTCTCCTCACCTCTCTCCTGCCTATTTATTGCCTTCGCNGGAGTTAAGTAAGTGTTGTGGGTTGCATCCTGGGAAAGGTTGTCTTTGGGCTAGGCAGGGACCCCGATAATCCTGACTACAGGTTTTCCATCCCCAAGCAGTAGGAAATAGGCTCAAATGACAGTGTGATTCACCTATAGCACCTCTGCTCTTCACTGGTTCTATTCTGCATTTCTTCCATATCGTTCACTCCAGTACGTTGTTATTTTACTGCGTAGATTTGGGATCTGTCCTCCAGTATTTTCCACGTGTATATTATTTGATATCTCTCTCATCTCCTTTCTAGTGAGTACATTTGGAGAGCTTTGAGACGATCCCAATAATTTGGGTGCTTTATCTCGTCTATGCGTGCCGTATATGTTCTCTTTATTCCCTCTTATTTCCGCAATCTCTCCTGCTCTGAAGGGGGAAGTGAGTACTGAGCAGTACTCACTTCCCCACTTCTTCCCAGTACTGAAAAGTGATACTGAGCAGGACAATACAAATGATTTAAAGAGTACAACCATTGTGATGGGATCTCTGAATTTGAAGGTTCTTATAATCCATCCTATCATTTTTCTGGCTGACGCAATATTTGCTTGATTATGCTCCCTAAACGTTAGGTCATGGGACATCATTATTCCCAAATCCTTCACAATGCTGTTTTCCTACTATGGGCAGATTCGATTGTGTTTTGTACCCTGTATTATGTTTCAGTCTCTTCAGTGAGACTGAAGAAGATAAATTGTGAGAGGAAATAACACCAGATAAAACATAGGTTAGACTCATAGGATTGATCATGAGTTAGTAGTTGCTTTGGACTGAATATTTTTCAATCCATAGTTTTCGAAAACAGGTGAACAGTTGATTGTCTTGGTTTCCTGTTTATCTTTAGGTAAGCAGTTAGTCTTACATTTGATCTTTTTTTATCAGATAAATTAAATTCATCAGAAAAATATATCAGCTGATAAGGATCCAGGTGGAACCGGAACGTAGCCACTTTCATTTCTATTGTGTTAGTTGGGTTAGTTGTTTTCAGTCACATTATTGTGATTTTCTCTCTGAATTTGTTCATATGATTTGTCTAAGAGATTATGCATAATTATTTTTCAAACTCTACAAAATTTCTTCCAATATGAATATTGAGGCATTTGTTCAATTTCTGGGAGGAGCCCTTCAGTAGCATGAGGATTGCACCAATACAACTGTATCTTGAGTAACTACACAGGTTTCTGAAACCCATCCTTGCCTATCAGAAGTCAGGAATTCTTTGTATGATGCTATACAGTATTACTTTCATGCACTATTACTCTCGAGTCATTGCTCAGATTATTTTAATAAGCGAGAAAGTGGCTGTGGTGATCGGCAGTAAAATGTTGTAGTGGCTTTATAACTCAGGTATTTAAAGAAATATACTGTATCCACTCACTAATCCGGACTATATGGGAAGGACCCCCAGCCGGATTATCACGTTTCCGGATTAACGTGCTTTTTCGCCTCAGTGTCCAAAAGTGATCATTTCCAACTATTTTTATACCACAAACAACATAATTTAAATTGCCTTGCCACATATAATTATAAAATATTCAACTAGACACCTCAACTTACCTTGTTGTTCGTCTTCTTGATTGATGCCACACATCTTGAAGATAAGAATTCTTAATCTACACTAACACAATACAGTACTATGAAAACAAAAAAATTATTTAAAAAAATATTTCACTGATGGCGCGGCACTGTGGTATAACGCAAGGGACAGGAGCACATGGGCTGTTTGGCTTGACCAGGCCTGGACGGGTCCACTTGGGGGCAGGCACGTTACGTAGGCCGCCAGGCGGAAGAAACTCACAATATTTTTGAAGCAAACTTCAGCATGGTCAAGTTGTTTTTAGGAAACTTGTATATTTGTTGTCACATAATTATTTCTTTTGTTTTTGACTATGATGAATTGTTCTAAAATTAATGGTAATTCCTGCACTGTAGTATGTAGGCCCCTCCACATCCTCCTTATCCCCCAGGCTATCCCCCTTATCCCCCAGGCTATCCCCCAGGCGGTCCCTCCCAATGTTCCCCTCTCTCCCGACACCACCCACCACCCCACCCCCTCTTACACCATGCGCCTAGAGCCATAGCCGTACTGGATTAATATGGTACGGCCTGCCGCCTGGCTTTCTGATCCGGACAAATCACTGCTTGTTCGGCTGACTGTCCGGACAGTGTAACATCAGCAACAAGTTAACTGGCTCAGATTTTTTATTCAGCCAAACTCCCGCTGGTCCGGCTCCTATGGACATTTTGGCCGGATGGTGAGATAACGTTATCTGGTCATGATTTTGGCCGGATTAGGGCGTTTTCCAGATGGTCGGATTCCGGATTAGCGAGTGTCTACAGTAATGGTTACAAAATATTGGCTCAATTGAAAAGTTGAAATTTGTTACAAAAGGATAAATATATATAATAGATTGGTTTAAAAAATAGATTAACACTTTTGCTGCCCTGGTGGGGCACCTCAAGATCGGCTGAGTAGTGCACGTGAACTCGCCACCACCCACAAGTGTTTGTATTCTTTTTAGCTTTCTAACCTCAATTTTCATACTACGTCATTCAATTTGGTATCAAATTGTTCACAATATAATGCTATAAAGGACTATGTGCATATAAGGACATATAAGTCTCACTTTCCTATACAGTACTTTAGACTCGCCGCGCACCACAAGGTAGGCCAAGAGCTCACCACCACACAAAACTGTTTATAGTCTTTTTAGCTTTGTGACCTCAATTTTTGTGGTACATCGTTCAATATGGTATCAAATACAGTAGTTTGCAATAGAATACTGTAAAGGAATATCTGCATATAAGAACATATAAGTTCCCCCAACCTACTTTAGACCCCCGCCCACTGCAAGATGGCCCGAGCGTTGCCCAAGAGCTCACCACACAAAAATATTTATACTCTTTTCAGCTTTCTAACCTCAATTTCCATGCTACGTCGTTCAAATTGGTATCAAATTGTTTGCAATTGAATGCTGTAAAGGGATATTTGCATATAAGAACATATGTCTCACTTCTCTATACTTTTGACCAAACCTCAATGTCTTTTCCCTCATACGTGTTTCTTTCAATGCTTTTGTCATGGATTGGCTCTGTTTTTTATCAGTATCCATCCGGAAGTCAATTTGCAGTGTTTATAAGGCCAGTAACAACAAATACCTGAGAGAAAATAACCGGAATGGGGAAACGTTTAGACTCAATGGAAAGTCGCAGCTGTCTCGAGCGAAGTCATGAGAACAGTGAACCTCCATCGTGGGTAGGTACCCACACAGCAGGGTCAGGATGCCATGTGGGGATACAGAGAATGGGCAGAAGTTGGAGCTCATTTTAAAATAAGTCCCATAGAATTCAGACAATAAATGGAATTTCTACAATTTGTTTAAATTAATGATGCTGTTTACGTCATCACCCATACTCCATATTTTGGTTCACTGAAGAAATATGTGGCATTAGGCAGCAAAAGTGTTAATGAGAGATTAGTAAATGTAGAAGAAGAGGCATGATAGATAAAGGTGTTTATCACATCATACAAGGGAAGCTAAAGCAGTGTAATGCATGAAATAATATTAAGAGAGATGACACCTTACATTAAGTGTTTCGCTTCCTAAGAAAACCATCGCCATTTATTTTGCCTAAACTTAAATGATTAAACTCTTATTTGGACATCGAATTTCTACCAAATTTGTCAATAAACCAAATGATTAATCAAATCCATTGAACCAGTATAATATCAGGTTGTAAAATGGTTTGAGGATGATTAATATTGTGTTCCTTCATCAGATCGAGCAAGAGGAGCAAGAGGAACTACTGAAGAAGGAAACACAGGTGGAGGGGCTCCACAGGTGGTGGAGGCAAGTTGCTCCTGCCGGCAGGCCCACTCGTGATAAACTAAATAGAGATTTGTTTCTTACTACAAGAGAAGTAGATTTTTTGATAGACTGGTTGAAAATATCCACCGATTTAGGCTTTGCCCATGTAAAAAGTGATATATTGAACATTGTTCAAAAGATATTTGTTGAAAAACAAAGGAAAACGCCTTTTAAAAATAATCTTCCCAATTCATTTTGGTACTACAGATTTTTAAAAAATAATCCAAACATCACATCTATAGTTCATAAGGAAAATCAAATTTTCAAGAGTTTTGCTACCTTTAATGCTGTAGAATTTTGGTACTCAGATTTGGAAAAGTTTTTAGCCAAGCTTAGTTTTCAAGATATATTAAATGATGCTACCAGGATATTTTCCACTGGCTCCCTTGTGTTTCCAATGAATGCCAAAGATGGGACAGTATTTGAGCCACGTAGCAAAAATGATAGAACACCAAGCGAGCGCTCCCAGTTTATTTCAGTCATAGAAACCATCAGTGCAGCCGGTAAAGTTTCACCCGCAACAGTCATTTTTCCTGATTTAATCATCCCTAGCCATGTACCAGAGTCAGCCACACTAGAATGGCATGTTAGCAGTTCTCCTTCTGGTGCATTGCAGGCAGAGAATTTTCTAGACCATCTGAAGACTGTGTTCATACCATGGCTCCATAAGGAAGGCATCAAGACTCCTGTTATATTATTCCTGCATGGGCGCTATACTTCCATGGTAACGCCAGAAGTGTGCGAGTTGTTTAAGGAGAAAAAGGTTTTTGTGCATTCACTTCATCCATACACCGTTCTGTTGAAATTGGAACCAGTTGTAATGGCCGTGTGTGATCCCTTGACGCTTTCTTGGGCTGAGGAAGTGCAGAAATGGAAATCTGAAACTAACAGCCAAGTCTTAACTTGTTCGGGTTTTTTTGTGGTTTTGAGTAGAGTTCAAAGAAAGGCGATGGTGTCCGATAATATAAAACAAGCTTTTCAACTCAGTGGTCTTTCTCCATTTAGTTTGAAGGCTTTGGCTGATACTGCCCACAGTTGAGTATCAAAACTCTTGCTCATTAAATTCAAACACTAATTAAAATAGAATAAATATGAATATTTTATTGCAACGTAGTGATAGCTGCCAGATAAGACAAAAAATGGGCCTTGCACCATTTTAGTTGTGTGCCTCTTCTTTAGTTGTATGTTGCAAAAGAAAAAGAAAAAATTGGCAAACATATAACATATTTGGCATTTCTTATTTAGTAACATATTCTTAAAATTGTCCCAAGGTACAAACATAATTATGTAAATTTTAACCTGAGTATTGAGAGTGTATGTTCATTATAGGTTAGGTCACGTCACAATAAAATCACAACAATTTTTATGCATGTATGAGAAANTTTACAAATGGAATGCATTAGGCAGTGGTGGAGGCAGACTCCATACACAGTTTGAAATGTAGATATGATAGAGCCCAATAGACTCAAGAATCTGTACACCAGTTGATTGATAATTGAGAGGCAGGATCAAAGAGCCAAAGCTCAATCCACACAAGCACAACAGATGAGTGCCATCCACCCTGTTGCTCTCCTAGATGACTTTGTCAGCATTTTAATACCTCCGGATTTAATGAAGCCCTGTATTTAACGACCTGGGTATAGCCCCATATAGGTCATTAAATCGAGTGGACGCCTTGTATATTTAAATGCTCCAAGAAACTAGTCAATACATGTGTTTGACCAAGTTGCTGGTTGGTTGTTGGTCGGTTAGTTTGGTCAAAGATAATAGTCAATTATTGGATTACCAGCACTGTAATATACTACTTTTTTAACAAGATATCTTAATACTGAAGATTGTAATAACAGTTTGGAATACCTTTCCATTTAGGTGAAAATTGACAAGAAACGTATGGTGTAGCTTTACTACACTACACACAGAAATCACAATAGCATGATGTTAAATATAACAGCCTATGTCAATCGGCTGTTCATTAGAACAGCCTATTGACATAGGAGGGAATTGCATAAAACCCTGGTTTGTGTCTCGGAGAGACTGCAGGATCCGTTGGTAAATCAGGATGATTTCTCGGTTGCAATTCTTTTAACCATGTCATAGCTCAGTCAATTAAGGCAGCGTCTGGGATCCTCTCGGACATAGGTTCGAACCCTCGTCACAGCCCTTGTGGATTTGTTTATGGTGTAGCTGCTTGATGGCATGAAGAAGCAGCCAGCAGGTGCCTTGAGCTGCACATGTCAGGGTGTGAGGGAGGACAGAAGAGGATCCTTCCCTCCTCGCTCACCACTTTGCTGAGAAAATTCTATCATTTCCATGTTTGGTTTCAATGATGAGTGTATAAATATACTGTACAGTATATAATCTTGATACCAAATTATTTACAAATGATTGTAAAAGACTCTTATCATATGATTAGCCAAAAGTGAATATTATGCCGTCACATGTTATTAATGTTTGTCATTACCCTAAAGTAATTTTATTGTAAACATTAATGAAATACAGTACATAATAAAAAAATATGAAAGGCTATTATACAAGTACAGTATTATTGTTAGTTAATAATACAGTAATGCCAAATTGTACACAAAATAAAAAATATATATAAAAAATGCTTCCAAGCCACAAGTCAATACAGAGCTGTTATTGTCAATTATTGCATTATTAGAACCAATTTATCCTTTATTAGCAAGGTGTTATACTGGAGCAATCAAAATACTGAAGATGGTAATAAAACATTGGAATACATTTCCATTTGAGTGATAATTATTGACAGACATGTGGGGGTTACTGCCTGCTGGCATGACGAAGCAACCATCAACTGACTGGAGAGTAACAAGTATGGGGAAGTGAGGGATGACGAAGGTGGATCCCTCCCTCCCTCTCTCTCTCCCCCCTCACCAGTTTGGTAAAGAAATATATCATTTCAATTGTTTGGTTTCATTAACCCTTAAAAAGCGCTTGCCTTAGTAGCCTTCAACGCTGCCAGGTGCAAGAAATAAAATTAAAAATTGCTTTTTCTTCTAAGATTGTTAAAATGTGTTCCTTGTTCACGGGAAAAATAATAAAAAAAAACTGTAGGCGACATATTTTGGCCGTAGTAGGGCAAAGAAGTCTGGCAAAATTGAGGCGCTGGCAGAGTAAGCGCCCTGCAGCGGTCTCCACCCGTACTGTCAGGTGGGAGTTGCCACTAAGATATTACCTAATTATTTCAATGTCTCTGAATGATTTTTTCTGTTTTCTGCAGTAATATTATTCAATAATGTGTAGTGTGATATATTTATATAATAAAATGTGTGAACCATCGATGTACTCAAAAGTATGATGAGCATATTAATGATTCAATTATTATGTTCATAAAACAATAAACAAATAGTTTTGCTGCTATTACACTATGTACACACATTATATATACTGTAAGTATCTGCATGTTTTGTTCACTGTAGCGAACTAATAAGTTGGTATAGTGAGTCCAAACAACAAGAGTAGCTGCCACACACCAGCCAGCAGACGGTACCTCCCTCCCTCCCACAATACTGATTGTGGGAGGGGGAAATTCTGGCCATTACATAATGTTGCAACCATCGATGTAGTTCTAGTAAATTTTTTCTTCCTGAGTAGGGGGAGGGGACGGTTTGCCTGGGGTCTACCTGCTAGGTTGTCTACCTGTCATTGATTCTGAGGATCAACATCCCACGGCCCCATCTCTGACCAGGCCTCCTGGTTGGCTGGTATGGTCAACCAGAATGGGGTTGAAAAATGTCTCATTCCATATAATTCATTCAAATGAGGACAAACTATAACACTTAAATAAACACTCAATACAGAATATAACCTTTTGGAGGTCTCAGAATAGCGCACACACCAGCTAACACTTTCGGCCATCGATGACGGATATTGCATCCATAAACAACTCTACGGATGTCCAGCAGTGATGCATTTTGCGTCCAAAATTTAAATATTTGTTAAAATTCTTTTTTTTAATCAATGGTACTATTTTTTAAATGTGCACCTTTAGATTCACATGACGTAGCTACTTTTTTAAATGTGCACCTTTGAGATTGCGAAAACTTTGATATGCATATATCCCTTTAGAGCATTCTACTGTGAACAATTTGATGCCAAAATGAATGACTTAGCACAAAAATTGAGGTAAGAAAAGTGAGAGTATACACATTTTAGTGTGGGAGTTGTGAGTATGCGGATGGGTGTTTGCCTGTGGGTAACGCTTGGCAGATTTTCTGGTTTGCTGTGGGTAACACGCCGGGCTTTTTGAACTTATATGCATATATCCTTTTAAAGAATTCTATTGGAAACAATTTGATACCAAAACGACACAATTTGATGACACAACGTGAAAATTGAGGTGAGAAAACTAGAGGGAGTATACACATTTGAGTGCAGGTGGTGTGGGTGTGCAGATGGGTGCTCGCTCACAGGTAACGCTTGGCCAATTTTCTGGTTTGCTGTGGGTAGCCTGCCTGTTTGTTTTACCTTATATGCATACAGTATATCCCTTTAGAGAATTTCATTACGAACAATTTGATACCAAAATGAATGATGTAACATGAAAATTTATGTGTGAAAACTGAAAAAAGTATACACATTTTAGTGTGGTTGGGCACTGATAGGTAACTCTCAGCCGATTTTCGGGTTTGCTGCAGGTGACACGCTGGGCTTTTTGACCTTATATGCATATATAGTGGAGCCTCGATTAACAAGTTTAATCCGTTCCAGCATCGAGCTTGTTGTGTGTAAAACTCATCTTTAGAAACGAATTTCCCCATTTAAAATAATGGAAATAAAATTAATCCGTTCCACCCCCCAAAAACATCAATGTCATTTTATAATGTAAATATAATACTGTACATGTACAGTAAATATAAATGTTTTGTTTTACTACTGTATATTCAATTATACATGTACCTTACCTTATGAAGTCGTTGCTGGCTTGAGGGAGACATTGGGGAGGTGGGAAGGAGAAGAGGGGTTACAGTGTGGAAGGAGAATCCACCTCGGAGTCAGGTGGGCGTCAGTAGAGACAAATTTTTGGCAAGTGGCTCGCTCGTTACTCGAAATGCTCATAGATAGAGCCACTCGTCACTCGAGGTTCCACTGTATATCCCTTTAGAGAATTCAGTTGTGAACAATTTGATACCAAAATGAACAATATAACTTGAAAATTTGTATGAGAAAACTGAAAAGAATATACACATTTTAGTGTGAGTGTGCACTAACGGGAAATGCCAGGTCCACCTTGGGAAGGGCTGGAGCAAGCACCAGGCAGCTCAGTGTTAAATACACTGATAGTCCAGAATGAATCATTTTGGAAGTCCCAGAATAGCACACATACCAGTTAGACATAAAATGATTGTACAGAATGCACAATGAAATAACAAGAATTCTATAAGCTCTGAGAATATATTGAAACTCTGTGATGGCGTTAACCCCCCCCCCCCTATGTGTACTTTCGAAATCCAGGGATGTTGGTTTGATAACATCGTAGGGCTTCAGTATTTCCTCACTACTGAATTATATTTAGTGTTGGAACAGTCACAGATACGCAATGCAAAAATCTCAAAATAAAAATAAGTATTATGTTTTGGTCTGTCCTGTGCCATTATCAAGTCGTGTAATGATCATTAACACTTGATACTCTCCCACTTTTTGGTCTTCAGTAATGTTCAATGGTGGGTTGTTGCAATTAAGTGATGTATTATAGGTTGTTTTTCAGGGGAATCTAATCATTTCTTGTCGACGTTCAACGGTTGTTGGTCGTACATTGCACACAAGAGGGGGTTGATAAACTGTTGAGAGAATTATTCATGAATCAGCATATGAAACATTTACTGTTTAGCCATCTGTGTGCTTCTTAGGAGGGGTCTTTTGGTCTTTGTACAGCATGCTACTAGAGAGGTGATTGTGTATGGGACAGTGGCTAGCATCACTTGGCAAAACACATTCTGATTACAGTACAGTTTAATCTTAAAAAAAAAAATATTGAAGCAATAAATGTGTCGATGACGTTTCCAAAGTGAACCAATACTGTATTTTTTATTCACAGGGGAGGCCAAAATTGCCGCATGGTTACCGAGTAGGAAGAGCAAAGAGACGCGGAAGATGTGGGATATGCCCGAGGAAGGATGATAAAAAAACTGATACACAATGTGCCTTGTGCACTAAGTGGGTGTGCAAGGTTCATTGTGTGTTGGAATCGAGTTCAGTTGTGTGTTGCAACTGTAGAAATGCTCAGTGTTACGGGTGACACGTAACATGGGTCCATTTTATATGAGAATTCAACACAGATATTTACTGCGTCCCACTGTTCTGTCTGACATATAGAACTTGTTCCATTGCAGCTGTATAAGTTACTGCAACTGCTGGAACGTTTGGGGGCTGTTTTATTAGGTTCATTTTATGAAAATCCGGTGCAGTTGGAAATTTATAGCATAGAAGTACTAAAGTGGTATGCCTGTGGCATTAATTCAAGGCATTTGTGTATTGGAGGTGTAGACTCCCACATTGATTCAGTTGACTTCAAAAATTTACCATGTGGTACATCTGTATAATATTGAATCAATTTCTATACATTTTTAATTAAATTAATGTCATAGCACTAGCTATGAAAGATACATATGTGTATTTTTCTTATATGCATTGTTGTAATAAGGAGCTGCATATTTGTTGAACAATGCACATGATATTGCTAAAAACATTAATTTTTGTATAGTAAATGTGAGTTAAATTGGCCTTAACAGAGTGAGAGCGTTTTTTTTTTTTTTACTTCTTTTAGATTGACTTAACCAAGCCATTTAAGAGTTAATTAAGTCCTACATCTTGTTGTGCATGACAGAAAATAAATTCACAGAATTAATTAAAAAATATTACACATGGCAGTTTGAGCACGAGGAAATCATAGATCGTAATTGGAGCCATTTAACCACTGCACTGTGCACCTGTTTTTGGCAAAAACTTCTTAGTGCAATTGTCAAGGACATATTTTTGTTATTTTTATAAATGTTTAGGTAAAGTTAATGTCAAAATGTTTCCAAATTCAACTATTTCCATTTAAAATCTCAAAGAGTAATGAAAACATTAAAAAACATTAAGATATAGCCTAATTTAAAAAAAATAGCACAACTCTGAGGCATTTTGTACAGTGCAGTGGTTAAGGGTTATAATTATAATACAAATCTAGTACTGTAGCCTGGTTCGTTGTCTGTTGCATTATTGCAGCGGTCAAAGTTTGCAGTATATTTTATTATATAAAACATGGTAATTTATTTAATGGTAGTTTAATTTATTTTTGCCATCATTATCTCCTATGGTTCTATTATATATATACAGTACCTTGTCATTGGGCAAACATACACATGTAAAATTAGGGTCCTAATACATATAATATTTGTACAAGTTCAAGTATGTTTATTGAGATAAGCAAGAAATACATCTCAAAGGGATAGAGTAGCTTAGGCTATTTCTACCCCCCTTAATTTTTTTTTTTTTTTTTTTTTTGTACATTTGTTAATGTTCTGCTTCACACAAGCAACAGTGTGTGATTACCTAAGTGTAGTTATAGGATGAGAGCTATGCTTGTGGTGTCCCATCTTCCCAATACAGTACTTTACTCTTGTCATATAACGCTTTGTAACCAATGATGGTTTTGGCCTCCACCTCACTTAACTGGTTCCAACTGTCTACCACTGTTAGCAAAAAGAGAGCTTTCTAATATTTTTTTTTGCATCTTTGTTTCCTTAGCTTTAATCTGTGATGTCTTGTTCTTGAAATTGCAAGCTTTGCAGAATTCCTGTTTGTCAATTTTGTTGATTCCTGTTACTATTTTGTATGTAGTGATTATATTGCCTCTTCTTACTCCTGCCTTGTAGCATGTGTGTGTGCAATTACATAAGTAATTACCTAAGTGTAGTATATAAGATGAGGGCAACACTTGTGCCCCATTTCCCTTATTATATTTTTCATGTGACATTTCAAGCCTTCTGATGGTTATGGCATCCACAATCCTCTCATTTAAAATATTTCTATCATATATAACTCTGGTCGCAAAAAGAGAACTTTTGTAAAAAAAAAAAGGAATCTGCACTTTTCTTGGCCTGAATCTGTGCTCACTTGTTATCAAAGTTGCAGGTTTGAAAAATTCTTCATTGTCAACTTTATTGATTCCTGTCATGATTTTGTATGTGGTGATCACATTGCCACCTTTCTTTCTATTTACTAGCTTTGGCATATATACTGCCTACAACCTCTGCTTATAGTTTTTGTTTTTTAGGTCCAGAAACCATTTAGTAGCATGTCTTTGTACCTTTTCTTGTTTTTCTATATGCTTCTTGAAATATGGGCACCACACAGTTGCTGCATATTCTGATATTGGTCTCATGAATGTTGTAAGCAATTAAGTGTTTCTCCATCTTTGAATTAAAAAATTATCCTGAAACTAGGAAGCGTAGTGTAGGGTAGATTTCTTCCACAGTGGCTTTGATGTGATTCTGGTTTGCTATCAAGGTCCACTTCTAAATCTATTTATCTGTCCAAGTTCTTTAGCATCTTTTCTCATAATTAATAGGTTCAATGTGACCAGTTTTTTTCCTATTCCACATTGTATTACTTGAATTCCATATTGGATTCCACTCACTTGTGTTGCTTGTTATTGCCACGGGAAGGACAAGTCATCATCCCTCACTTAAGCAAGCATTTAGTGGTTGGTATTTGACACCAACCTTACTGAACCAAATTTATCACACTCCTACAATATTTGTTTCATTCCCATTATTTCTTCAGTTCTCTAGCTAGCCATGCTTCCTGGGACACTACTCACATACACCTCAAAACCTTCCTGGGACACTACTCACATAGCCCCCAAAACCCACCTGGGACACCACTCACATAGCCCCAAAACCTTCCTGGGACACTACTCTCATAGCCTCAAAAACCTTCCTACAATGCTTGGGTATAAGTAATTCAATTTTCCTGGAATTCATGGCTCGCACAGCTATCAGGTGTGTGCGCACGCATGTACATGTACACCACATGTACAGTAGTTTTAAAGCGTTATATGACAAAGAGTGCTGGGAAGACGGGACACCACGAGCATAGCTATTATACTGTAACTACACTTAGCTAATTACCATGGACTTCATAGTGAGGCTACATGTTTTGTGGTGCCTGGGGTCTGTGCTCACTCTGCCCGATCTGTGGCAAGCTCTCCTAGTTGTCAGACTGATCTTTCTACCTGTTGTTGCCTTCATCTTGCTATTCAACATAGGCACCACAGCCTGTTGATCAGGTATTCTTTGGAGGTGTTACCCAAGTTCCCTCTTGAACAAAATTAGAGGTGTCGTGGCTTTTTTAATAATTGTAAAGCGCATTTTTATACAGTGGTTCCAAGAAAGCTGTACATGACAGTACACCTGCTTTAGGGAATTACAGTGGCGCCACCATAATCTGGACCTCCCTATAACTGATCTCTATAAACAATGGACCAAATTTGGCTACTGGATCTCCTTTCGAAATGTTCAACTTTCAGAAACGTTTTGGATTCCAGAGGGGGTCGCTATGAAATATAAAGCAAAGCACTTTCCTGCAGATACTATTTTTTTATAATATTTGGTGATAAATAGAAAAAAAATCATAAATCTGGTTTTATGTAAATCCTAATTGGAAAAGGAATATAATCCAGATTTTGGAAGTGTGTCTATAGATTTAAATACAATCCAGATATAGCAGTGTATTGCATTTAGAACTGGAAGTATTATTGATGGTTTTTCCCAGTTTTTACTTTTATAAATTGAAAGAAAACTGCACATGGGCCATCCCTCCTCCCACTTTAAATCAGTAGTTTGTATACAAAGTACATTTACTTATTTTTGAGAAATACATCATAATTTTTACTTGCCTGAAAAAATAACCTACCATATGTACTGATATTTTATGTAATAAATTTATGGTGGCTACTGAAAGACCTCATATACAATACTGAATTTTATTGAGCCTTTAAGCCTTAAGCTGCTTAAGTATTTAAAAGTTCTACATCCAGGGATGCTTGGAAAAATTAAGTACTGTATTGAAATCCCATAAGATCAACCACGTGGTGATTGGAGCATCGGAGGAAATCGCATATAGTGTTTAGAGCAGCATAAGGGTTAACAGCAAATTATCATTAAGTGCAAGGAACTGAAGTATCCCACACTTTTAATAAACCTTTTGTTTAATGACATCGTAGCAAACGCAGCTGGTGGTTACCTCGTAGTTATCTTGTGATGGTTCCGAGGATCAACATGCCCACAGCCCAGTCTCCATCAGGCCTCTTGGTTGGGGGTCTGGTCAGCCAGACTGTTAGACGCGAGTAGTGCGTTAACCCTTAACCCCTGCACTGCGCACCTGTTTTTTGGTAAAAACTTAAAAGTGCAATTGTTAAGGACATTTTTTGTTGTTTTTATAAATGTTCAGGTAAAGTTAATGTCAAAATGTTTCCAAACTAAACTATTTTCATTTCAAAACAGAGTAATGAAAACATTAAAAAACAGTAAAATATAGCCTAATTAAAAAAAAAAACGGACAACTCTCAAAACAACATTTTTTTGGCTGGCGCAGTTGAGGGGTTAAACCACGCAATACATATATAGATGATATATATGTGTTACGATGGGAGTAACTTGTCGAGTAACTCGCAGTTGAAGTCCAGTTCCTGCCAAATTTATTTTCATAAATCTAATAGTTCAGATATACAAAGTAAGGCATACTACAGTATTTTATGTTGGTCAACATTTTACAAATAAACAATTCCTTCTTGAAAATGTTTGTTATGTCTGATTAGAAACTGACATTTTATTTTATATCTCAATCAGACATCAGAAAATGAAGAAATGATAATGTTTCGGTCCATCCTGGACTATTATCAAGTGATGTAATAGAAAGAAAGTGAAAGAGATAAACAATATGAAGGAAGAGAGTGAGATGAAAGGTTGGATGAATGAAAGAAAGAGATACCTTAGTTGAAAGGTAAGAATAAAATGAAAGAAATAGGATGAAAGGTAAAAATAAGATGAAAGGAAAGAGAAAAAGGCAAGAAAAGAGAATTGGGTAAAGTAAAAAAAAAAGATTAGAAGTAAGGGAAAGAAAAAAAAAGAAAAATTTTGAAAAAATAAAGAAAAGAAAATTATAAGAAGACAAATGGGGGAAAAGAAAAATGTAGTAACGAGAGAGAGAGAGAGAGAGAGAGAGAGAAGGAAAGAGAGCTTAGAGGAGGCAAAGCTAAGTCAGATCTTGTTTGTTAAGCATTTATGTATGTACTGTGAAAGGGAAGAGCCAACTGCAACAAAGCCAGGACTAAGGTTCATGTCGACATGCTGTTTCTTGGTGCCGATTCAACAAGATGATGTCTGTAAAGAGTAGAGGCAGGAAAGATTATTTTAGAAGAAGACCAATCTGTAGGATGATTAGTCCCTAACATGACAGAAGGGAGAACTGTTTGTGTCTGCAGACTTAATACTTCTTTTACATTACTTAACCCTGTCATTCAGTGTATGGCCAGTTTCACCAAAGCATTGGAGAGGACAAGACGAATAGGAAATAGAGTATACACCACCAGCATTGGAAGCAGGACCAGTGTGAACCAGAGTACTATGAACTGTGTTCGTTTGTCGAAAGGCGAGTTGTTAATGAGATTTTTTGAGTACAGATATGAAGGGAAGGCAGAGCACAGTGGTACTAGTGTTGGAAAACTGGTTCGGGATGAAAGAAATTTTGTTTAGCTTGAGAATAAGCAAAGTTGATAAAATGTAAGTGGTAACCAAGGTGAGAGAGAGAGAGAGACTTGTAAATAATAGAAATTTCAGAATATAAAACCTGAGGGTCACTGATGAGTAGGTCCCAGAAAGAGAGAGACAAGAACACTTTTCTTAATAGATGGTGGATGGTAGGAAAAGAAGTAAAAACACAAAGAAACCAGACAGAGCTGTGAACATGAATGTCTAGGAAAGTAAGGAAGGAGGAAATTAAATTCCCATTCAAATTTGTAATTGATAGGAGCCAAATTGTTAGGAGAGGAGAAGAGAGGAAAAGCTGGATAAAACTAGTCACGAAGCCAAAAAGCAAAAATGTCATGAACATAGCGAAGCCAGAGAGAGAGACGAGTGTTTATAGTGGGAAGAAGAATAGTTTCAAAGTACTCGATATAGAGATTGGCAAGAGCAGGAGAGAGATGGGAACGCACAGTGACACTGAAAGTTTGAGAGAGGTATTTTACATTGAAAGAGAAAGACTTAGTCAACACACAATCTAACAAGTTCGAGGAAAATGCCAGTAGGAAGCAGGAGGAGGAGGAGGCCCTTCGATCACCTTCTGATTAGAACAGAAAGGAGAGAGAAATCATCATTAAGGGGAACATCAAAACTAAGCATCTTATAGGAGGGGCTGCAGGTGCAGTCTTTTGATGAAGTCCTGAGTGACGAAGATGGGTAGGAGAAAAAGAACCATGATTACTGTGACTCATCATCTGGTATTTTGTCATTTGCAATTCACAACCATTATGGATCTTTGAATGGAGTTGTGCAGAGAAATGTTTGGAACTGTTCTTTAGGTTAAGTTGGTAGTAGGTGGGAGAGAGAAATAATAATTTACTCTTGGAAAATACTAGGACTGGGTCCAAATCTGCAAACAGAAATAACACCACATGAGACCAGAAGGCATGGCAGGGTTTCCAGATTACCCCTGTTGAAAAGCAGAAGTTCAATAAGACAAAAAAGGATACGGAAGAAAATGTAGAATAGAACCAGTGAGAAGTGCCTGGCCTCGGGCCGGGCTTGGGGAGTAGATAAACTCCCAAAACCCCAATCAAGCAGGTATCAAGCAGGAGTAGAGGTGCCATAGGCACAATTAGAGCACTGTCTGAACATCAGGGGTCTACAGCTATTCAATACTCTCCCAGCAACGTATTAAAAATATTGCTGTAACAATGGTGGACTTCTTCAAGAACCAATTAGATAAGTTCTTGCAAGAAGTACCGGACCAACTGGGGCTGTAGTAGATATGTGCGATCCTACGACCAGCTGCAAGCAAGAGCCTGTTGGACCAAGTTATCACAAGTCGTGCCTGGCCTCAGGCCAGGCTCGGGAGTAGAGCTCCTCCTTAGACCCCTCTCTAGGTAAGATCCAGGTAAGTAAGTATGCAGAAAGAAAACTCAATGAACATTAAAAACTGAAGACTTTCCAGCACTTACCTTACCCCCACATATAAGGCATAACTGTCCAACCTCTTTCAGTATTCAAAAGAGAACTTACAACAGACACCATCAAAAGATACCTGATCAACCAGGCTGAGAGCAGCTGCATCAAACAGCCTGGTCAGTGACCAGACCATGGGGGACATTGATCCTTAGATTCATTGATGCAAGTCTGACTGGTATAGGTATGAAGTCAGAATCTGTCCTATGCAATGATATGTAAATGAGTACAAAACTACATACTCACTGGCAACCATTGAATTAATCATGACCTCTGGCAGGTAGTAACCTTGGGTCAGACTGTCTCTTGCATATGCATTAAACATTAACCAATTCACTACTCATTAGTTTAATGAATCTTTAGTTTATATGAATTAGTTTATATGAATCTTAGCTCGGTATAGAACCACACACTGTGACCAGATAACATCAGTAGACAACGTTACCTGTTACAGCAAGAGGCCTTCAGTAAACTACCACATCGTCTAGTCTAGCAACAACACGGCTATTATTGTGAGATTCCTGTCACTAAGTTGACCAGACCACACACTAGAAGGTGAAGGGACGACGACGTTTCGGTCCGTCCTGGACCATTCTCAAGTCGATTCTCACAATCGACTTGAGAATGGTCCAGGACGGACCGAAACGTCGTCGTCCCTTCACCTTCTAGTGTGTGGTCTGGTCAACATACTTTAGCCACGTTATTGTGACTCATCTCCTGTCACTAAATCATGAATATGAATCGTTTTCCACCAGAATATTTTCTAAAGGAACATGAGGTCACATTGCATGATGCATAGATGCACTGAACCTCAGCTGTGTGCTGTGAATGTCTGCCTCCTGCTGTGAACATCATAACTGGCATTTGTTCACTAGTATCTGAACCTTATACTGTACATAGTTTTTATTACAGTCAGGATCATCTGTGACTCAAATCAAAATGAAGTCCCGTTTCATATTTTATTCATTATCATTATTAAGTTGTGCTGTGGCCCCAACCAGCACAGCTGTGCTGTGAGCTCTTGCTGTATGTGCCAGTCTTGGTCGCTCTGACAATACTGAGGCTCTCACAGCCAAAAGGGATGCAGACAATTTTTTTTTCAAGCTGACGTCTATTTACTGGAGTCTTGAGGAACTATAAAATATACATCAAAATAAAAAATAAATTGCCAAGGGTGTTTCTTAGGATTTTTTATTCATTTAGTCTTATGTACAGAGTCCAGTATACATACATTGACAAATGACTTTCAAATTAAAGCAAGAAAATACCTTTATATCTTGATCAAGGTAACAGAATAACCTTAATGTGTTGCATAAACAATGCATAATCTTCCTCTTTTAATCTTGGACAAACAGGATATTTTAGGTGTCTGTGTCAAGAGCTTACATTATGAGATATAGTACCTACTGTATACCTATTGCCTGGGGGGTACAGGGAAACCTTCACCTGCATGATCAATGTCCTCATCTCACTCAAGGAAGACAGGTTCAATCCCTTGGCAGGACAGAAATGATTGAGCATGTTTCCTTTCATCTGATGCTTTTATTCACCTAGAAGTAAATAGGTACCTGGGAGTTAAGTAAGTGTTGTGGGTTGCATCCTGGGAAAGGTTGGTCTTTGGGCTAGGCAAGGACCCCGATAAGCCTGACTACAGGTTTTCCATCCCCAGCAGTAGGAATTATTAGGCTCAAATGACAGTGTGATTCACCTATAGCACCTCTGCTCTTCACTGGTTCTATTCTGCATTTTCTTCCATATCGTTCACTCCAGTACGTTGTTATTTTATTGCGTAGATTTGGGATCTCGTCCTCCAGTATTTTCCACGTTTATATTATTTGATATCTCTCTCATCTCCTTTCTAGTGAGTACATTTGGAGAGACTTTGAGATGATCCCAATAATTTGGGTGCTTTATCTCGTCTCTGCGTGCCGTATATGTTCTCTTTATTCCCTCTTATTTCCGCAATCTCTCCTGCTCTGAAGGGGGAAGTGAGTACTGAGCAGTACTCAAGATGGGACAATACAAATGATTTAAAGAGTACAACCATTGTGATGGGATCTCTGGATTTGAAGGTTCTTATAATCCATCCTATCATTTTTCTGGCTGACGCAATATTTGCTTGATTATGCTCCCTAAACGTTAGGTCATGGGACATCATTATTCCCAAATCCTTCACAATGCTGTTTTCCTACTATGGGCAGATTCGATTGTGTTTTGTACCCTGTATTATGTTTCAGTCTCTTCAGTGAGACTGAAGAAGATAAATTGTGAGAGGAAATAACACCAGATAAAACATAGGTTAGACTCATAGGATTGATCATGAGTTAGTAGTTGCTTTGGACTGAATATTTTTCAGTCCATAGTTTTCGAAAACAGGTGAACAGTTGATTGTCTTGGTTTCCTGTTTATCTTTAGGTAAGCAGTTAGTCTTACATTTGATCTTTTTTTATCAGATAAATTAAATTCATCAGAAAAATATATCAGCTGATAAGGATCCAGGTGGAACCGGAACGTAGCCACTTTCATTTCTATTGTGTTAGTTGGGTTAGTTGTTTTCAGTCACATTATTGTGATTTTCTCTCTGAAATTGTTCATATGATTTGTCTAAGAGATTATGCATAATTATTTTTCAAACTTTACAAAATTTCTTCCAATATGAATATTGAGGCATTTGTTCAATTTCTGGGAGGAGCCCTTCAGTAGCATGAGGATTGCACCAATACAACTGTATCTTGAGTAACTACACAGGTTTCTGAAACCCATCCTTGCCTATCAGAAGTCAGGAATTCTTTGTATGATGCTATACAGTATTACTTTCATGCACTATTACTCTCGAGTCATTGCTCAGATTATTTTAATAAGCGAGAAAGTGGCTGTGGTGATCGGCAGTAAAATGTTGTAGTGGCTTTATAACTCAGGTATTTAAAGAAATATACTGTATCCACTCACTAATCCGGACTATATGGGAAGGACCCCCAGCCGGATTATCACGTTTTCCGGATTAACGTGCTTTTTCGCCTCAGTGTCCAAAAGTGATCATTTCCAACTATTTTTATACCACAAACAACATAATTTAAATTGCCTTGCCACATATAATTATAAAATATTCAACTAGACACCTCAACTTACCTTGTTGTTCGTCTTCTTGATTGATGCCACACATCTTGAAGATAAGAATTCTTAAGAATTTAAGTAATCTACACTAACACAACACTAAAATTAACACTTAATATTACTGTACAGTTCATTAAGCAAAGTTAGTTTTGACTGCCAGCTGTTGAAGCCTCACTGGTTGAAGGTGCTTGGCTTGCCTGTGATGCCTCACTGGTTGAAGGCGCTTTGCTTGCTTTTCTTTCCATATAAGAATTAAGTTTAGCTTGCCTTCTGTGTTCACTGGCCAGTTGTATTATCAGCTCTTTGGTTCGCCTCAGGTACTGATACATGTTTCCAACTTTCTGGATGAGCACAATTGGATGAAAAATTAATTAACAGGTCAACAGAAGACATGAGTAAACTGTGTTTTGTTGTCTGTGGTGTTGGTTCTTCACTACCTTCTTCATCCTCCTCCTCCTCTTCGTCGACCTCGCCAGTAATAGACTGGAGAATCTCGTCTTCACTCATCACACCATATCCTGGGTCATTAGCATCTCTTTCAAGCCAATCAACCACATCCTGTTTTTCTAAGTTTTCGCCGGCATTTCTGAACTTTCCATGGATTTCATGTGTAAATCCTTCAAAATTCATTTCTTCATCCTCCTCATTGCTGACTGTAGACGTGAGGAGTTTTTTCCAGGAATTCTTCAAAGTCGATTCCTTTACTTCACTGCATACCTTGGCCCAGTTATAGATAGCTTCCTTTATTGTATAGTTCTTCAAATTCTCAAGGGTTCTTTTAGCCCTGTTATCCACACCGAGTTCCATATCTTCCGGAAGAGAAAAAACAATCAAATCTTCATTGAGCATCTTTTTGGTGTACAACCTCTTCATGGTACAGATAACTCCCTGATCCATAGGCTGGATGAGAGAGGATGTATTAGGAGGAAGTGCCATACACGTTATCTTACCATCATGTGAGGTTAACGTGTCAATTCTGGGGTGGCAGGCGCATTATCAAGCAACAGCAAAGCCTGAACTTCGCTTGGCCTTACTTTGAGTTTTTTAACTTGATAGTCACGAACTTCCCTGCAGAACACATCATGAAACTCCTGTGTAAACCAATTATTCTTTGAGTTATGATATTTCACAGGCAGTCTGTCCAAGCAATGTTGCAAGGCTCTTGGTTTCTTTGATTTACCAACAATTGCACACGTGATTCTGTCTGTGCCGATGGCATTCGCACACATCATGGCCGACAGCCTGTCCTTGTTAACCTTACGACCTGGCACAGAACCCTCACTCCTCGTAGCTGAAGTTTTTTCTGGGAAACTCCTCCAATACAGCCCAGTTTCATCAGCATTATAAATTTGATAAGAATATAAATGTTTTGACAAAATGTATGTTCTTAATTTATGTTTAAATGGTTCTACACTGCTTGTATCTGCACTCAATTTTTCACTGACAATTATCCTCTTCACAATATTGTGCCTCCCTTTGAACCTTGCAACCCACCCTTCACTAGCCTGGAAATCCATTATTCCAAGGCTTTCTGCAAACCTGCTTGCAGCATTTTGTATTTTTGGGCTGCGAATTGTCACGCCAGCTGTGCGGTGCTGAGCAATTCACTTGTACACAGCCTCATCCAACTGTACATGCTTCGAAGTTTCAAAGTTCTTCTACCACACCCTCTGCTAGTGCTTGCACCTTCACTCTCACTGGTTGAAATTTATTTCAGGTAATGCTGTTTTTTTTTCTTATGTCAGAAACAGTACTAGTGCCTATATTAAAGTCCTTGGCAACACTTGAAGTTGACCGGCCACTTTTACAAAGTTGTATAACACGTAATTTGTCTTTAATTGTTAAGGTAACCTTCTTCCTCTTAACACCTCCAGAACAAATGATGCTGCTACCAGGCATAGCCTTGGCCAAAAATGTTCAAAGTTACTATGAAAACAAAAAAATTATTTAAAAAAATATTTCACTGATGGCGCGGCACTGTGGTATAACGCAAGGGACAGGAGCACATGGGCTGTTTGGCTTGACCAGGCCTGGACGGGTCCACTTGGGGCAGGCACGTTACGTAGGCCGCCAGGCGGAAGAAACTCACAATATTTTTGAAGCAAACTTCAGCATGGTCAAGTTGTTTTTAGGAAACTTGTATATTTGTTGTCACATAATTATTTCTTTTGTTTTTGACTATGATGAATTGTTCTAAAATTAATGGTAATTCCTGCACTGTAGTATATAGGCCCCTCCACATCCCCCTTATCCCCCAGGCTATCCCCCAGGCGGTCCCTCCCAATGTTCCCCTCTCTCCCGACACCACCTACCCACCCCACCCCCTCTTACACCATGCGCCTAGAGCCATAGCCGTACTGGATTAATATGGTACGGCCTGCCGCCTGGCTTTCTGATCCGGACAAATCACTGCTTGTTCGGCTGACTGTCCGGACAGTGTAACATCAGCAACAAGTTAACTGGCTCAGATTTTTTATTCAGCCAAACTCCCGCTGGTCCGGCTCCTATGGATATTTTGGCCGGATGGTGAGATAACGTTATCTGGTCATGATTTTGGCCGGATTAGGGCGTTTTCCAGATGGTCGGATTCCGGATTAGCGAGTGTCTACAGTAATGGTTACAAAATATTGGCTCAATTGAAAAGTTGAAATTTGTTACAAAAGGATAAATATATATAATAGATTGGTTTAAAAAATAGATTAACACTTTTGCTGCCCTGGCGGGGCACCTCAAGATCGGCTGAGTAGTGCACGTGAACTCGCCACCACCCACAAGTGTTTGTATTCTTTTTAGCTTTCTAACCTCAATTTTCATACTACGTCATTCAATTTGGTATCAAATTGTTCACAATATAATGCTATAAAGGACTATGTGCATATAAGGACATATAAGTCTCACTTTCCTATACAGTACTTTAGACTCGCCGCACACCACAAGGTAGGCCAAGAGCTCACCACCACACAAAACTGTTTATAGTCTTTTTAGCTTTGTGACCTCAATTTTTGTGGTACTGTACATTGTTCAATATGGTATCAAATACAGTAGTTTGCAATAGAATACTGTAAAGGAATATCTGCATTTAAGAACATATAAGTTCCCCCAACCTACTTTAGACCCCCGCCCACTGCAAGATGGCCCGAGCGTTGCCCAAGAGCTCACCACACAAAAATATTTATACTCTTTTCAGCTTTCTAACCTCAATTTCCATGCTACGTCGTTCAAATTGGTATCAAATTGTTTGCAATTGAGTGCTGTAAAGGGATATTTGCATATAAGAACATGTGTCTCACTTCTCTATACTTTTGACCAAACCTCAATGTCTTTTCCCTCATACGTGTTTCTTTCAATGCTTTTGTCATGGATTGGCTCTGTTTTTTATCAGTATCCATCCGGAAGTCAATTTGCAGTGTTTATAAGGCCAGTAACAACAAATACCTGAGAGAAAATAACCGGAATGGGGAAACGTTTAGACTCAATGGAAAGTCGCAGCTGTCTCGAGCGAAGTCATGAGAACAGTGAACCTCCATCGTGGGTAGGTACCCACACAGCAGGGTCAGGATGCCATGTGGGGATACAGAGAATGGGCAGAAGTTGGAGCTCATTTTAAAATAAGTCCCATAGAATTCAGACAATAAATGGAATTTCTACAATTTGTTTAAATTAATGATGCTGTTTGCGTCATCACCCATACTCCATATTTTGGTTCACTGAAGAAATATGTGGCATTAGGCAGCAAAAGTGTTAATGAGAGATTAGTAAATGTAGAAGAAGAGGCATGATAGATAAAGGTGTTTATCACATCATACAAGGGAAGCTAAAGCAGTGTAATGCATGAAATAATAATAAGAGAGATGACACCTTACATTAAGTGTTTCGCTTCCTAAGAAAACCATCGCCATTTATTTTGCCTAAACTTAAATGATTAAACTCTTATTTGGACATCGAATTTCTACCAAATTTGTCAATAAACCAAATGATTAATCAAATCCATTGAACCAGTATAATATCAGGTTGTAAAATGGTTTGAGGATGATTAATATTGTGTTCCTTCATCAGATCGAGCAAGAGGAGCAAGAGGAACTACTGAAGAAGGAAACACGGGTGGAGGGGCTCCACAGGTGGTGGAGGCAAGTTGCTCCTGCCGGCAGGCCCACTCGTGATAAACTAATAGAGATTTGTTTCTTACTACAAGAGAAGTAGATTTTTTGATAGACTGGTTGAAAATATCCACCGATTTAGGCTTTGCCCATGTAAAAAGTGATATATTGAACATTGTTCAAAAGATATTGTTGAAAAACAAAGGAAAACGCCTTTTAAAAATAATCTTCCCAATTCATTTTGGTACTACAGATTTTAAAAAATAATCCAAACATCACATCTATAGTTCATAAGGAAAATCAAATTTTCAAGAGTTTTGCTACCTTTAATGCTGTAGAATTTTGGTACTCAGATTTGGAAAGTTTTTAGCCAAGCTTAGTTTTCAAGATATATTAAATGATGCTACCAGGATATTTTCCACTGGCTCCCTTGTGTTTCCAATGAATGCCAAAGATGGGACAGTATTTGAGCCACGTAGCAAAAATGATAGAACACCAAGCGAGCGCTCCCAGTTTATTTCAGTCATAGAAACCATCAGTGCAGCCGGTAAAGTTTCACCCGCAACAGTCATTTTTCCTGATTTAATCATCCCTAGCCATGTACCAGAGTCAGCCACACTAGAATGGCATGTTAGCAGTTCTCCTTCTGGTGCATTGCAGGCAGAGAATTTTCTAGACCATCTGAAGACTGTGTTCATACCATGGCTCCATAAGGAAGGCATCAAGACTCCTGTTATATTATTCCTGCATGGGCGCTATACTTCCATGGTAACGCCAGAAGTGTGCGAGTTGTTTAAGGAGAAAAAGGTTTTTGTGCATTCACTTCATCCATACACCGTTCTGTTGAAATTGGAACCAGTTGTAATGGCCGTGTGTGATCCCCTGACGCTTTCTTGGGCTGAGGAAGTGCAGAAATGGAAATCTGAAACTAACAGCCAAGTCTTAACTTGTTCGGGTTTTTTTGTGGTTTTGAGTAGAGTTCAAAGAAAGGCGATGGTGTCCGATAATATAAAACAAGCTTTTCAACTCAGTGGTCTTTCTCCATTTAGTTTGAAGGCTTTGGCTGATACTGCCCACAGTTGAGTATCAAAACTCTTGCTCATTAAATTCAAACACTAATTAAAATAGAATAAATATGAATATTTTATTGCAACGTAGTGATAGCTGCCAGATAAGACAAAAAATGGGCCTTGCACCATTTTTAGTTGTGTGCCTCTTCTTTAGTTGTATGTTGCAAAAGAAAAAAAAAAATTGGCAAACATATAACATATTTGGCATTTTCTTATTTAGTAACATATTCTTAAAATTGTCCCAAGGTACAAACATAATTATGTAAATTTTAACCTTGAGTATTGAGAGTGTATGTTCATTATAGGTTAGGTCACGTCACAATAAAATCACAACAATTTTTATGCATGTATGAGAAAATATGGATACGATGGAATCCAACTCTCATCCCTGAACTCTGCAGTCACATGCACTACTAACATCATGGTCCAGTTGGTAGTGCATATGATGGGGGGAGTCCAAGGATGTGCATTAGATCTCATTTTATTGCCTCTATGTTTTCTATATGCAGTAAGGCACTTGTTACTGCAGTATTTATTACAAACTCTGGTCATATATAAGTGAGAATGTGCAGTTAATTATGCTATTGTTCAGCTAAAATGGAACTTTTGATTTCTTCTCTTTCTGGAATATTCCCAATGGTATTTTATACCTCAAACTTGTATACTGTACTCTAATTTGCTGTTGACTTTAGATTCTATCTTGTCTTATGTTTAGTTGAAGGTATTAACTTATAAACTGCTAAACTATTTCAATCCAACATCCAGGTATGCATTAAAAAGTATGAAAAGCCAATAATAATAATAATATAATTATTCATTGTGTCAGGGGACAGGAAGCCAGAGTGCTTCATACATGTTAGGCTTATATCGAGGTTCCCTTCCCAAGGTCAAATTTCTGACCCCGCCCAGCATTCAAGCCCACAACAAGCTGACTAATTCCTGAGTATATACTGCTAGGTGAAAGGAAAGCTGCCCAGTCATTTCTGTCCCACCCCACCCGGAATTCTCGATTGTGCGTCAAGAACAAACCCGACTCTACTACCGGGACCGTAAAGGATTAATCACTAATGGCAATTTGAGTACACGAGGTAATTGCAGATGGTGATTAGAGCCTTGCAAGGGTTAATTACCTTTTAGATTTGGAGTCCCTCTGGCCATTGATTAATGGTGGCATCAACTGGGAAAAGTAATTAACATTTCTGATTATGGTATGTCTCAGTCCATCCTTGGCCGCTACCAGGTTGACTTGATAATGATCTAGGATGGATTGAAATATTGTAACTTTTTTTACCTTTCCATGAGTAGGTTAGTATTGATCTGGCTTTAAGAGCAGGACCAGGATTTACGAAGCACTTAAGTGTTCACTTACAACATCAATACAGTATACTGTATCTCGTCAATCATGGCAGCTGTGTTTGCAATTATGAAACAGTTTGTGCTCTGAAATTCTACAAGGTTGTTTAGAACAATAATCTTGAGCTGTAAAGTTTGGAAGCTTGTAATTTGTTTATTCAAATACAAACTTAGCTGCCATGATTGAAGGAAGATACTGTATTTAGGACTTGTAAATGCTTGATGAATCCTGGCCCCTGGGTCTGTGATTTGCATACAATCAACTGAGATTTGTGAGGTATGTCAAATAAACTTATTGAAGCCATGAAGGATACAATATTCTGTTTTCAGTTAACTTTATACAGTACCACATGTGTGTACAAAAAAATGTTCTAACCGAATCTTCGTTGTACGCATTGGCCTCGGTAGCTCATCACACCTGTGTTGGCAAGCCACTGAACCATCGGAACACTTGCTTGTATCAGTGTTGACAAGATCTGTTTTCCTAAGTGAAACATTTTTTCTTGTAATGATTATTTCAAACATTCTCAAGTAATTTTCTGTGCAGTTGTTTAATGTATGAAGCAAGAGTAGAAAACAATGAACATTATTAGTAAATCATCAAAATTAATATACATTTTCTTAGTGTTGCTTTTCTGCTTTGTCTACTGATTTTTGTTTCCTCTCCTTTTATGTCTTTTTTTTTTGGTTCATGTTTCTTCTCTCATGATAAGCAAATGGAAGGTGTATTATTGATGTGGCATCTAAATCAATCATGAAATTTACATAGCAAATGTACTATGAATTTATGGAGAGGGATGTCTTATTTATTTATTTATTTATTTATTTATTTATTTATTTATTTATTTATTTGTTTATATACAAGAAGGTACATTGGGTTTGTGAGAATACATAGCATAGTATTTACAATCTTGTAAAGCCACTAGTACGCGCAGCGTTTCGGGCAGGTCCTTAATCTAACAGATAATTTTAAGTAGGTAACTTCTAGCAGAATTAATAAAATGATAACAGATACATTGCAAGAAAAAAATGAGATGAGAGAGATTAGTAAGTACTGTATATTAAAGCACATTGGTATATTAAAGCTCTGATTGATTACATTGACAGCTTGATTGGTAATTTAAACAAGATTAATAGGCACCATACAGCAGATTGATAGCACACATAAGAAGACAGCAATGATCACAATGGTAAAGATGTTTGGATTGGGAACATAAAGATTGGGAGATTGGGTAGCAAATGATAAAGTGCAATTTTAAAGCAACAAGGTAAAAAACTATGAAGATGAAATTAGGTACTTTTTAGTTTTGTTTTTGAATGATGCAAAAGTTGGACAGCTTTTCAATTCATTAGGGAGTGAGTTCCATAGACTAGGTCCCTTTATTTGCATAGAGTGTTTACACAGATTAAGTTTGACTCTTGGGATATCAAAGATATATTTATTTCTGGTGTGGTGATAATGGGTCCTATTACATCTGTCCGGGGAGAGTTTCAGAGAAGGATTTACATTTAAGAACAGGGTTTTGTAAATGTAGTTGACACAAGAGAATTTGTGGAGTGAGATTATGTTTAGCATGTTTAGGGAGTTAAACAAGGGGGCTGAGTGTTGTCTGAAAGCAGAATTTGTTATTATTCTGATAGCAGATTTTTGCTGGGTGATGGACTTGAGGTGGTTTGCAGTGGTTGAACCCTATGCACAGATACCATAATTAAGATAGGGATAGATTAGTGCATAATATAGAGAGATGAGAGCAGAGTTAGGTACATAATATCTGATTTTGGAGTGTATATATCCTGGATCTTAGGCACTAGAAGCCACGTAGATAACCACTGGCTGCTATGTTCATGTAAGATTTCTGGAAGATATGTGCACTAGATCTGGACAGTAATTACAGGAATAGATTACCTATAAAACAAAGAGTGGGATTAGTGAATGTAAAGTAGGAGTACAGGAGCATAGGCACACATTTCAGGAAGGTTCAAGTCTGGCTCTGGGCCGGGCCTGGGAAGCAGAAGAACTCCCAGAACCTCATCCAGGTACAATCTGATGGCTTCATTTTAAGAGAGATTTGTTAATATTGACATTGTCCAGCATATAGGATATTGAGTATTTTTCATATTGTTACAATATGGCTCTTTGGGTCTAAAATATAATTTTTCTCTGGGGCACTTTTTGCCCCAATATATGACTGACTGATCAACCTGTCCTCTTAAAAAGAACGTCACTTTTGGCCGTTTGCCAGTATGGCCGAACATGGACGTAATTTGAAAAAAAAAAAAATGAAAATAAATTTGGGATTTTTTTTTTCAACAACAGTAAGTTAAGGGTCCTCTGATAGGTTAGGTGGGCAGGAAATTCTCATAAAGTTTCAAATCGGTATGAAAAACTTTAATGGAAAGTTTCCTCTTCTAAGCTTGCCGAGTAAGCCGGACGACTCGAACAGAAAACGGAACAGTACGTCACTTTTGTGAGTCAATTTCATTTCATATTACGTCCAAATTTGGCCATAGCGCGCATACGAGCCAAAAGTGACGTTATTTTTAAGAGGATGGTTGGACTGATATGACTGAATTAACAATTAAAGTGCAGTCGTCATTTTGTGTTGATTTAAATGACGATTTATGATTTATATCTATGTCAGTGTTGATGCCCAAATGCTTCCAATAGTTTAGTGGTGTCTTTCAGCAGTCGTGGGAGACGAGAAAAAAATTTGGGGGTAGGCATCCTTCAGCTCTAGGTATGCCATTATCATGTGATCTTGGATCTTCCCTAGGCTGACATAAAAAACATATATTATGAAGTATGTTATAAAACATACAGTGAAGATACAGATCTCTTCTGTATGTTATTATTTTGGTATTTGCCTTATTTTCACATAGAGATTCCTTACTTTTGACTATATTTCATATGAAAAAATAAAAATTAAGTATTTTTGTTTTGTTTTAAATATCATCGCAATCTGATGCTGAATGTTGACTGTGGCCTAAACCAAAATAAGAGTAGATGTGTGATTTTTGTTTTCCTCAGACATAGTTGTGAATAGCTACAGATTTTTATTTGTTAATAAAAACAAGATTTTTTATTTTAGTTTTTTGTTCTCAGTAAGGTTGCACATTGAGGGTTAAGGACTGTACATCTTTGAAAACAAATAACAAATTGTATATCAAATATAACCCCCCCTTAGTTACAAAAATATCACATTGATTTTGTAAGAAACATGCTCAGACTCATGGAAAAATATATGTAATATTTATTGTAACGGGTTTCTATTACAAAGCCAACGTAAGTCACAATTGTACAATTTGAAATCCCATAAGAATCAGTCACTTGTAGCAAATTGAGCACATATGGAATTTTCTTCTACAGTGTATTGTTACAGTACTTGGTAACTTGTTCCACAAATCAGCAACCCTATTTCCTTGCCAATTTCTTCCTATTTAATTTCTAAATATAAACTCGTTCAAATTTATTATATTGTTTTGCATTCTAATTATGGTTGAATTTTTTTAACCCTTGTTTAATCCCATTTCACTAATTGATATACATCATTTGTCTCCACTTGATACTTTCCAAGGTATAGTATAGTATTTAAATTGCTAATGTATTAGTCCCTTTAGATTAAGGAGTTTCTTAGTGGCTGGAATTTACTATCATTCTTCTTTGTATATTTTCAAACGAATGTACAATGATTCGATAATATGCCCACACTCCCACCCACTACATCTACCCATCCACAACATCCACATCCCCCAACAGCATCCAGACACACCCATCCACAACATCCATATATCCACCCACAACATCCACTAATACACTCACCTAATGCCCCTATTCTCCAAGCAATAAGTACTGTAATTACCTAGGAGTCTGGCAACTGTTGTGTGGGAAAGGTCAGTAGTTGGACCTACGGGGGACTTGGCTACACTAATAAGAGAGGCTTTCTGTTTCTGACAATAGGAATTATTATATACACCTTCAACCCTAACACCCCTCCCCCCATGAACATCTCCACAGTATCTAGATACGCACCCATCTTAAAACTGTCATAAAGTAAATAAAGACACTGTACCAGATAGGGGACAAATGAACAAGGTTGGACAGGAGGACATTGGAAACAGATCAGCCAGAGGAATGTAAGGAAATACATATATATGCAGTGAGAACAAGAGTAGATAACAAATGGAATAAACTTGAGCCAAACGTAGTGGAAGCAACCACCATTCACAGACTCAAAAGCATGTATGACAGTACTGGAATATTGGGAGATGTAAATGCATCGGGCACAATAGCTAGGAGGCAAGGATGTTGAGCTACATTTTGCTCATTGTAGTCACAATGTAGGCACAACCACAACCCCTCTTCATTTCATACACAGTGAAAAGATAAATGTATACAAGCACAATACTGTTGATGGTAAAATTGGTAATGAATTACTCAAATGATATTGATGTTACCAGTCCTCTTTTATGGCTTACAAACTGTACATTGCATTAAAGCAACAAATAAATGTGCATTAATTCACTTTGTAATTGTTTCATTCCCTCATTAAGTTTATATTAACAATTATCAAATGATATTCCAGACACAATGAACTGGGCTGACTGATAGAAACCTGTTGTGTCTGAAAAATTGGGTTTCATTCTGAAAATTTAGGTTCTTTCTTGGTGGGAAGCTCCTCATGGCTCCTTGAAGCTATCTTGCCGAGATGGCTCCCAACTACTAGATCGCATCAGTTGTAGAATTCTGATTAGCCTGCCGGGGATTAGGGCTAAAACCTGGCCTCCCCCCTCGCAGAGCACAGAAAGCAATTGATACACTGCCACTTCACTAGGAAAGTATCTAGAAGAGTCAATAAACCAAAACAGATTACTGCTAGGTTCAAAGAGACTGAAGCCTCAACACTGCTAAATGAATTCTTCCAACAATGTAAAAAAATTATTGAATCTCTAGAAACAAGCATGCACTCATTTGCCCCACCTCTCCCACTTATTGGGAGATAGGGGGGGGGGGCAGGGAGCCAGGGCTCACACTTTCCACTAGCTAATGCCATCAGTTCTGTCACTGNTGTAAGTTTTTCTGGGGGGAGCCCCGTCGGCTCCCCGGAGCTATCCCAGGCTGATATGCTAATTTCAGACTTTGGCATCAGTCATGTGTATGGAGTTCTTAGGCCTACCGGAGACCACGGCCAGAACCGGGCCCCCTCAGAGAGGCACGGGGAGCAATGGCCTATAGAAGCCCCCGTGTGGTTGGAAGCATTCTATGTCTGCCATCGACCGGGACAGGCACCCAGAAAGGTAAGCGCCCCAAAACAAACCCCTATTCTGGTTAAAATTGCTACCAAAATCCGAACTAGTGGATAGAACTCCCAAACAGAAAAACAAGCAAACTAGTGTGACGTCACACGTCACCGCGCCGCTGTCTGCGCAGCTCCCCCCTCCCCGGGAGGGGGAAGGTGGAGCCCCAGACCTCCCACGCCGGCTATCCACCCATCAGTTCTTCGGCTGATGCTATAGGCACCGGTTATGTGCTCCGGCTCCAGTGGTTGTTTCAGCACTGCACCTAGAGTGTGGTGTCTGTTTTCTAGGTGGTGCGCGAGCCGGGAGTGATTCTCCAGTACTCGGGCTGCATGCGCCTAGGGTTCCCTTCCCTAGGTGCCCTGTAAGTACTGCCCTTGGGACTTGGGGCCACCTTCCACAAGTTCCTTGGGGTCTGCCCCTGCTAGGCCGTTTACTGCTTGGTTTTCGGCCGCTCTTTGTGTGCTCGGGTGTTCTGTCTCCCTTGTTCGCCTTAGAGTAAGGGGCAGTTTTTGCACTGGTGGGGCGCAGGGTACTGTGCAGCTTGTCTTTTCCCAATCATAGCGGCCGGCTCTGTTCCGCTTGGGTACGCTGTCCTCTTGCGGGGTTTTCTTTTTCTTTTTGTTTATCTACCTGGTGGGGGGGTCTGCCTTCGTTCTTGCCCCTGGTGTCCCTTGTGTTCTGAGTTTTCTGGTGGTACCCCCTGCTAGGTCCCCGTGAGTGTACACGTCCCGGGGGTTCAGCTCTTAGAAAGTTGTTTGGTAGTTTTGGGTGCCGGTTAGCAGTACCCTGCCTGGGATTACCTGAGCGCGAGTCCTCTTATAGTAAACGCTCGGGACCCTGGGAAACCCCTGGGGGCGCGTGGGTCCGATGGATGTGACCCCAGAGCCCCCCCCTCGCTTCCAGCGAGTTTGAGGGTTGCTCACCCCTTGTCTCTGGGTGACTCTCTGTTTTGCCTCCGTCTGCTGCCTGTGGGGTCGGTGACACCTTCGACCCGGAGCCCTGCGAGTTTGTTGCTCGTTATGGCTCGGTTACCCAGTTGTGCTCAGCTGGTGCGGGCAGCAGAGGCGTTGCACTTGAGCCTTGGTGGTGGCAACGCTCTCGTGGTAACTCCCCGGGAGCCCCGGGGCTGCCCCGTTTTGGTTCTTGTTTTTCCCCTGGATTCCCCTTCCTGCCTGCATCCGGTTCCTTACCGTCTGTAGGTTCAGGGCGGGGTTTGGTGGTGTTGAGACTCGGGCAGTCTCGGGGAAATCCCCTTCCGGGGTAGTGACGGGGGCATTCGAGCCTGTTCCTCCAGCCGTGTTGTAAGAGTCTGCCAGTGGGCTCCCTTCCTTAGTGTTTTCACGGCTGTCCCGGTTTTCTGGTACGGCCGGGGCTTTAGGGGGACGGCTCGGCCCCGGGGCCTGTTGTGTGGGTTCCCGGGGCTGCGGAGGGGCTGACTTGGGGGGCCTTGGCCCCATAGGACCCGTGGGGGTTTTTATCCCCCTCTCGGCGGGGCTTGTGGTTACGCGGAGTGGGGTTTTCCTCTCCACTCGCCGTACGTGCTGTTGGGCGTCGGCCCCTCCCCGGGCTCGGTTCCTTGGCCTTTGAGTCGGTTGGTTCCGTCCTGTGGGTGGATGTTTCCCCCCACCCCTTTTTTTGGGGGGACGGTGTTTTCGTCATGTTTCCCCGTTTTGGGGGTTCTACATGACTACTGGTCTCGGGTGCGCATGCGCCTTTGTGTGCCTTCGGGACTGGTTTTGGCTTCCGTGTTCTCGAGGGTTCGGGAAGGTTTTTCCTCCTTCCCGCGTTATTGGAACGTCTGTCGGCTCCTCGTCCTTGTTGGCGAGTTTGGGCTACTTGTAGCCCTGTTGGGCTCCTTGTGGTCCTGTTGTGCTCCTTGTAGCCCTGTTGGGCTACTTTTGGCCCGGTTTGGGCTCTTTCTGGGCCTGTTGGGCTACTTGTGGCCCTGTTGGGCTACTTGTGGCCCGGTTGCGTGCCTTTTTTGGGCTCTGTCTTCGCTTCTTTGGCCGGTTTTCTTGTTCCTGCTCACTCTTTTGGCTACTTTTCTTGTGCAGTAGTCTTGGTTGCCGCCTTCCCGCAGGGTAGGTTGCGCGTTTTCGGCCGGCATGTCATGCGCGTGCGCCGCGGAGTTTGTTTTGGTCTGGGCGGTGTGTAGTGCCGGTGTTCGTCGTCTTTTTGCTCCAGTGCTTCGCCTTTCGCTCTTCTCCCTTGCCGCGGTATGTGCCCCTTTTCGCTCCGGGGGTGTCCTGGGTTCCAGTTGTGGGGAGGCCGCCGAGGTTTCCCCTGTGTCATGGGTGTGGGCCGCCTTCTTCGCCTCTTCCTTGCTCTCCTGCAGGTCCGGCTCTGGCTTCTTCACCTGGCGGTGCTCCCAGGTTCTTCTGGGCTCGGTTGAGTCGTGTCACTTCGAGCCACCGTTTGCCAGGTGAGTTTCTGCGGTCTGGCGTCTTTTGGCAGGGCGCTGGATGTGGTGTTATATGCCTGTCTTTCTTTAGGTCTCTTTTTGTACGACTGAGACCGTTCGCACACCAGTGTCGGTCCCCTTTTTTCACCCCTTCCTGTCCCACTCTTGTGCATGTCCATCCCATGCTAGGGTCATTCAGGGGTCCCACCTTTGTTAGTGTTATGTGGTGTGGGGGTTTGTGGTGTTGGTTCTGTACTCGCCTGGTAGGGCTTCTGGCTGTGCTTGCAAGGTTTATGCGCTCTGGCTTTTGGGTCCCGCCTATCTGGTAGAACTTGCGGGATAGTACCAGTGGAGTGCAGTGGTGCCATAGGCACACTCGGGGAACACTGTATATCCATCAGAGGTCTGCAGTTGTTACACGACCTCCTTGCGAGCATACGCCTTCTCGCTGGTACCTTATCTTGAGGTTAACTTGAGGTGCTTCCGGGGCTTAGCGTCCCCGCGGCCCGGTCATCGACCAGGCCTCCTGGACTGGTCATGCTGGCTGTTGGACATGGCTGCTTGCTGCCCGACGTATGAGTCACAGCCTGGTTGATCGGGTATCCTTGGAGGTGCTGATCCGGTTCTCTCTTGCACCAACCCGTCACCGCATCTTTATTACGTCAATATTGACTTCTTCGTTCCGTGCATAGGTGCCATACTAAACATAATGGTTTCCCTTAAAACTTCGTGGCACCACCTACCTGCATACTACTATATACTTCTCTTATGGAAAACACACGACTACTTACCTGACTACTTAGTAGGTTACAATAAGCATCTTATGGTTTCGTAATTACAATTGTTACTTAACCTATTATCGGTATGCCACTGAACTCTGTGAGGGGATTGCAAGTTATGCCCCTATGGTACGGTCTGTGGACTTTCGGGGCACACTAGCTTGCCTTCGACTTAGTTATGGCCCATCCTGGTTGTGGGGAGTCTGTGGGCTTGCAGGCCGCCCCATGCGTCTTCCTGGTGGGCCTCCCTTTGGCCGGTCTAGCCTGGCCTCTGGCCGGGCTTGGGGTGTACATGAGCTCCCGGTTCCCCATCCAGCCGGTTTTGAGCGGGGTTTCTCCGCCGTCGGTCGCCTGGTAGGCGGGTTCCTGGGCCTGCTGGGTTCTGTCGTGTCTCAGTGGGCCCTGTCTGGGGTCTATCTGCTCCGTTCTCTGCCTTTGCCGGAGCGAGTTGCTCTTTACCTGTGGCATGTTGCGGTGGTGTATACTCCCCTAGTTGTGCTTGCGGGGGTTGAGCTCTGGCTCTTTGGTCCCGCCTCTCAAACGTCAATCTTATAACAGGTGTACGGTTTCCTGAGCCTATTGGGCTCTTATCGTATCTACACTTGAAACTGTGTTTGGAGTCAGCCTCCACCACATCGCTTCCTAATGCATTCCATTTGTCAACCACTCTGACACTAAAGTTCTTTCTACTGTCTCTGTGGCTCATTTGGGCATTCGGTTTCCACCTGCGTCCCCTAGGGCGTGTGCCCCTTGTGTTAAACAGCCTGTCTTTATCCACCAGGTTGTATGTTGCTACTACTGCGCGTGTGCATTAGTACCGTGTTTCGCAGTGGCGTGTCCTTACTCCTGGGGTTTTTTATGCTTCTGCTCTTTCGTCCTGCCTCACCCCAGTCGTTTTCCTGGCATCTCCTTTGGTCAGTTTTGCCTGCACTTGCTGCTATGTTGGGGGACGTGGTCGGTTTCCACCACTTCATTGTTTGTGTGTTCCCTTGTTTTCCTCCTCTGCCACAGGGGTGTTCTGCGTGTGTTCCTTGGCTTCTTGGGCTTTTTTCGGCCTGTGTCCTGTGGTGTGCTTCTTTGTCTCGGTCTGTTGCTGTTGCTCGTACCTCTTGGTTCGGGTAGGGTTCTGGCGGCAACCCTTCCGCCTTCTTTGGTTTCCTTGCTTGCCCTGCCACTTGGTTTTTTGGGGTCTTGCGATGTCTCGCGTCGGACCCGTCATTTGTTCTCCTGGCGGGTTTGCTTGCTTTGGGATTTGTCTGTTCGGCAGACGTTCCATCTCCTTGTACCACCTGAGTTCGGTGGTCGCGCCCGAGATCTTCTTGCGGCTCCGCCTTTTCCTGGGCTCGGAGGGGCCTTGTCGGGGCTGCTTCCGTCTGCCTCGTGGTCTCGCCTCCGGCTGGTGGTCGGTGTCCCACCTGCGTGTTTCTCTTGGCGGCAGTATGGGGTGTTTTGGCGGTCCTTCCTTTTCCTGTACCTTCTTAGGTGGTTCCTCTTGTTAGCGTCGGCCTGGTTTTTTGGTGGGGGTTGGGGGCCGTCGTCGTGCCACATACTGTCGCCTCTCTCTTTTTGTGCGGCGCTGGCGGAGTCGCTTTGGCTTGCTTTCGGTCTTGCTTCTACACCGCTTAGTAAGCTGTCTTGTGCTTCGTTTCCCCTCCGGCCTGTTCGTGCGCCGCTTGCACCATCCTGGTTTCTGGTCAGCGTGCTCTGTCTTCTCCTCGGTTGGTAGTGCCTCTTCGGTTCCGGTTTGTTTTTCGTCGGCTCTTTTCCTTTTGGGCATTTGCCTCTGGGGGTCGGGTCGCTGTGTTTTCCTGCTCCTTTGGTTTTAGCGTTTTGGTTGTTTGGGGGTGTCCGCCTCCCGGTTCCGTCCCTTTGATCTTCCTCTGTGGGTAGTTAGCTCCGGGGAGCCGACGGGGCTCCCCCCAGAAAACCAGCGTTGAATGTAATGAAACGCCATTTTCTGGGTGAGTCCCGGAGGCTCCCCGGCAACCCTCCCTCCCTCCGGTCGGCGGTTTTTCGCGTGTCTTGACATCCAGCCTCAGAACTGATGGGTGGATAGCCGGCGTGGGAGGTCTGGGGCTCCACCTTCCCCCTCCCGGGGAGGGGGGAGCTGCGCAGACAGCGGCGCGGTGACGTGTGACGTCACACTAGTTTGCTTGTTTTTCTGTTTGGGAGTTCTATCCACTAGTTCGGATTTTGGTAGCAATTTTAACCAGAATAGGGGTTTGTTTTGGGGCGCTTACCTTTCTGGGTGCCTGTCCCGGTCGATGGCAGACATAGAATGCTTCCAACCACACGGGGGCTTCTATAGGCCATTGCTCCCCGTGCCTCTCTGAGGGGGCCCGGTTCTGGCCGTGGTCTCCGGTAGGCCTAAGAACTCCATACACATGACTGATGCCAAAGTCTGAAATTAGCATATCAGCCTGGGATAGCTCCGGGGAGCCTCCGGGACTCACCCAGAAAATGGCGTTTCATTACATTCAACGCTGGTTTTTTATGTACTGTACTGTACTCTATATGTATATTTAGTAAAGTTTTTATTGTTGTTTTTCGATCTATTCATATATCTTTGTGGAAGTAGTTGGTAACTGCTGTAATTACTTTAAAACAAACTAACTACACTAGTCAAAATTCTTTGTGAAAATCTTGGTGTGTGCTTCTAGTCAACGAAGGAGAGTATAGAAATATTATCCCAAAGAATACTCTACTTTGAGAGTGGGTTAAAGATATTTTTTGTATATTTGGGAGAGGGTTATTAATAAAGAACTTGGACAGTCTTACTTTACCATAATGTTAATGTGTTGCACTCGAGTGAAAGTGTCACCCTGTACAGTTACGTACTGTATCTTGGTGAAGGTGTTTGTATAGCCCCTTCCATTTCTGTGCCTGAATGCTGGAGTGGAGGTTTTTCTACAGTAATTTAACCCCTATTGGAACTACACCTTTTCGTGGTGGGGAAGACGTTGTGCTTTAACCCTACATTGCGCATATATTTCTCTGGTGCACACAAAAAAATAAATTTAAAAATATAATTTTTCTTTCAAATGCAGTACTGTATAGTATATGTTAAAGTGCATTCCCTAATCACACGAAACTAAAAAAAAATATTTATGTAGCTTACTTTGGCTGTGGAGGAGAGAGGAAATTTCTTGATGTCGCTGATTCACAGTCACTAATCGCACTCATGGTCACTATATCCTGAATATGAATAATTTTTCACATTCACTTTCTAAAGGAACACGACGAACAGAAGCAAGAAAGTGCAGCTGTGTGCTGTGGCTGTTTGTCTTACTTTGGGAACATCGTCAGTAGGATCGCTACCTGTGGGTGTGTTAGCACTCAGGCCCTCACACCCAGGATTTTTTTTTTCCAAATGGTGTCTATTTACTGGAGACCTGAGGAAGAGAATGTGAGCCCAGTGTACCCATGTGAGTTATAAATCTTACACTAAACCTAAAATCAGCCCTAGTTGATGTTCGTACCACTGATGAAACAACCCTGGTTGATGTTCGTACCACTGATGAAACACCCTGGTTGATGTTCGTACCACTGATGAAACACCCTGGTTGATGTTCGTACCACTGATGAAACACCCTGGTTGATGTTCGTACCACTGATGAAACACCCTGGTTGATGTTCGTACCACTGATGAAACACCCTGGTTGATGTTCGTACCACTGATGAAACACCCTGGTTGATGTTCGTACCACTGATGAAACACCCTGGTTGATGTTCGTACCACTGATGAAACACCCTGGTTGATGTTCGTACCACTGATGAAACACCCTGGTTGATGTTCGTACCACTGATGAAACACCCTGGTTGATGTTCGTACCACTGATGAAACACCCTGGTTGATGTTCGTACCACTGATGAAACACCCTGGTTGATGTTCGTACCACTGATGAAACACCCTGGTTGATGTTCGTACCACTGATGAAACACCCTGGTTGATGTTCGTACCACTGATGAAACACCCTGGCTGATGTTCGTACCACTGATGAAACAACCCTGGTTGATGTTCGTACCACTGATGAAACAACCCTGGTTGATGTTCGTACCACTGATGAAACAACCCTGGTTGATGTTCGTACCACTGATGAAACAACCCTGGTTGATGTTCACACCACTGATGAAACATCTCTGGTTGATGTTCACGCCACTGATGAAACATCTCTGGTTGATGTTCACACCACTGATGAAACATCTCTGGTTGATGTTCACGCCACTGATGAAACAACCCTGGTTGATGTTCACACCACTGATGAAACAACCCTGGTTGATGTTCACACCACTGATGAAACAACCCTGGTTGATGTTCACACCACTGATGAAACAACCCTGGTTGATGTTCACACCACTGATGAAACAACTCTGGTTGATGTTCACAACACTGATGAAACAACTCTTGTTGATGTTCACACCACTGATGAAACAACCCTGGTTGATGTTCACACCACTGATGAAACAACCCTGGTTGATGTTCACAACACTGATGAAACAACTCTGGTTGATGTTCACGCCACTGATGAAACAACTCTTGTTGATGTGGGCTTTTGAAGGGTTAATGATACCTGCTTGATGGGGTTATGGGAGTTGTTCTTCTCCCCAAGCCCGGCCCGAGGCCAGTGACCCAGAGGGTCGTTCAGTGTAGCATGAGAAGCTCTCAAGGTGGACGCAAGAGTTCCATTCTCTATGAATAAGACCCGTGGTCCTGTTGGGTCACAAATACTGTCCTACGAGGCATGACTTGTAAGAACTCTTGTATATATAAATAAATAAAATAAAAATAAATAAATAAAAACTTCCTGTTGGGGGATTTGACTCATGACTGTAAACTAACCTAAAGTTTAGATAAGTATTTGTGTGTATACAGTGCCCATGATTTAATCATAATGGCATGAATGGAATTATCTACGGGGCTATGTTAGTCAGTGGGAATGTACAGTTATGTATTTGAGAAGAGGCATTTCTGCTACCCTGTATTCTCATAAATCCTATTGTCAGGACAGGAAGCCTGTACATAGGCTTATCAAGGTCTACCTAGGCCAATTACCGATCTTTCCCAGGATGCAACCCACAATTGCCTAACTCCGAGTACTGTACCTATTTTACTGCTAGTTGTACAGGCGCATCTAGTGAAAGGAAAACATGTTCATTTGTTTCTGTCCTGCCCCACTTTAGAATACTATGTTCACTTAGTGTTTGTGGCACTATAATGGCACCGTAAAAATGATTTTTTGTAATTATTCCCAGTTTGTACAATGGTGTAACCGAGTAGAAGTGAGTTTGTGCCAGTTTGTGCCAGTTTTTGCCACCGCATACCTGAATGGGGGTCAATAGTAAAGTTATATGCGAACATGTTGTGGTGCCATATTGGAGTTCAGGTGGTGGTTACAGCATCCTGTACAAGATCACTACAATGAGTAATTATTACCTTGTCAATGCTATTGGAGTTTGTCATTAGCATCCTTGAATTGACAGATTAATGGATGAATCTTCTCATAACCACTGGATGGGTTTTACAAATTTAATTGACTGTACAGTACTTAGGATTTTTGTTTTTCGTTTGTGCATAACAGATCAGTTCACCCTTAAATGCTGCTAGATTCTTCAGGCTTTACGTAAATGTCTTTGTTCTAAACAATATATGTTGGGAATGTCGATTGCAGAAGAGGCATTGAACTGATAAAACAGCAACTTCTTCATTTTGATTCAGAGAAAAATGGGACGACCAACATCAGAAATTTGGAACCACTACAATTCTAACACGATTGATGGGAAGACTATGGCATTTTGCAAATACTGCACTCTGAAATACGGCTATCCCAATGCCACCAAAATGAAAGCACACATTCTGAAATGTTACTTGTGTCCTGAAGATGTGCGACGGCAGTTCAGGGACGTGAAGCAAGAGACCGAGCACTTGGAGAATCATGCGAATAAAGAAACTTGGGGAACAGTGCCTACAGAACCTCAAGACACTTTGCAGCGTTCTGCCTTCACTCTAGTCAATACAACGTAGTATGCAAGAGTGCACATGGACATTGTGTTCTGTGGAGGTTCATTGAGGATTTGGCATCCTTCCTAAACCTGCAACAATTGGAGCAAGTTCCAGTCTTCCTTTGATACTTTCTCTGTGTGAACTAAAGTATTCTATGTAGACTTACAAAATATAATTGAAAAATGTGCAAATGCGAAGTGTAAGTTATGTGAGCAACCATTGAACTCGTCATTGACTGATCGTGTCAAAGGAGTTTGAGTAATGTCAGAAGAAGCAGAAAGTGTATGAAGCAAATCACACTCCAGCATAATGTTTTACATAAATACAAATATTTGCAGCTCATGTGATTAGTTGTACTTATGTTCATGCTGGTCTACAAAGAACAGAATGGAAAAAATAATGAACGAAATCTTATGGCAAATGTATCTTTCCCTAATGATTGCTCTATAGTGTGTCAAAGCTGTTATCCCTTGAACTTATAGGTCCTGTACCACTTTTGTCTACTTCCTTGTCGCAATAGAGGGACCTGGGTTCCTCTGTACAGGCAACTGTTGAGTTTGCAACTGTTTAAGCTTATCGAGGGTCTCCTAGGCTAACTACTGACCTTCCCCAGGATACAACTCAACAGGAAACTTTGAGTTGTATCCTGGGGAAGGTCAGTAGTTAGCCTAGGGAGACCTCGATAAGCTTAAAAATAGGCTTCCTGTCCCCGAGGATGGGGAATTATTTTCCACAGACTGCCATGAATGTGTGAAAACCACTAAACCATAATATCCTGGTGGCCTGGTGTCCACCTTGCAGGACAAATTGTGGCTGCTCGTGTATATATATATATATATAAATTTTACCATCAAGCACCAAAATGTTTTTTGGTTAAAATATATTGATTCATTGGATACAAAAGCTAAAATTTAATAAAAACTAATTTTGTATGCACAAATGTGTTATTTATAAACTTTTTCCAACACAAACTTGAGATGACTTTTGCTTTGTATGTCAAATACAGTAAGTAAATACAATTTATTTTATTTATTTATTACTTTGTGTAGCTTGCTGTATAGTTGAACAGGCTACAGTATCTCATGTGCTTGTCGACCATAATGTATAACAAACTCGAGCACAAGCAAACCTCAATCCGAGTCATTTTTTTTGAAGAATTGAGTTCGAGTACTGAAATTTGAAGGGGCATTCGAAAACTGAGGTTCCACTGTACTCTAAAGCACTATTTATTACTACTTTAATCTAGTACACTTGAAGAGTGTTCTTATTTAATTCTAATACACAGTAATCTCTACTGTATGGTGGGAATTATGCAATATGGCTTAACAGCCTATACAAGTCATGTAGCCCAGGAAACGAACAAGTTTTATCACAGACTACACAAAAGTGCCAGTCATCAATAGGACAATTGATGGACAATCCTATTCCTACTAGTGTATAAAATAGCACCACAATTACAAAAATACGCCACTGCACTAGTTACCACAAGTGTTTTACCATCTAAGAGATTATCATTCTCCCACTGTAGTTAAACACACTGCACATGTGCAGAAGAGTTGCTAAACTAGCAGGCATTTAATTTAAATTATTAATTTTAATAATTATTTTTATTAAAATTATAATTTAATTTTAATTAAAATTAATTTATTATAATTATTAATTATTTAAATAATTAATATAAGTATTTTTACAATTAATTATTAATTATATTAAATTATTAATAATTAATAAAATTATTTATAGAAATAAGTAATTCTTATTACAAAATTAAATTAATTATAAATTAGTATAT
>WNGS01033470.1:3244961-3281342 GCA_020271785.1 Procambarus virginalis
AACCCTTGGATTTTTGGGAATGATACACAAGCAAAGGTTTAATTTCAAATTGCCATTCGCATTATCCCACGGCACAAGAGTTAGCCTATCTTTCATAGGCTTGTGTCTGGGCAATGACTTCTCCTCTTGGGTAATTTATGTTCTCTTCAGCAATTTTTTTCCAGAATAGCCCTGTCTTGTCACAATTAAACACTTTTTGTTGTAGGTATCCCTCGCTATCTACAAAATCTTTAAAATCGGCAACAAATCTTTCAGCTGGTTCTTTGAGCTGGCACCCTTGCCACGCCTCACAATACTATGAATACCACTTCATTTTCTAAAGTTCCCAAACCAACCCCTGCTCGCATTAAACTTTCATATCTGGATTACTCGTTCCAAGGGTTTTCTTTATAAGATCTTCATGCAATAGCCTTGCTTTTTCACAAATGCTGGCCTCTGAAATGCTATCACTTGCTAACTGCTTGTTGTATATTCAATTAATAATTACTTTCAACAACCTCAAGTATTTGTTCTTAGTTTTGTGATTGTTGTTATGCCTTTTGCCATTTTAGCACTGATAATTTTCTTTTTCTTAGCAATTACAAAGCATGTTGTTGACATGTTTTTGTTGTACTGTCTATCTACTTCAACAGCCCGCACACCATTTTCATGTTTACGAATGATCTCTCGTTTTTGCGCTATGGTCATCCCCACATTTGTTCTCTTAGGTTGAACATTACCACTGACTTTCCTGGGACCCATGGCGTGATATATAATAATTAATTTTATGTTCAGAAACCAAAAAGCAATAAAAACGATGAAATTCTTCACAAAGAATTCAAGCGCCGTCGTCACTGGGGCAGGACACTGGTAAACTGAGGCACGCCTCGCTGCGCGCCATGTGCTTGGTGGACCTGTATGTGTATAAACAAGCTACGAGCACCAAGCCAAACCTCAAACACAAAGTCAAATTTTTCAAAGAAATTGAGCTCGAGAACTGAAAAATTTGAAAAGAGGGGGCATTCAGAAACCAAGGTTCCATTTACAAGCTGCAGCTGCTGTGCTTGTAAATCCACAAGCCATATTTAACATACAACCTTTTTGGACTGTGGAGAGGAAAACGGTATGCATTCAATGATAAATAGCGAAGTTCCACATTTTGTGCAATGTGTGCCTCCGTATAAATATTTTGGGCCTAGGTTCGTATCCTGGCCAGCGAGGATTGACTAGGTGCCAGTCCTTATCTCTATGCCTCTGTTCACTTAGCAGTGATTTGGTACCTGGTTATTAAATAATTGGTGTGTTGTATTCCAAGGAAACTAGTTGGTAAGACTTACCATGAGCTATAGAATGGAAAGGTTCTCGGCCTGCTAACAGGAATTGGCAGTCGTCAGTTCCCGTACTCACCTGTGTAAAATATAAAATATAGGAATTAAATAAACCTATGAAGACCTATTGTCTCATACAAGGCAGTTCTTATTTATATCCAACCAAACTCACTCATATATGTCTAACCTACACTTAAAAAATCCATGGATCCCATGTCTATTACCTTACCGGGTAATTTGTTCAATCAATCAATAGCCCTGTTTAAAAACCTGCAATCTAGTACTTATTCCTCAGTTTATTCTTCTCTGCAGTTTATTTCTTCTCCTCAGTTTATATTTATTTATTCTCCTCAGTCTCAGGGTGGGTGAGCTTCATGGTCTATTCCGGAACGGGGGTTTTGTTACTTCGGCCAAGGTGGGCACCTTGTTAGGTTGCAGCCGGCTCCTTCTTTTCTGGCAAAGAATGAGTCATAGGGCTTGTGGAGTCATAGGGCTTGTTCTCCTTTGGTTATGTATGCTTAGTTGGTTTGGCCGGGAGTGCATCATGCGCTTTGCCGGGTGGTGGCCCTTTGCTGCAACCTTTGTGCCACTGGTTCTGCTTCGGTGGACTCGTTGTGGGTTGATCTGGTTTCCCTGGTTCCCTGTTCCAGGGCTCATATTTCTCAGGTCATCTGCAGTGTCATTAACTACTGTGCTGCGCTGAGTTTATTGTAATTACCTAAGTGTAGTTACAGGATGAGAGCTACGCTCGTGGTGTCCCGTCTTCCCAGCACTCTTTGTCATATAACGCTTTCAAACTACTGACGGTCTTGGCCTCCACCACCTTCTCACCTAACTTGTTCCAACCGTCTACCACTCTATTTGCGAAAGTGAATTTTCTTATTTCTTCGGCATCTGTGTTTAGCTAGTTTAAACCTATGACCTCTTGTTCTTGAAGTTCCAGGTCTCAGGAAATCTTCCCTATCGATTTTATCAATTCCTGTTACTATTTTGTACGTAGTGATCATATCACCTCTTTTTCTTCTGTCTTCTAGTTTTGGCATATTTAATGCCTCTAACCTCTCCTCGTAGCTCTTGCCCTTCAGTTCTGGGAGCCACTTAGTAGCATGTCTTTGCACCTTTTCCAGTTTGTTGATGTGCTTCTTAAGATATGGGCACCACACAACAGCTGCATATTCTAGCTTTGGCCTAACAAAAGTCATGAACAATTTCTTTAGTATATTGCCATCCATATATTTAAAAGCAATTCTGAAGTTAGAAAGCGTAGCATAGGCTCCTCGCACAATATTCTTTATGTGGTCCTCAGGTGATAGTTTTCTATCTAGAACCACCCCTAGATCTCTTTCTTTATCAGAGTTCTTTAAAGATTTCTCACATAATGTATAGGTTGGGTGGGGTCTATGTTCTCCTATTCCACATTCCATAACATGGCATTTATTAACATTAAATTCCATTTGCCAAGTGGTGCTCCATATGCTTATTTTGTCCAGGTCTTCTTGAAGGGCATGACAATCATCTAAATTTCTTATCCTTTCTATTATCTTAGCATCATCAGCAAAAATGTTCATATAATTCTGTATACCAACTGGTAGATCATTTATGTAGACAATAAACATCACTGGTGCAAGAACTGAACCCTGTGGTACTCCACTTGTGACATTTCTCCAGTCCGATACATTGCCTCTGATTACTGCCCTCATTTTTCTATCAGTCAGAAAATTTTTCATCCATGTTAGAAGCTTACCTGTCACCCCTCCATTATTTTCCAGTTTCCAGAACAACCTCTTATGTGGAACTCTGTCGAAAGCCTTTTTTAGGTCCAGATAGATGCAGTCAACCCAACCATCTCTTTCCTGTAATATCTCTGCGACTCGATCATAGAAACTGAGTAAATTCAATACACAGGATCTTCCAGATCGAAAACCATACTGTCTGTCTGATATTATATCATTTCTCTCCAGGTGTTCTACCCATTTAGTTTTAATTATTTTTCCAATATTTTGACTGTTACACTTGTCAATGATACAGGTCTATAATTAAGGGGGTCTTCCCTGCTTCCACTTTTGTAGATTGGGACTATGTTAGCCTTTTTCCACACATGAGCTACAACTCCTGTAAACAGGGATGGTGTCCCTCTTAAGTCGTTTGTCCCTTGATAGAATCCTGCGTGAATCCAAAGCCTTTAATAACTTGTTTTTTTTTTGTTCTTGTATTGCCATCCTGATTGAATATTTAGTGCATTTTGAATATCCCATGACACAGACAGTGCTGCTACATAGTCATCGTGGTTTGATGCCACCTTTGAGAGTTACTACATGAGGAACTGGGTGACGAATCAGTGCCTTCGACCGAGAGGCTTGTATCAGCAATAAGGCAATTTGTAGAAGTGCTAAATATTTCCTCAGTATTGTTAATTGTGATTTTGAGTGTGCCTTGTCTCTCTCTTTCCATATCAGAATTATCCTTATCTGTATTCAAAAGCATGGAAAATAATATTAGTAATAAGAATACTAATAAATCTATCTTACTTTGGTATGAGCAATGGTAAACATTCTTTCTGGCATTCATCAGCATTACATGTGACTGGAGGTAGGACCTAAATTTTTCTTTATATATGAATTACAGTACAGGTATATTAAAAAATGACAAATGTGTGTGTAAAGAGTAAAAAGAATACCAAAATAGTGAAGATCATTATGTTGGCACTAGTAAGTGCTACATTATGATACTGGAAGACCAGGAAGCTGAATATCTTAACTCCAAATTATTTTCTGCCCTCCCATGACTGCTGGGAGACCCCTCGAGCCATTGGAATCATGTGAGCATTGTCGGAATTCAAACATTGACACAAAATGTAAATCGTCATTTGATAATGACCTCACTGCACTAGAATAGATGGTCAACATATGACAGTGACTGCACTTGACTGAGGATTAAATATACAAACCTTACTGTTAGAAGCAATAACATTCTTGTGATGTGGGAAACACTGACTGGCTATTTGTGTGTTGTGTAATGCACAACATACTTCTTTAAATTTGTAAATACAAATATGGTTTATATTTTTTAAATAAATTTTTCAGCCCTTGGACACTATTACATTTTCTTTCTAAGATCGTTAACTGAGAGTACGTATGTATTAGTGGTTATAGGGGTGTGACTTGTAGTTCTTTATGCCTTGGGCATCTCTTAGACTTTTATATCTGGCGCAATTTTTATATCTTGATTTGAGTTTTGTGTCATGTTTGCTGTTCAAGTTGTGGATGGATGTAGCATTCACATAAATATATATGATGCATATAACATTCACTATATTGTACCAGTGGACCACTCGTGTAGAGTACAAAGAGTACTTCCAACGTGTCTTCAACTAATTACAGTACATGGTTCACTTTGACGTGGAGTAGAGTCTCAAGGAACATATCCCAATGCAAACCAGGGAAATCTACTGTTGACCAAACCACACATTAGAAAGTGAAGAGACGAAGTTTTGTCGTCGTCTCAATCGTACACAATCGACTGGTGATGGTCCAGGACGGACCGAAACGTCATCGTCTCTTCACTTTCTAGCATGTGGTTTGGTCAACTTTTCACCAACATTATTGTGACTCTTCATCTGCAAAGGGAATCCACTGTATTTTGAATTTTTCAAGTATCCAGGCTTTATAAATCTGTAATCACTTACTTGTGTTTATATTATACAGTACATAATCATTACAATATTTCTTTTAGAAATCATACATTCCTGATATTTAAATTGATCGACCACCCGTAGCACTTCACCTCTCATATTTATATACTGATTGACCACCTCTAGCACTCGCCTCTCATTTATTTCATGCACAAGATCTCCTCCTCTCTCCTGCTGTATCATACATGCCCTGCACCTCTCCCCTGCTGTATCATACATGCCCAGCACCTCTCCCCTGCTGTAACGTTCATGCCCTGCACCTCTCCCCTGCTGTAACATACATGCCCTGCACCTCTCCCCTGCTGTAACATACATGCCCTGCACCTCTCCCCTGCTGTAACATACATGCCCTGCACCTATCCCCTGCTGTATCATACATGCCCTGCACCTCTCCCCTGCTGTATCATACATGCCCTGCACCTCTCCCCTGCTGTATCATACATGCCCTGCACCTCTCCCCTGCTGTATCATACATGCCCTACACCTCTCCCCTGCTGTAACGTTCATGCCCTGCACCTCTTCCCTACTGTAACATACATGCCCTGCACCTATCCCCTGCTGTATCATACATGCCCAGCACCCCTCTCCCCTGCTGTATCATACATGCCCTGCACTTGTCCCTGCTGTATCATACATGCCCTGCACCTCTCCCCTGCTGTAACATACATGCTCTGCACCTCTCCCCTGCTGTAACATACATGCCCTGCACCTATCCCCTGCTGTATCATACATGCCCAGCACCTCTCTCCCCTGCTGTAACGTTCATGCCCTGCACCTCTCCCCTGCTGTAACATACATGCCCTGCACCTCTCCCCTGCTGTAACATACATGCCCTGCACCTCTCCCCTGCTGTAACATACATGCCCTGCACCTTACGACCGATTTAGTCTGAGTTCAAGCCCTGGGCAGGGAGGATTTGTCTGGGTGCTAATGCTGTCTGTCCAACCTGTCTTCTTAAAATAACGTCGCTTTTGGCCGTTTACCAGTATGGCCGAAAGTTGACGTAATTTGAAAATAAAAAAAATTAAAAAAATAAATTGGGATTTTTTTTTCAACAACAGTAGTTAAGGGTTGTCTGATAGGTTAGGTGGGCAGGAAATTCTCATAAAGTTTCAAACGTTATGAAAAACGTTAATGGAAAGTTTCCTCTTCTAACCTTGCCCAGTAAGCCGGACGACTCAAAAAGAACACAGAACAGTACGTATCTTTTGTGAGTTGATTTAATTTCAAATTACGTCCAAATTTGGCCATAGTGCGCATTCGAGCGAAAAGTGATGTTATTTTTAAGAGGACGGGTTGGTCTGTCTGCCTCTGTTCATACAGCCGTAATTGGGTACCTAGTTGTTAAATGATTGGGGGGTCATGTTCCAGGGGAAAATGTCTGAATAGGGCTTACTATGAGCTATGGGAAGGGAAAGTTCTTAACATGCTAACAGCAGTTATCTGCTCCTGTACCCACCTGTGTGTAAAAACAAATACTCTAATCCACGTTAACTTTTATTCCCTTTTCAGACAAACCTGAATTCATTTTTCAATAGTCTACAACGTTCCATTTTACAATCTGCTAAAATAGCTATCACCTGTTTGTCAGGTTTGATTCATTGCAATTATTCATATTAGATCTATACAATGCTGCTTCATGCTTACCCCCTGTAACATTCTCACCTTGACTTCCCTCATGACCCCAACTATGTACAGTATTGAGTAACCAGGTTGACATCATAAAACCCTGACCATATACCTATATTAATATCTAACTATTGGCTCATCACATCATCGTTAACTTACACACTGCTACCTACATAATCACTTTTGGCATCATTTAAGTAACACTACCCACTATGTATATGCACTTCACTCTCCAAAGATCCTCCTCAACTAACTTTGTCATATGCATTTTCAAAGTCCATAGCAGCCATACAATCTTGGCTTCTATGAAGATTGTATTCTATGTCATACAAACTTCCTCACAAAAAATTAACTTTTAAATAGATATTTCCTGGTGAGAGTTGCAGTTTCTGCTGGCATTTTGTATCAAATAAAATTGTAGCACTCACATTAGCATTGGTGTTAAAAATGTACATAATTGTACAGCATATATATCTGGCTCTAATGCTTTCAAAGGCTGAGCCAAAACATGATCAGCTGTGATTTAAATGACAGTAAGTGCCTGAAACTTCTATGATTGGAATTTCTGGTTAAAAGTTTTATTCAATCATCATACTGAGTATCTTGTAGTCCTGCTCTTGTCATTACCTCAATTTACCTGAGGGGTCACTAACACACTAGTGGCCTCGACAAGGACAGGAAGCCAGCAGCTTGTCAGAGGTCCCCCCCCACCATTAGTTCTGATGATTTTTTTCAAGTTGGAATTTAAAATTCAACAGTTTTGGCATTTACGGCTTCAAAGGGAAGGCAGTTCCATGGGTTTATAACCCTGTGGGTGAAAATGCATCTCCTGCTTTCAGTCCAACATTGTGGCTTGTTGTGCTTGAACCCGTTGCTCCTTGTTTGCGTTACACCTAACCTTTTGAAGAAGTTGTCTCATCAACATCCTTCAAAGTGTCGTAAACAAGAGTCGTGTTCTTTAATCATCACATAGGTATATGGAAGTCCTGCCGTTAATTTAGATTTAATCTTTATTTGTCAGGCTATACAGAAATTATATCAAAGTTCACATGGAATTTTGTTAAGGGGTTCATTGGGAAGGGAATAACAAGGAATACATCAGTGTCAAAGCATGACTTTTTAGCTGCAATTCGACGTTTGGGGTTAAGGTGCTTAACTTGCTCCGTGTTGTAGAAGATTCGAAAGTGTTGTTATCTATCCCGTATCTCACTTCAGGAAAGAGGTATTTGTCACTACGGAAATTTATAGATGTCAGATGTAATGGCAGCTGCCTATTCATTTTTGTGGCTTTCCCAAAGACTCAAGCATATTTGTAGCATGTATATTGCACAGTGAGCCAGTGAAATTCATTTATATTTAAAAACCCATAAATTTGAATCAAATGTAGTTAAGAAATTAGTTGACATACTGTACTTTCCTTCTGATGGATCTGTGAAAAATGGGCTGTTGAAAGTTGTCCGGTTATATCTCCAGCAAATGAACCAAGAAGCATATACTTTACAATATGCTACATTTAAAAGAAATTCATCCGATTTATCCAATTGTTGGAGAGCAACAGAAAATGTTCTTCTGGAACTTAAATTGTACGTTTTTTTATGTACTGTACTGTACTGTACTCTATATGTATATTTAGTAAAGTTTTTATTGTTGTTTTTCGATCTATTCATATATCTTTGTGGAAGTAGTTGGTAACTGCTGTAATTACTTTAAAACAAACTAACTACACTAGTCAAAATTCTTTGTGAAAATCTTGGTGTGTGCTTCTAGTCAACGAAGGAGAGTATAGAAATATTATCCCAAAGAATACTCTACTTTGAGAGTGGGTTAAAGATATTTTTGTATATTTGGGAGAGGGTTATTAATAAAGAACTTGGACAGTCTTACTTTACCATAATGTTAATGTGTTGCACTCGAGTGAAAGTGTCACCCTGTACAGTTATGTACTGTATCTTGGTGAAGGTGTTTGTATAGCCTCTTCCATTTCTGTGCCTGAATGCTGGAGTGGAGGTTTTCTACAGTAATTTAACCCCTATTGGAACTACACCTTTTCGTGGTGGGGAAGACGTTGTGCTTTAACCCCTACATGCGCATATATTTCTCTGGTGCACACAAAAAATAAATTTAAAAATATATTTTTTCTTTCAAATGCAGTACTGTATAGTATGGTTAAAGTGCATTCCCTAATCACACGAACTAAAAAAAAAATATTTATGTAGCTTACTTTGGCTGTGGAGGAGAGAGGAAATTTCTTGATGTCGCTGATTCACAGTCACTAATCGCACTCATGGTCACTATATCCTGAATATGAATAATTTTTCGCATTCACTTTCTAAAGGAACATGACGAACAGAAGCAAGAAAGTGCAGCTGTGTGCTGTGCCGTTTGTCTTACTTTGGGAACATCGTCAGTAGGATCGCTACCTGTGAGTGTGTTAGCACTCAGGCCCTCACACCCAGCATTTTTTTTTCCAAATGGTGTCTATTTACTGGAGACCTGAGGAGGGAATGTGAGCCCAGTGTACCCATGTGAGTTATAAATCTTACACTAAACCTAAAATCACCCTAGTTGATTTCGTACCACGGATGAAACACCCTGGTTGATGTTCGTACCACTGATGAAACACCCTAGTTGATGTTCGTACCACTGATGAAANTAATGCTCATAATAATGTTATTGGCACATGTATAAACAACATTTGTAGCCCATTTCTTTTCTTTCAGTGAGCAACAAATGGATTAAATACTATCCACAGCTGCACCACAAGCCATGTTTACCTCTGGTAAAGTAAAACGTATCTTGTATAAAGAAGACCGAGTCAAAGTTTACCCCTTGACAGTTTTCATCATTTTTATGGTGGAAATACAGTACTTAGTTTTGTATTGGTTTGTTTAAATACCAATCTTTGGCAAAATTGCTCACAGTAATCACTGGGATTTTTTTCTAGGACCAGGATTAAAGAAAGTGAAATAGGCAAGACTTGAGATATTAACAAGGACGAACAAAGTAAAACAAGGAAGTCAACAAAGTGTTTCGGAGTTGTTAGTCAGTATGGAGAGTTCATGTAAAAATGGGCTAGACATCGACTTGCTACATAGTGAACATTTTAACATGTAAACAAAAAGTGAATATGTACTAACATCATTAAATTTTTGTAATTTAAAATTTAATGTTATTTATGCACGTTAGGATTCAGGCCTCTTAAGAGACAAACTATTTTACAGTTTGGTTAATGACAAGTTTCCCTTAGAATACATTAATAACTTAACACCCAGTTTCCTAGTTATTGTTGCACTCGTGTCCATAGAGACAAGCAAGAGAAATTGTGTCAAATCAATCCCCTCATCTCTTTCAAATATGAAATAGCCAAAGTATTATATTTTTGTTGTGACTGCTAATTTCACAATGTCTGCAAGTGCTTAGTTTTAAAATCATTTGCCTTATAAAATTATTCACTATGTATTTAAATTTTCAAAATGTTAGTTTTAATTATTTTGTATTATTTTGGAAAGGGTGCCTTCCCCAAAGAGCTTTCCCCTCCAAAAACATGAAACAAAATATATCTTAAGACTAGCTGTATTCTCCTTATTGCCCTCATTAGACTCCCTTCATATGTAATGCTCCACTCCTCCCACCCATCACAGTAATACCATGTATTGTTTATCACGTCTATTTTTTTAAGTCTACATTCAGTCGCATGCTACATGTTGCTCCCTCAACTCGTCACCTCACATATATGTATTGTACTTCTTAGTATCTGAAGCCAACTGCGCGAGCAGAAAAACTCTTTCAACCTGTCATTCATCAATTTATTATACCTCTGTCAATCTTTAGTTTATATCTTAAAAAATTTAAGAAATACTGTAGCACTTTTGTATATTTCACTATGAATTGTTACAAAATATTAACAAAAATATTTAGGCTCAGTAAAACAATGCACTATTTTAAAAACAAACATTTAAGTATTAGTTTAACCTGCTAACACACCAGGAATCACGGCATCCCTTTTGTTATTAAAAATAAGCAGCGTAAAAAAGTTTATTACAGTACAGTATCTAAAACAAATGGTGTCAGTAATTTGCATTTTTATTCAATAGCACTGTAAGGCACTGTTATTACAGCATCCAGAATTTAACATTTTAGTAGTCTTTGGTAATTCACATGCAATAAGATGTAATATCTACGTAATAGGCACAATCTTTTTTCATCACCAGTAAAACGACTCCACAAAATCTAAGAACTAAAAATTTTAAATTACAAAATACTAAACATTACTTTTATCTATATACAAATCAAAACTTGCATACTGTACTAATAATCTATTACCATAAAAAAATATAGATAATAATCATTACAATCTATAAAACCTAATAAGAAATTGCATCATACTAATCTGAGTGATCTGCTTGCTCTCGTGGATCTTGCTTCTGCAACTTTCTTGGGTTTAGCTGTAACGGGTTTCTTGTCTTTAATTCCTCTTGTTGTCCGTCCCTGTTTTGGGGCAGCTACAGTTTCAAGACCATTACCCATCTCTAGGTCATCACTGCCCTTTGAGCTGTCATTACTGGAGCTGTCCTTTTCATCAAAATCAATTGCTTTAGTAACAGAAGATTTCTTTGTTTTATGAAGAACCTTTTTCTTTGTTTGAGATTTGTCCGACAGTGATGCAGGAACATCTGGTAATTTTTTTGCTGCCTTGACAGAATCTACAATTTTCTTATTTGCAGAAAGTGGACAGGAGCTGGGAACCTTCAATACAAGTCTTGTAGGACTGTCATCTAAATCAAGCCGTTTGAAATGAGAGGTTATATCAATCTCTTCATCCACTTTCTTCCTGGAGCTACCAGTTGCTTTAGCCTTGACATGAGATTTACAAACTTTCTTTTTTATTGATTTAGCATGTAACTGTTTACTTTCGGCTGGTGAAGTGACTTTCTGGGGCTTTACTGATTCCTCTGACATATCATCATCACTATAAATGCTAAACCCTTTTTCTTCAGTCAGTAGAGGAACAACAAGTTGTCGGCGTGGTGGTTTCAGGCAAGAGTTTATTTTTATTTTCAGTTGTGTCTTTAAAGGTGTTCTCCAATCATTCTTGCATTTCTCCTCTTGCCCCTGTGGGCTTTCTTCGATCACCTCATCTGTAACAGGGTAAAATGTTAGACTCAAATTCTCACATCTATATCACCCAATGCAAATATTTAAAAAGATACACACACACACCTTTTCAGAAAAGGTGTCTGAAAGTCACTTGTTTTGGGCTGGCCTCACCCAATAGATAGGTAGTAGGGAATCACCATAGGTAGGTTCAGGGCAGCCAATGACCCCTCCTTTAATAGGATCAATGCCTGACTCGCAGAGACTCCCATGAGGTTTGAAATGGGGGATTTGGTTTTCCAAAGTTTTTAAAACATTTTCCAGCTATTCGTCACACACAATGTAACTACAGCATTGCACAAAATAATAATTAAAAATACAGGTAATGTTGAGTTTCCATTGTGTGTATATATTCCATGTTCTGAGAGAGAGAATGGGGGACAGAGCAAAAGCAGGAATGAGGAGAGGGGAATAGGTAAGAGAGAGAGCAGGGGAAAAGAGTGGTAAGGGGGGTAATTACCTAAGTGTAGTTACAGGATGAGAGCTACGCTCGTGGTGTCCCGTCTTCCCAGCACTCTTTGTCATATAACGCTTTGAAACTACTGACGGTCTTGGCCTCCACCACCTTCTCCCCCAACTTGTTCCAACCGTCTACCACTCTGTTTGCGAAAGTGAATTTTCTTGCATGTCTTTGCACCTTTTCCAGTTTGTTGATGTGCTTCTTAAGATATGGGCACCAAACAACAGCTGCATATTCTAGCTTTGGCCTAACAAAAGTCATGAACAATTTCTTTAGTATATCCCCATCCATGTATTTAAAAGCAATTCTGAAGTTAGAAAGCATAGCATAGGCTCCTTGCACAATATTCTTTATGTGGTCTTCAGGTGATAGTTTTCTATCTAGAACCACCCCTAGATCTCTTTCTTTATCAGAGTTCTTTAAAGATTTCTCACATAATATATAGGTTGTGTGGGGTCTATGTTCTCCTATTCCACATTCCATAACATGACATTTATTAACATTAAATTCCATTTGCCAAGTGGTGCTCCATATACTTATTTTATCCAGGTCTTCTTGAAGGGCATGACAATCATCTAAATTTCTTATCCTTCCTATTATCTTAGCATCATCAGCAAACATGTTCATATAATTCTGTATACCAACTGGTAGATCATTTATGTAGACAATAAACATCACTGGTGCAAGAACTGAACCCTGTGGTACTCCACTTGTGACATTTCTCCAGTCCGATACATTGCCTCTGATCACAGCCCTCATTTTTCTATCAGTCAGAAAGTTTTTCATCCATGTTAGAAGCGTACCTGTCACTCCTCCAATATTTTCCAGTTTCCAGAACAACCTCTTATGTGGAACTCTGTCGAAAGCCTTTTTTAGGTCCAGATAGATGCAGTCAGCCCAACCATCTCTTTCCTGTAATATCTCTGTTGCTCGATCATAAAAACTGAGTAAATTCGATACACAGGATCTACCAGATCGAAAACCATACTGTCTGTCTGATATTATATCATTTCTCTCCAGGTGTGCTACCCATATAGTTTTAATTATTTTTTCAATTATTTTGACTATTACACTTGTCAATGATACCGGTCTATAATTAAGGGGGTCTTCCCTGCTTCCACTCTTGTAAATTGGAACTATGTTAGCCTTTTTCCACACATCAGCTACAACTCCTGTAAACAGGGATGCCTGAAAGATCAGTTGAAGAGGGATGCTGAGCTCAGGTGCACATTCTCTCAGAACCCATGGTGAAACTCCATCTGGACCAACTGCTTTGTTCTTATTTAGCTCTTTGAGCATTTTTTCACTTCGTCTCTAGACACCTCTATGTGCTCTCTGTTGTTCTCTGGAATTCTTATTGTATCTGGTTCCCTGAAGATTTCATTTTGTACAAGCACACTTTGGAACTTTTCGTTTAATGTTTCACACATTTCCTTTTCATTTCCGTGAATCTATTTCCCATTTTCAACCTCTGAATATTATCCTTTACCTGTAATTTGTTGTTTATGAATTTATAGAATAGACCTGGTTCTGTTTTACATTTGTCTGCAATCCCTTTTTCAAAATTTCTTTCTGCCTCTCTCCTCACTGCCGTGTAGTTGTTTCTCGCATCTTTGTATCGCTGGTATGATTGGGGGTTTGGCCTCTTCCTGTATTGATTCCATTTTTGTGTCTTTTGGTCTCTGGCCCTCTCGCACTTTCTGTCGAACCAATCCTGTTTCCTAGTTCTGCTTCTCTGTTTTGGTATAAATTTTTTTGTGCCTTTATCATATATTTCACAAACTTGACATACATCTCATTCACTTCCTTGCCTAGCAACAAGTCTGTCCAATTATACTCCCTAAAAAATTTTCTAAGGTTGCCATAATGTCCTCTCCTAAAGTCAGGTTTTTCAATTGCATCGACCATCATATTTTCTTCCAGATTATAACGCATTGCATACTTTATCCCCAAAAAGACATGGTCACTTTTACCCAAGGGAGGAAGGTACTGAATGTCAAATATTTCTTCCTCCTTCCTGGTAAATATCAAATCTAGCATGGAGGGAACGTCACCTTCCCTCATCCTCGTAGCTTGTTTAACATGTTGATACAAGAATGTTTCCAGGATGAGGTCTACAAATTTACAGGTCCAGAAATCTTCTGTTTTAGCTTCATATGCTTCCCAGTCTAGCATACAGATTGGTGCTCGTGGTGTCTGATGGGACACCACGAGCATAGCTCTCATCCTGTAACTACACTTAGGTAATTACCAATAGATTGACAGTTGAGAGGCGGGACCAAAGAGCCAAAGCCTGACCCTCGCAAACACAACTAGGAGTACACCCCAGGGTCGGCCAAGCATTTCCTTTGAGCGTGCACCCACGCTAAAATGTATATACTATTTTCACTTTTCCCACCTCTATTGTCGTGCTACGTCGTTCATTTTGGTATCAAATAGTTTGCAATAGAATTTTCTAAAGGAATGTATGCATATAAAGTCAAAAGGCTCAGCGCGGCACCCGTATCAAACCCGTAAATTGGAGCTCACCACTCCAATGTTTATTATCTTTTCAGTTTTCTCATCTTAACACTTTGGCGTGCCCCCAGCGCCACCCTTCAACTGTGCGATTTGGGTACCAGGGTTTCACGGGAGCGCGCGTTAATTCTGAAAAGTGTATACTCTCTTCAACTTTGTCACCTTAATTCTTGTCGTACAAGATTAAATTTGGTATCATTGTGTTCGCAATAGAATTCTCTACAGCACGAAATGCATATAAACTCCAAAAGCCCAGCTAATTACCCGCAGAAAACAGAGAAAGTGCAAACGAGTTACCCAGGAGCGCACAAAAGCGATAAAATGTGTTCACTATTTTCATTCTGGTCACCTCAATTTTCGTCCTAGGTCTTTCATTTTGATATCAATGGGTTTGCAATAGAATTCTCTAGAGGAGCATTAGCATATAAAAACAAAAACCTGGTCACGCTCCAACAGCCGACGAGTTGAAGACGGGCCACATTAGCCGCGAGTGAGCGCCCAGACGCCTTCCAGCTAAACTCCCAATTCCTGCCCACAAATGTTTACTACTATTGTGTGTTGAACATGACATAGGCGTGTAGGAAAGACATAGGCACGCATTTTAAAACCAGTCCCCCAAAAATCGGATAAAAACATGATTTTTGGTGATTATTTAACCCTTAAAGTGCGCATCACATCATATGACGTGCTAGACGTTTTACCAGTCAACTGCTCTTCACGTCATATGATGTGTTGGGGTACTACGCAAGATTTAAACGGCCCGCGGATACACGGGGTTCACCACACCTTCATCAGGGCTCTTGTAAACAGACGCCATTTTAAAAAAAATCGTGGGCCAAACTCCCGGGTGTTAGGGGCCTCAGTATCGCGTAAGCTACTAAGCCTGACGCACGCAGCATGAGCTCACAGCACTGCTGTTCAGCTTGTGACCACAGCATCACCTAAAAATGCCAAAATATACTTGTTCATGCTATTATGTAGCGATGATATTATTACAGAGGACCCCTGACTGTGATAAAAGTGACCAGGGTTCTGATAATAGCAGGATTGCGATGATATTTAGCGCTGTGCGCCATGGAGGGAGGAGTAATGCTGTGGGAGGGAGGGTGGTGGCGATGTTTTCTGACTGTGTGTGGCCACCTTTTATTGACTGCACTCAGCATACCAGCTTAGTGGTTCGCTATAGTGAACACAAATGTAGATACTTATTAACATGTGTATAGAAGGTATAAACAGCAAGAGAAGGTTTGGAGCCGCCATTTTGGTGAGGGCGGTGGCGTCGTCTGCACGACGCCACCGTGCAGACGACGGTGTTGTTTACTGGTTACCACGATGGTCTATGGGCACCATACCAGTTTATTTGTACAAGTATGGTGAATAAAACAGGTAGATATTTATTTATAATGTGTGTATATAGCGTAATAACACCACACAGTATTGTTGGAGGAGAAATATTAGTGTGTCTGGCCTGAGGGAGGCAGCCATCAGCTGACTGTGTTAGGTCCTATGTCTTTGTGACTTTACTCACCATACAAGCTTAGATGTACAGTTATGGTGAACAAAATATGTAGATACTTATATATAACGTCTGTATATAGTGAATTATAGCAAAAACAGTATTGTGGGAGGAGAATGTGGGCGAGTCAGATGACTGGAGGGAGGGCGGGAGTGGCTGGCTGGTACACGGCGGTCACTCCTCGTTACTTTTTGACTCATAATAGCTACTTAGTGGTTCGTTATAGTGAACAGAACATGCAGATACTTATATATAACCTGTGCTTATAGTGTAATAACCGACAAAGTATTTGTTCGCTGATTGATGAACATAACTGAATCAACAAGACGGGCTTGCCGAAAAGTCTCCCAGTCAAACTATCACTAACAGAGTAACCTCATTCATCTTTGCCAACATACAAGGACTGAAAACAAGAACAAACAATAAAGTACAGTTCATAAATGGCCTCCTCACGGAGTCAAATGCAGTATTTGGAGCTTTTACAGAAACCCATGCAGGGGAATTCTTGGACAGTGAGATCTGGATTCCAGGATATAACCTATACAGGTGTGATAGGAAAATTAGGTCACATGGAGGAGTGGGTCTGTATATTAGGGAAGACCTTGTGTGCTCGGAGCTCCTAAACGTTACAAATGAGGTGGTAGAGGTACTGGGATTAAAAATAGAGAAAATAAATTTAGTGATTATTCTAATATACAAACCGCCAGATGCAACGGCTGAGGAATTCACAGAACAGATAAACAAAATAGAGAATAGCCTTGATAATTTGGAGAACCCAATACCTGATATTATCTTCTTAGGTGACTTCAACTTGCCTAGTCTCAGGTGGAGAATAGCAAACAATAATATTATACCAGGGAATCTATCAGGACCTAACCAACCACAGATTAGAGAACTACTTAGATTCTGTGACAAATTTTCACTCACTCAGCAGATATCGGAGCCAACGAGAAATAAAAATATTCTCGATCTGGTCTTTACGAACAATGAAGACATTATCAGAGACATTACGATATCAGATACCACATATTCAGATCACAAGCTCATTGAAGTGCAAACTACCATCAATACTCAGAATAGACCTAAAACGTTGATAAAGCGAGAGGGGCTATTCAGTAAATTCAATTTTAATAATAAAAGGATAGACTGGGAGATAATAAACAGGGAACTTAAAAACATTCCATGGGAAACTGTTTTAAGTAATAAAAGTCCTACAGAAGGAATAGAAAAACTGACTTCGGAAGCGTATCAAGTCTGTCTGAAACATGTTCCTTTGAGGAAAGCCAGAAAGAGATCCAACGTAGAAAGAGAACGCAGAAGACACTATAAACGCAGGAAAAGAATAACGGAACTGCTTATGCAGACACGAATTTCCCGTCAAAGAAGGAATAATTTAAATAGGGAGATTGAAGAAATCGAGCGGAAATTGAAACACTCATATGAAACTGAAGAAAGGCAGTTAGAACAGAAAGCAATTCAGGAAATAAAGAAAAATCCAAAATACTTCTTCACATATGCGAAATCAAAAGCAAAAACTACTGCCAGTATTGGACCTATTCGTACAAGTGAAGGTTCATACACGGAGGATGACAAAGAAATTAGTGAAATCCTAAAAAAGCAGTATGAGGACATGTTTAGCACTCCAATAAACAACATGAAAGTAGAAGATCCAGACAATTTCTTTATGCGGATATCCAAACCCCTGTAAATATAACTGATATCAACACGAGCGCACTAAATTTTGAAAGAGAAATTGAAAACATGCCCATGCACTCGGCCCCAGGTCCAGACTCATGGAATTCAATATTTATAAAGAAATGCAAAGTGCCGGTAGCACAGGCACTCAGTATAGTGTGGAGGAAGAGCTTGGACACGGGGGAGATACCAGATGCACTTAAAGTAGCAGACATAGCCCCTCTACACAAGGGAGGGAGCAAAGCATTGGCAAAGAATTATAGACCAGTTGCACTAACATCGCACATAATAAAAGTATTTGAGAGAGTGATTAGGAGTCAGGTCACCAATTTCATGGAGACCAATGACCTTCACAACCCAGGCCAACATGGATTTCGAGCGGGAAGATCGTGCCTCTCACAGCTACTTGAGCACTACGATAAAGTCACTGAGGCATTAGAAGAAAAACAGAATGCTGATGTGATATACACGGACTTCGCAAAGGCTTTCGATAAATGTGACCATGGCGTGATAGCACACAAAATGAAGTCAATGGGAATAACCGGTAAAGTAGGACGCTGGATACTCAGTTTTCTGTCAAACAGGACTCAGCGAGTAACGGTCAACCATATAAAATCTAGTCCAAGTGCAGTTAAAAGCTCTGTACCTCAGGGTACAGTCCTTGCACCGCTGCTTTTCCTTATTCTCATATCAGATATAGACAAAAATACAAGTCACAGCTTCGTATCATCCTTTGCAGATGACACAAAAATCAGTATGAAAATTACCTCGGCTGAAGACATTGAAAAACTTCAAGCTGATATTAATAAAGTTTTCGACTGGGCATCAGAAAATAACATGATGTTTAACAGTGATAAATTCCAGGTACTCAGGTACGGTAAAAATGAGGACCTTAAACATAATACAGAGTACAAAACACAATCAAATGTGCCCATAGTAGGAAAACAGCATGTAAAGGATTTGGGAATAATGATGTCTGACGACCTAACGTTTAGGGAGCATAACCAAGCAAATATTGCGACAGCCAGAAAAATGATAGGATGGATTACGAGAACTTTCAAATCCAGGGATCCCATCACAATGCTTGTACTCTTCAAGTCACTTGTGCTGTCCCGTCTTGAGTACTGTTCAGTACTCACTTCCCCCTTCAGAGCAGGAGAGATTGCTGAAATAGAGGGAATACAGAGAACATATACAGCACGTATAGACGCGATAAAGCACCTAAATTATTGGGATCGTCTCAAAGCTCTCCAAATGTACTCACTAGAAAGAAGACGAGAGAGATATCAAATAATATACACCTGGAAGATACTGGAGGGCCAGGTCCCAAATCTACACAGTAAAATAACAACGTACTGGAGTGAACGATATGGAAGAAAATGCAGAATAGAACCAGTGAAGAGCAGGGGTGCCATAGGCACAATCAGAGAACACTGTATAAACATCAGAGGTCCGCGGTTGTTCAACGTCCTCCCAGCAAGCATAAGAAATATTGCCGGAACAACCGTGGACATCTTCAAGAGGAAACTAGATTTATTCCTCCAAGGAGTTCCGGACCAGCCGGGCTGTGGTGGGTATGTGGGCCTGCGGGCCGCTCCAAGCAACAGCCTAGTGGACCAAACTCTCACAAGTCAAGCCTGGCCTCGGGCCGGGCTTGGGGAGTAGAAGAACTCCCAGAACCCCATCAACCAGGTATCAACCAGGTATCAACAATATGCACACCATATTTTTGAGTACAGCAATGATTCACTCATTTTATTATATAAATATATCAAACTACACACTATTGAATAATATTACTGCAAAAAAACTATGAAACATCAATCAGAGACATTGAAATAATTAGGTAATTATCTCTTTGTGGCAACTCTGGCCTGACAGCTAGCGAGCAACAGACCGCCTAGGACGCATGCTGAGTCAGCGCCTATAATTTGCCAGACTTCCCCGCCCTATAGCGGGCAATATATGGCACTTACGATTTTTTTATTATTTTTCCTGTGATCAGTGAACACAAATTAACAGGTTAGGAAGAAAAAATAATTTTTTTTTTTTCAAAATGACATGCGCCTGTGAGGATGGCAGGATATTAGACCCCGAGCATGTTAAGGGTTAAAGTGGATGACACAATGCTGCGTCATGCCCGGCAGCACCGCCAGTAAACGGATGACGCAATGCTGCGTCATGCCCGAGCGAAAGTGTTAATTTTTGTGCATAGTAGTTCAATTTGGTATCAAATTGTTTGGAATAGAAGCTGTAAAGGGATATTTTGCATATACAGTTCTGTAAGAACATATACGTCTCACTTTTCTATTCTTTTGACGAACACTCGATAACTTTTCCCTCAAACGTGTTTCTTTCAATGCTTTAGTCATGGATTGGCTCTGTTCTTGATCAGTATCCATCTGGAAGTCAGTTTGCCGGTAACAACAAATACCTGAGATAAAAAAAACGAAATGTGGAAACTTTTCGACTCGATGGAAGGCCGCGGCTGTTACGAGCAAGGTCACAAGAACAGTGAGCCTCCAGCGTGGTTGGGCGGCCCACACAGCTGGGTCAGGATGTCACGTGGGGTATAGAGAGAATGGGCAGAAGTTGGCGCACATTTTAAAACAAGTCCCATAGTATATGGACAATAAATGGAGTTTCTACAAATTTTAACAATTTTGATGCCATTTGGATCATGTTGCATACTCAGTATTTTGGTTTTACGACGGACTATGTGGCATCGGCAGTGAGAGTGTTATGTGAGGTGGTGGTGGCTAAAACTGTCGGTAGTTTCAAAGTTTTATATGACAGAGTACTGGGAAGACGGGACACCACGAGCATAGTCATCCTGTACACACATGCACATACACCAGGAGATAGGACATGCACTGGAACAGGCTCCAGAAACTCCAATTGCCTAAGTATTATAGAGCAGGTTGAGGGGCTGTAAGCAGTGTCCTAGGATACGTGGAGGTACATATATGGAATTTGAAAATTAATGAAAATATAAAAAAAAAAAAATCAGTAAAAGTGAGTGGAAAAATCTGGATAGATAGAGTTGGTATGTCAAAACAAAAGAAGATCAACAATAAAGATGGTCGCCACCACAGGGGAGCACGCCAACAGTAAACATTTCAAAGGATTCTCACCACAAGATTTAATGAAAGGAGGTTTTCTTGGCAGGTTAGTGATTATTGAGGACTTGCTAAAGAATTATGAAGAAAAAGTATTTAAATTAGAACAAGAAAATGAAGGTTTCAAGATAATTTTGTAATTTGAAAGGAAGTATTTTCCAGCAAAGTAAAGAAATGACCAGCTTGACTGATAAGGTAAGGATACAGGAGGAACACATCAAGGAACTAGTGAAAGAAAATGTGGCATGGAAAGTGAAGAGTGGTGAATTTGAGGCAATCAACAAGAAAATTGACCCATTTGGTGGACAAGACAAAGTAACCTTACAGGCTAACATGTAGTTAGGCAAGTAGTTCTCATGTGTTCAGAGAAACTTCATTGACAACTCAAATAGAGGAGATTAATAAAGGACTGGAAAAGTGCAAAGAGGAATAAAAAGAAACATGTAAATTGTAAAAGAGAAAGAAACTATCCAGGAAGTGTGTTTGGGAGTCAAAACCAGAAATAATCAATAAGAAGTAGAAATTTTTACAAGCAGTTAGGAAAGAAGTGGTAACCAACAGTAAATTAGTACAAAACACTGAAGATAGACATAAGTTCATAATAATTTTTTGGGTGTTTAGAAAAGGAAATATCATCTAGGTTGGACAAAGCAGCAAAAGAGGACAAAATAATTGAGAAAATACAGTAGTAGGTTAAGGAGAAGGCCTCATGACAAAGGAAAACGTCAGTGATTTTAGGCAGATAAATGAAAGACAAGAATCTTGCCTTAGGGTGACATTTAATGGAGTAAAACAAATGATGGAAGTGCTTAGAAATGCCAGGAAATTGCAGAGTAATGAAGTTGGGGAAACTTTGGTCAGTATGATGAGACCTCTTAAAGGAAGACAGAGAAAAGCTAAAACTAAACTCCCGATGAAGTGAAACGTCTAAATGGAAATAAAAATTAAAAAAAAAAACCTAAAAAATGTTTGGGACTGGAAAGCTAGTGAAATGGTACATAAAAACAAAGCAACAAAATCATTAGAGGAAAGAGGAGTAAAGAACAAAGGGAAAGGGAACATGTTCCTGAAAATTGTATATTCCAACATAGATGGAGTGAGGTCAAAAATACTGGAGCTGAAAGATATAATTCAGCTCAAGGTCCCAGATATTGTCGCACTAACAGAGACAAAACTTGAAGAAATATTTTAAATGAGGTCGTAATCCCAAGGGGCTACTCAGTTTAGAGATATGACAGGAAAACTAGAAAGAGGAAAGGAGTGGTTGTGCTGGTAAAAGAACACCTGAAGGCGAGAATGTTAACACTATCGGTAACTTTGGACCGGACTCTCGTCCATTATTTTTCTCTTGAATCCTAACTTTGGACAGGACTTGCGTCCAATACAAAAATATTGTATAAAATAGTATCAAATATAAGCGCCTTACAATGCGCACAATTTGATACCAAAATGAAAAATGTAACATGAAACTTGATGTCTGAACACTTATACGATTATAAATAGGTTTTTGGTCAAAATTTTAAAATATTTGTTAAAATTCTATTTATTGTGCTATTATGTTGGGACTAGTTTTAAAATGCGCGCCTTTATGTCGCGAACAATTTGATACAAAAATGAAAGATGTAACACAAAATTTATGTCAGAACACTGGAAAGATATAAATAATTTTGTGATGATGAGCTTCCAGAATTAAAATATTTGTTAAAATTCTAGTTATTGCTCTAATATCATGGGACTAGTTTTAAAATACGCACCTTTTTATTGCCAACAATTAGATACCAAAATGAAAGACGTAACACGAAAATTGATGTTATCAAACTGAACGAGTATACACATTAGGTTGCAGTGTACAAATTGGTGCTCGTTCACGGGTAACTTTAGGCTTTTCTGCGGGGAGGCACTCCAAACTTTTGTACATTATATTCATACACATCTGTAGGGAATTCAATTGCGAACACAATGATACCAAACGAGCGACGTAGCACAAGAATTAAGGTGAGAAAATGGAACGAGTATGCAGATTTTACTGATTTTGTGCACTCACAGGTAACTTGCCGACTTTAGGCTTTGCTGTTGGGAGTCACGCCAGGCTTTTGGACATTATATTTATACACACCTGTAGGGAATTAATTGCGGACACAATGATACCAAAATGAGCAACATAGCACGAAAATTAAGGTGAGAAAGCTGAAACGAGTATACACATTTAGGTGTCACCGCGTGCTTACCCGCACGCTCGCCCGCACGTTGGGTTCATGACCCCTAAGTTGACCGCACGCCTGCCCGGTGACCAATAGTGTTAATAATCGAAAACCCCTCGAAGTTGACATATTGGCATTGCAGGTCTGGAATCAGGATGATAACTGATAATCATAAATGCCTACAGCCCACCAGCAAGCAATGCATGGACAAAGGAAGAACTGGATGACAAATGCGAGGGCCTCATAATATTCATGAAAGACATTATAGTAAGAGCAGTTAGACACTGGCTGCCAATAAATCATGATTGTTGGTATTGGGGGACTTTTAAATTGAAAACAATAGAAATACAAACTGGGGACTGGATGCTATCACAACTGTGAATGCCTGACTGCCTTTTACTGGTTATGACTGTGACTGCCTCACTGATTTCTTGTGATTGTGATTAGCTGGCTGATTGTGACTCGACCGAGGCTGCCTCTGACTGGTTGCGACTACCTGTGACTAGCTCTGACCGGATGCTACATAACAGAGGCAGTGGAATGTGTGAAAGGTAAAACATAGTTGCTGGCCTAGTGAGGGCAAGGTTGTCACAACAAACCCAATAGTGCCTCCAGTTCCGAGCACCAGACTCGGTAAACTCCGTACCATATTCCGGATTTAATGGCCTTCTGGGGTCTAGTTTATAATTGGACTGAGTTCTTTCCTTATTATCCTCACCTTGGTTTCTTGTCTCTTCCCTCTGCTGAGGATTCAGCCTGTCCTCTTAAAAAGAACGTCGCTTTTGGCCGTTTGCCAGTATGGCCGAATTTAGACGTAATTTAAAAATGAAAAAAAAAATGAAAATAAATTTGGGATTTTTTTTCAACAACACAGTAAGTTAAGGGTCCTCTGATAGGTTAGGTGGGCAGGAAATTCTCATAAAGTTTCAAAACGTTATGAAAAACGTTAATTTAAAGTGTCCTCTCACAACCTCTGCGCGTACGCCGGACGACTCAAATAGAAACGGAACAGAACGTCACTTTTGTGAGTCGATTTCATTTCAAATTACGTCCAAATTTGGCCATAGGAGCCAAAAGTGACGTTATTTTTAAGAGGACGGGTTGGAGGATTACCTTTTCAAGTTGGTTTTCTTGTTGGCTTTCTTGCTGGCTCTGGTTTCGGGTAGTCACTTTTGTGAAGGTCATGCTTTTCATACCAAGAAAAGGTTCTGATTGGTTTCATCCTAGGAATTGCTCTCCGTCTCCATCCTCCTTTGGGCTTTTTGGTCAAAGAAAGAGTACTCTGCTTTTGTTAGGTTTCTCTGGTGGTGGATGCTTGGTTTGTCCAAGTGGGGGTGCATCATGCTCTCTTGCCTGCTGCCACTGTTTTGCATTATTTGCATTCTACTTTCACTTCTTAAGTTCTGATTATTTAATGTCAAGTACAGTATCCTACTATTACTGATTTCTTTGCTAATATATCTACAGCTAATATTCAAACTCTGGATTTTTGGCAGTCTAACAAGGCTGTGGATGTTCCCCATCCTCCCTGTATGGCTCTTGAGTACCTCTCCAGTCAGTTTCACTTACCCTGAGCCCTGGGTTTCTTGCTTCTCACCCCTTGGCTCAGCCCCTTCATCTTTGTTCCTTGTATTAAGTTTCTTTCAGCCCAAAGACTGATTCCTGTCATAAGTGCCATTGAAAATATGCAGCAGCGATCTATTGTGTTGAATGTAATGAATTGTCCTTTCTCGAGCAACTTCGATAGTTCCTCTTACCCACTTTTCTTTGTCTTCTCTGTGGGAATAGGACAGGCTAGACCTTGGAGTTATTTGAGCTGCCACCTAGTGGTTCTCTCGGTTATTATGGCCTGGCAAGTTAACATTGGGCAGACTACCATTCCTGTTTCCATCTTTTCTCTCTCTTTAATCAAAGTCCATAATTTGTTTCACTTCACTTGTAATTTTAGTGCCATTTTACATGATTTTGGGCTGATCTTGGATTCCCATGCTTTCCTTGCTGGAGCACACCAGATTCTGGTCTGGGTGTTTTGTAGGCCTGCTTGAATCCAGAGGCCTGGCAGTTTTGTGGATATTTAGAGCACCTGAACTGATGCACCAGAGTCTTCTGAGCCTGCCCAGCAAAGGATGTTTCATTACATTCATTACTTGACTTTTGCCTGCATTGTATGGGGGAAAAAATACTAGCATTCGCAAATCTTTTTAAGAATATTTGTTTTTCTACAATCTTTGCACTTGGTGCTATTTCTGCCAATACTAAAGGATTAATTTGCCTTGTTAAATTAATCTTTCAATGATTAAGAGCTTGTTATTTCACATCACTAAAAAAAAAGAGGGGCATTGGTAAACAAGATTTACAACTCTATTTACTGTATAATTTTCATAGTTGATAAACTTGTAAAAATGCTTGAGTTTTGTGGTGTGTTTTGACTCCAAAAGTACTTAAGAAATAGTTGTTGAATATTTTGAGCGAGATACTTTGTGACGATGGTAGTGTAGCAGGTTTGTGACAAGTGTTAGCATGCTGTGTGTTGAGACTGTTATGTGCTTGTCCACAGACACCGGGATGGGACCACCAACTACACAGTACGTTGGCTTCGGATGACTTTGTACAGTATCAATGTGGTCCTGTGAAAGGAACCAGTCAGGTGAGTACAGCTTTTTATTCTTTTAATGATCCTTTGTTGACGGACAAATTGCTTGTTGTGCCTGTTGCAGCGTTTTCTTCTCCCTGATGATTGGTATCTGTAGTCCAGTCGGCTTGTCATTTTATTAATTCAGACGAGGATGGCTGCTACCTAGTATATTTAATCATTTCAATCTGTACACGTTGGCATTGATCATACAAGAATATGAAAAGAAATGAAAGTGATGACACTTCAGGCCTGTCCTGGACCAATACATTTTCACTTTCATTTCACATGTGTGGCTTTGATTATGTGCTTTCAGCGATGTTATGGTACTTATTATCTGCATGATCATCCATACCACATATCCAGTGCTCATACACATAACACATGCACATGTACTTACACATACAGGTAAGTATTGCACTTTTTTGTGATATAACTGCATTTCCTGACAAAAAACCTCATCAAATCCACACTTATGAAATGAAATGAAAGGGACGGCACTTCAGTCCATCAGTTTAGGCAATTCAGATTTTCTCTGATCCCCTCCAACCTTGACTTATCTTGGCTCCTCAGTAAGAACTTGGCATGCACAAGCTGGCTAATCTTTCAAGATTCTTTAGTAAGAACTTGCCTTAGACTTGTCTCTGATTCATCTGTCTTGGATCTTCGGTTAATATTTGAGAGCATTAGACCCATGTATGTCATGGATTTATCAGTTCTTCTTTGTCAATAAGGGTTCTTGTTACTCTGTGGTAGGTACACAGATTAGTTGGCTACTGATGGTTGATAACCCCGAGGCATGCCATGCCATCATTTCTTTTAAATTTTTCTCTTTCTACAGACTAAATCGAGGAGAATGTGTCCGTTAGTGTACAGCTTTTAGAAAGGTTTGGTTGAGAGATTCATTTAATTCCATTGGCCGTTTTCATAAAAGTTGGTATTATTTCCTTTCACCTAATTGAAAAATTGTTAAAAAATTAAAATGTTGGGTTGTTTCCTCTCTTAATGCCCCTGCCACCAAGAATTCAATTATTTTCTGTGTTTTCCTTCTTCAAAGTTATTATATTCTATATACTTCCCAAGTGCTAAATCTACTCTTTTGACAACATTTTGTTTTTTCTACTGGTCGCATCTCACCTTTTCCTCTCCGCAAGAGATTTTTTTGGGGGATGCAGGTACACATTTTACAAGAAGTGTTGCATGTAACTGTGTGGGGCGCATATTGTTTTATGAAAGGTGTCCATAACATGTATGCTGTTAGTGTTTATTTTCAGTGATGATTTCTGTTAACTCTGGACAATTCTTCAAATTAAATGTTTTTTCTGTGGGGAGCCCCTACGGCTCCCTGGAGCTTATCGGGCTAATATATGTTATATTTGACCGGGACATTAGCTAAGGAGTTCAGATCTACCAGGGACCAGCGCCAGAACCTGGCCCCTTCAGAAAGGTTTCAGGGAGCAATGGCACTGGAAAACCCTCTTGTGGTTGGGGTTTTCCTTATCTGCCATCGACCGGCACCCAGAAAGGTAGGCATGAGAAAACAAACCCCACATGGTAAAAAACTAAAACAAAAAATGAACAGAGAGGTAGAAACTCCCTACAATCCCAAGGAACAAGCAAACATCACACTTTACTGCCGCGCCGGTCATCTGCGCAGCCCTTCCTGCCCCGAGAGGGGGATGGGGAAGCCCCGGACCTACTGCGCCGGCTGCCAAGCTTCAGTTCGTAAGCTAATGTCAACCGGGATAGACGCTTCTCTGGCCTCAGTTTCCTAGGCGGTGTTTGCCTTGTGTGGCGTTCACTGCCGTGTGTTGTGTTGTGCGGTGGCCAGGAGTACCTCATCAGTTCCGGGGCTGCATGCACGTAGTGGCTGACTTCCCTAAGCGCCTTGTGAGTACTGCCCTTGCATAACAGGGTTATCTTCCCTGGGGCGTTCGGGAACCATTCCCATAGAGGTTCTTGCTGCTCGGCATTTGCCTCGCCCTTGGGGCCAGCTGGGGCCCCTTGTTTGGCCCTGGGTAAGGATTGGTATTGTGCTGGTTAGGGCGTCAAGGTGTTGCACAGCCTGCCACCTAAGCGGCGACCGGTTCCTGTTGCCTCTGGAGACGGTGTATTTTGCAGGGTTTTTCTTTTGTTTTTATTTTCAATTGCCTGATGGGGGTCTGCCCAGTGTGGCTATAGTTCCACTGGTAGTGTTTGGCGGCCTTCTGCTAGGCCCCCGTGATTGTACACGTCTCAGGGGTTTTCAGAGCTATCCCCTACCGGTTTAGCAACACCTTGCCCGGGCTTCCCATAGCAGTCAGCCTACGGGCCCTGGAAACCCCTGTCTGGGCTCGGGGGACTATTGAATGTGTCTTCCAGGTTCCAACCGGTCTTGTAAGGGATCGTTGGTTGCTGTGCCCTTGTCTCCGGGTGACAGTCGCCACGTTTACCTCCGTCATGCTGTCTGTTGGGTCATTGACACCTTGACCCGGAGTCTTACGAGAGATTTTCTCTGCTTGTTCTCCAGTACTCCTGATGTTATTACTGTTCAGAGTACAGGCGGCATCCGTGTTGCAAGCTAGGTTAGGTTGCTGCAACATGCTAGGTTCGTTTCCCACTCGGATGCCCCGAGGCCGCCCCGTTTTGGTTAGGTGCTGTTTGCCCCTTTCCCTCTCTGTTCCTGGCTCCGGACCGTCTGCGGGCTTCGGGGTCGGGGCGGGGTTTAGATGATGGCGAGACTCGGGCAGTTTTCGGGGGCTGCCCTGTTCGGGTTGGGGGACGTAGGTTTTCGAGCCGGTTCCTCCTGCCAAGGCTTCTGGGTCTTACCAGCGGCCCTTTCTTGCTGCCTTTCCCATGGACTCTTGCTTTTCTTTAAGGGCGGAGGGCTTGGAAGACGGCTCTGCCCCGGGGCCTCTGTTGTTGGTTCCCGGGGCTGTGGGGGATGCCTGCTAGCAGTTTTGGGGTGGTTTGCCCCTGCCTGGGTTTTCTGCTTTTGGGCGGCGCTTTCGCCCATCCAGTCTGCTTGTTCCCACTTTTGCTGGCGTGTTTTTGTATCTTTAGCGTCAGTCACAGCCCCTGTTCTGGCGGCCATTTTCGTCTGCCGGTTTCCCGGCGTGGCCACCAGGGCGGCGCTGCGGTTTGTTTACATGCGCCGGGGTGTGCGAGAGAGCTTCTTGGGTGAATTTTCACCTTTTTTCAGGGGTTTTATTCTCCTGTTGTCGTTTCTTTGCATTTCTGGTGTTTTCTGCCCGTTTCCTGTTCCTCTGGGAATGTTTGAGTGTTGATTTTACACCGGGTTTTCCATTTTGTCTGTTTTGGGTCTGGGCCTTTGGTTTTGGGCTCAGTGTCCCTGGCTGTTATGCTTGCTCCCACACCTTGTCCCTCGGTTTTCAATCTGTTATGACCGTTTTCCTAGGGGGTTCTGTCTGGGGGCTGTGCTTTGCCTTTCTGTGGTGTTTCTACGCCGGCAAAATGTGGTGGTTTGGCCTCCCCCTGGTTCGATTCTGGGTTCCTTTGGGTTCTTTGGTTTCGTTCCGGAGGTTTCTTCCTCTTGGGCCCCTTTGTGGGTTCTGGGGGCTTTGTTTCCTCGTGTGTGACCCGGTTTCTGCCTTCTGGAGTTCCGGGTCTTCCTGGCTTGCAGACTGATCTTTTTGGGTCTTGGCACGTGTTGTGGTCATGCTGGGACTTTGAGGTTTTGTCGAGGTGGGCCTTTTGATGCAGTTTTGTGCCTTCTTTGCCTGGCTGGCATGTGCTCTGCCCAATGGTCCGCGGCTTGTAATTTTCTTTTCAAGTGTATGTGTGTGTGTACGCATGTACATGTGTACACTGTGTGTGTGTGCACATGTGTATGTGCATACGCACGTGTGTCACGTACCTTGTGTGTATGTGTATATGTATATACATGATATGTATATATGTGTATGTGTACTTTTTCTTTCGGAAGGGGCTCTGTTCCCTTCTCTGTTGACGGGGCGCTGGGGGAGCAGCTTGCTCTGTTGACTCTCGTATGGTCCTGCTGTTGGTGGGCACTTTTGGTTGTCTTCCGGCCTCTGGTGGCGGCGGTGGACGGCTTCTCCCCCTTTAGGGGGTCAGAGCTGGCGGGGTGGGCTTCTTCCCCTGCGCTTCGTCATGTCATCTTGGTGAGTGCGTTGGGCGTGGTCGATCAGCCCCATCCTTCTGGGTTCCCGTCTGCTCTTTGCAGTCATGGGCCTTTCGCATCTGCAGTTCTTCTGGACTTCTTCAGTCTGCGCCTGGATTTTATGCCCTCCTCGGAGGACTGTTGTCTCCTGTCCGGCTTCTGTTGGGGCCGGGTGCCTGGATGGTGGCCCTGGACCTCCAGGTCAATTATTGGCACTTGGTGTATTTTTGCATCTTTACCGGATCTTGGTGCCCTGTCTTGAGTCTGCTTGAGATTCGGTGTCTGGCCTACCTTGACGACTGGCTGGTGTGGGTTCCCAGTCGGTCCACTTGTCTGCTCACCAGGGGTGCAGACAAGCGACAAGCGTAGCAAGCATAACGCGGGTTTGGTTTCCTGGTGATCTGGAGGCCATTCCATCTGTTTCCGTCCCGGGTTTGGACCTGGGCCTTGATTAGTGCTTTTGGGCCACTCCTTGTCTTTCCTTCCAGAAGTGTTACTGTGGCTGTGCATAAGGGGGTCCCGGGTTGCTCGAGTGGTTGTGCGGGAGTCTGAACTTCGACGTGCTGGTCTGCCCGCGGGGTCGGGTTTGGCTTTGGCATCTGTTTGGTTCCTTCGGAGACTCCCCTTCAGCCTCTTGCAATCGTTGGGTTCGTTCCTCCGGGGATCTTGTGTTGGTGCTGCGTCACCAGCTTCCTCTTTGGGGTTTTCGGGGAGGTGCCTTGGCACCTCCCCGAGCCTTCGCTCGATGTGTTCACGGATGGGTCATCTCTCAGCTGGGGCTTTGTGACCAGTGCTCACTAGGTCGGCTGAGGATGGTGGTGTCTGTCTGTCCGTCCGTCAGGCTCACAGCACGGTTCGGGAGTTCGTGGCTGTCTAGTTTGCGCTTGGGAGGGTTTGGGTCACTCGGTGCTCTACCATTCAGCTTCATTCGGACTGTTCTCTGGCGGTTCTTGCCAGAACCATAGGGTTTCTCTTAGGTGTTGACCTTTGGGTTTGTTCCTTGGAGTAGCTCGTTTGCTGATTCTCGGGGTTTGGCTAACCATGAGTTTCATGTCCGGGGTGTGTCCTGCGTCCTGGCGGACAGCTGTCTCGGTTCATTCCTCTGTTCGAGGATTGGCCAGTCGTCGCCGACTCGTTTCGTTGTCTCTGCCGGACATATGGACTCCTGGCCATCGAGTCGGCGTGGTCTAGGCGTCGCCCATTTTATGTGGCGCCCTTACCCGCCTGCGAGGCATTCACATTGGATGCTTTTCGGCAGGACTGGTTGAGGTGGGGGTACCTGTTCCTCTTCTCCGGTCCAGCTGTTGCTTTGGGTTCTGGCTCGGTTGCAGCCCATTCCCACGAGAGCAGTCCTTATGGTTCCTTCGTGGCTGGCCCAGCTTCATTTCAGATGCTGCTTGATAGGTGTCTGAACCCGGGGCGTTTTCCCGCGGCTCCGCCTCTTTCGGCAGGTCGGATCGGTCCTGTACGTGACTGGTTCGGCCTTCTCCTCGGCTCTTCGCGTCTGATATTTTGACGCGGGTATCACCATCTCTGTGGTGTTCAGGTGGCCTTGTTGACAGTGTCCCACCTGCGAGCTTCGTCTTGGTGACAGTATGACGTTCCTGGTGTTTCTATGCACTTTTTCTTGCTCTTCATACGTTGTCTTCTCTTTCGCATCGGGTTGTTTTGTCCTTTCTTGGGTATTTCTGGACTACAGTTATTTGATGTTTTCTTACTGTTGCCTCGTTTTATGCGGCGCTGGTGGAGCCACTCCAGCTTGTGTTCGGGGTGGACGTCACATCTGCCCCATTTTGTACGCTTTCTTGTGTTTTGTTTCACCTCCGACCTGCTCATGCGTCGCCTGTGCCGTCCTGGTCCTTGATCAGGGTGCCTTCTTCTTCTCTTCAGTTTGTGGTAGCCCTTTGGTTCAGGTTTCTGCTCCTTGGTACTGGCGGTAGATTTGTACGTGTGCTGCCTTTCTCCGTCCTGGCGATGGTTGAGACGGCTGGTTTCCGGAGGGGTTCTTGGGTTATTGATGCTTGATTGGTTTGGCCGGGGGTGCGTCCTGTGTTGTCCGGTTGCGCTTTTTGCCGTTACCTGCCTACCGTGTCTGGGGATGCGCTTTGGTTGATCCGGTTTCCCTTGTTCCCCGTTTCAGGGCTCGGGTCTCCCAGGTCGTCCGCAGAGTTTTTCAGTCTTCCATTCTGCGGTCTGTCTTTGCGCCCGTGCTGTTCAGACGTTTGCAGGTTTTGCTGCTGTGTTGGTGACATCTAGGGCTCATTTTGGGCGCAGGGAATTGAGGGTTGCACAGGTTCTTGGCCGCCCATTTTTTATGTGCGTCTGCTCCTGTGTGTTCTTGTTGCCTTGGGTCGCAGGTTGCATCCTTGTTGTCTCGGCTTTGCGTTGTGGAGTTTGTGGCGGCCGCCTCCCGGGTTAGCCCTTTCTTTTCCTTCTCTTTGGGTATGAAGCTTCAGGGAGCCGTAGGGGCTCCCCACAGAAAACCAGCGTTGAATGTAATGAAACGCCATTTTCTGGGTGAGCCCCGGAGGCTCCCTGGCAACCCTCCCTCCCACCGGTCGGTTTTTTTTTTCGCGTTGGTTGAAGCTTACCTTCCGAACTGAAGCTTGGCAGCCGGCGCGGTAGGTCCGGGGCTCCCCCCTCCCCCTCACGGGCAGGGAGGGCTGCGCGGACGATCGGCGCGGCAGTAAAGTGTGATGTTTGCTTGTTTGCTTGTTCCTTGGGATTGTAGGGAGTTTCTACCTCTGTTGGTTTTTTGTTTTAGTTTTTTACCATGTGGGGTTTGTTTTGTCATGCCTACCTTTCTGATGCCTGACCCCGGTCGATGGCAGATAAGGAAAACCCCAACCACAAGAGGGTTTTGCAGTGCCATTGCTCCCTGAAACTTCTCTGAAGGGCCAGGTTCTGGCGCTGGTCCCTGGTAGGTCTGAACTCCGTAGCTAATGTCCCAGTTTAATATAACATACATTAGCCCGATAAGCTCCAGGGAGCCTCCGGGGCTCACCCAGAAAATGGCGTTTCATTACATTCAACGCTGGTTTTCTGTAGCATTTTTAGTTTAGGATATGCCATATTGTTATGTGGGATGCTTTCCAAGATGAGTTCAAAGTTGAAGTTTTCTTGGATATCAAGAGCTGTTAGTTAACACGAGAAATGTATTACAATGTTTCATTTGCTTGTGATCATTGGAAACTGGAACTCGGGCCTTAAAAGTACGAGACTGTTGTTGCTGTACCGACCAGGCCATGGATGTTCATGATAAGGAAGCATCTCAGAAGTGCCTAACTGATACTCAAGAAGCTAAACTTTACCTGAAGCACCACTAAGGTATATGGAGGTAATAACATTTAAATCACTTTAATCGTCGGAGATTTGAATTTGTTTGTGTGAAAAAGAATGCATCCATTTGACTTCAGAAGTACAGTGATACCTTTGATTTTTAATTTAATCCGTTCCAAGAGACGGTTAGAAAACCAAAAATTTGAAAACCGAAATGAATTTTCCCAAAAGAAATAATGTAAATTGAATCAATCTGTTCTACATCCCCAAAATATTAACTAAAAAATAAATGTTATACAGAAAACTACTCATAGGTACCTTACCTATATTGAGGACTCTTGTTGGCATATGGAAGACGGCGAGGAGGAGCAGAGGTGTTAGTGTTTGAAGGGGATCCCCTTCCATTAGAACATCAGGCAGTGATGATTTCTCTGGGTACTCTCTCTCCTATGTTTTACCTGCATACCACTAGGACTTGGTTGTGGCTCACTGCTTGTTTGTCTCGCTAAAAACTTGCCTAGCAACAATTGTTTTTGCCTACGTTTTAACACTTGTCTGTAGTGAGACATCCCATTGTCATTAAAACGGTTAGCATAACAGCCTGCTACAGCTTTATCTGTGTGAATCGTTTCAGCAAAACTTTGCCATTCTTCCCATGCTGCACATATTTCTTAATTAATGAGGAAGGGAAATTCTGTACTGTCTCCTCCCCAGAAGAAATTTCCTCAGCTGTCTCTTGTTGCTGCTCCTTGTGAAGGGATAAGAGTTCTTCAGTGGTCAGTTCTTCACTGTGTTCCTCCTCCAACTCCTCACATCAGCACCATCCATCTCCAAGCCCAATTTCAGGCCTAGAGAAACAATTTCCTCAACAATAGGCACTTCATTTACAGGCGGTTCAAATCCCTCAAAGTCTAGTTCTGCAACACATTCAGACCACAATTTNAGCTTCCTTCAGTACTCATGAGTGATGTGATGTGATATCTGTTCTGATCTTGCTGCTTTTATTGCATCCAATTCCTCCAGGTATCTCTTTTTACCTCTTCTACATCAACTTCAATTGTGTCTAGTGTTGTTTCTGGTCATCTGTTGTCACCGCTACCTGGACACAAATCTGGTTCTGGTTTGAGGACCTAGAACCTCTTATTGAGTTTTTCACACTTGTCATTCTCCAAGAGTGTTCCCCTCTCTTCCCTGAAGTCTAATCACACAGTCTCATGACCTTGTTTTCCTCCATATATGGCAGTACAACAATTTAAGTTGGCTCTTTTGCCGCAATGTTATTCTCAAACTGCTGCTCTGATGGCAGATGAAGATGTGAGGTCAGTGACTTCCAGATGTTGCCATGACCTATTGTTTACCCTAAATACTTTGTCTTATTGTTTATCAAGCATCTGTGATGGCATATTTACGGTATTGAAAAGGCATAAAATATTGAATTAATAACTCAGCATCAGCACATTTGCACATATGTATCCTGCATATTGCATAAGCATTTGTTGTGTGCTTGGTGAGTTTTGTTTAGACCTCATATTTCTAAAGGTGTCTGGCATTTACTTGGCTGGCCCTCAGTAGCTCACCAGTGCATTGGCTTTGGTACCTCCACAGGTACCTTCTGCAGAAACATCCACAAAACTAGCAGATGACATTTCTAGGGTACTCTCTTTCTTATGTTTTGCAGGCATACCACTAGGACCTGGTGTGGCTCACTGCTTGCTTGTCTTACTAAGAATCTGTCTATTGACACTCGTTTTCCCTACATTTTAGCACTTGTCTGTAGTGAGACATCACATTCATTCACTAGGAATGATCTCTTGTTTTTCCTCTGTCGTCATCCTCATAACTTCAGTATTTTCTTACGTTGAACATTACCACTGACTTTCGTGGAACCCATGGTGTGATTTATAATAATTATATGTTCAGAAACCAAAAAAGCACAAAACAATGAAATTCTTCACAAAGAATTTAAGTGCAGTCGTCACTAGGCGGGAGGCACTGGTAAACTGAAGTGTGCCACACGCTCGGTCAATCCATACATGTATCAACAAACTCGAGCATCGAGGCAAACCTCGAGTACTGAGTCCAATTTTTCAAAGAAATTGAGCTTGAGTACCAAAAAATCTGAAAATGGCATTCGAAAACCGAGGTTCCACTGTACAACTAACTAACACTACATACACTAGCCGTTGACACATGGACACCGAATGCTGACAATGCTTCCATCAACTGTGACCATAAAACCCGCACTCCTCTGGCAAGGTCTTCCAGCGCATCTTGAGGTTATCTTGAGATCTTGAGATGATTTCGGGGCTTTTTAGTGTCCCCGCGGCCCGGTCCTCGACCTGGCCTCCACCCCCAGGAAGCAGCCCGTGACAGCTGACTAACACCCAGGTACCTATTTACCAGGTACTGCTAGGTAACAGGGGCATAGGGTGAAAGAAACTTTGCCCATTGTTTCTCGCCGGCGCCTGGGATCGAACCCAGGAACACAGGATCACAAGTCCAGCGTGCTGTCCGCTCGGCCGACCGGCTCCCATCACTAGCCCTCACTCAAGCTCATTTCTACAGTGATGTTTTCAAGTGCTCCACTTGCCCTGCTCGCTAGCACGTTTAAACAGTGAAGTCTTCCAGCACTCCATTATGTGTTAAGGAATTAACACTTTCGCGCTTAGCGGCCGATCGTTAGCGTCCAATCTTTTTCTCCTGATTCTGCCCTCCGGACTCCGGCTGGCGTCCAATGGTTAAATAATTATATAAATTTTATTTATTATGCGATTTTATTTTAGTTAGTCTCAAATGTTCACCATGAAATTTACGTTTTTCTCTAATAACCAAAGACTTATTAAAGAAAACGGCATGGCAGTGATTCATCTTGGTATAACAATTGTATGGCGCCGATATGCCGCCGCGGGTAACACTTCAGCCAATTCCAACCGTCTTGTGGGTTGGTTGCGACATGATTTATGATTGCGATGACCACATTTATCCGACATCATTGATTATGGTATCATTGGAACCGCAATAAAATTCTCTATACGGACATATGCATATAAATATAGAATCA
>WNGS01033470.1:3292534-3302576 GCA_020271785.1 Procambarus virginalis
CTAACAATGTTCCAAAGATATGTAAATATTTCATTCTAAATAATCTGCTACCGAAATCTTAGCCATATATCGCCAGTTTGCTAACTGGTGTAGTAACTAAGTGATTGTAACCTATCCACCGCTGCCCACTGGATGGGGGGCGGTGTGCAGGACTAACATATCAATTGTGACACTAGCTTCCTCATATATATAAAACGGGCTCACCATAGCCCGTGCTACTTGGACTTGTTCCAGGTAGCGAATCTTTAACAACAACACATTTTCCTCATAGTGTCAAGTTACTTTAGTTGTTTTAGTTTACGTTCATTTATTATGCACCCCATACCCCATCTTGTGGGCGGTAGTGGAAGGGTTACAGAGGCACATAATGGGCTCAGGGACTGAACCCACAATTCACTTAGTTAAGCAGTTACTATAGAATTGTCTCTGATTTTACATATCGCACTCCGCACTCCGACAGAGGCGTGGGAATAATTTTGTTGACACAGTTTACATTTGGTCAGGTCTACATCAGCAGATAATGAGAAGGCCCAGAGATACTTCTAACCGAGTCTATGCCGAGCAGTAGTAACATCTAGAAGTCTGCTGATTTTTATTGAATGATTTATTGGATTTATAGATGTGTGGTTCCTCTTGCATGATAGTATGATGAGATGGAATTACTGGTGCAATTTCACTTTGCCTCAGAGCTACAAGATTTTGTTGAAGTTCTTGGTGTACTATTGCTCAACTGCTTTATTCTGATCGGGGAAAAACAAACCAGGAGTGGGGGACCTTAATTTATTAACTAATGTTTACAGAGCAACTGCTGTACCACAATATCCAAGTAGGCGTGTAACATGGCTGAGTAGCATGCCAGTACTGCAAAGATGCAACTAAGGGAAATAAGTCATAGGACATTAACCGTGTCTAGTGCCAGCTAGCCGAAGCAATGTTGCAGTACTCGCAATCAGCTTAAAGCTATAATTAAAACAATGCCAGAGATAATTGAGTGGCACAGCCAGTACAGTATGTATAAAATATATTCTGTATACACAGAGGGCATAGAATAGTTAATAGTTTCCAGGGGTAACGATATGCTAGTGCCTAGTACATGTAAAGTCTGCAACCCCAAACTTGCACACAAGTGAGCACTTGACATATGGTAAGTAGCGCAACTGCTGTACCACAATATAAGAGAAGGCATGTAACATGGCTGAGTAGAATGCCAGTACTGCAAAGATGCAACTAAGGGAATAAGTCATAGGACATTAACCGTGCCTAGTGGCAGCTAGCCGAAGCAATGTTGCAGTACTCGCAATCAGCTTAATGCTATAATTAAAAACAATGCCAGAGATAATTGAGTGGCACAGCCAGTACAGTATGTAGAAATATATTCTGTATACACAGAGGGCATAGAATAGTTAATAATTTCCAGGGGTAATGATATGCTAGTGCCCAGTACATGTAAAGTCTGCAACCCCAAACTTGCACTACAAGTGAGCACTTGACATATGGTAAGTAGCTGCGGGCAGCCCTAGACTTGGGGATCCGGCGCAGCACCCCCACTCCGCAGGCCAGCGAAGCCGTCCCCCACCCCCGAAGGGCGAGGTGCCCGCTGGCCGCAGAAGAAACTTATCGAGGTAATGGAATGAAGTCTTGCCTGACGTAGGTGTGGAACGCATCACTTTTCCACCTGCCGGCTGCTCTGATTGCTGCCGGCGCCAGGCCATCCTTGGACATCCGAGTGGCCCTGCCGATTCTGGAGGAGTGCGGAGCGTAATCGTTTGGAGGCAGGCCTAGAGCTCGAACGGCGGCACAGAGCACCCATGTGAAATCTTGTCTGGTGGCCGGGAAGCCCGATTCGCCCAGGAAGATTGGTCTTGGTCCCAAGCCCCGTCGTCTTAAGTAGTTCGCCATGGCACGTACCGGGCGGTACTTGCTGTAGGGGTCTGCACTCAGGGTTAAAGTGGGGATACGCCCTGCACTGTGCTTGTAGGAGGCAAACGCGATGTCGATCCCCGTCCGCAATAACGTTAACTGGTCCAAGCGTAGTGTGTGTTGCCCCTTCCCCGTATAGGTCACCTCCCCTAGCCGGAGGCAGGCTTAGAAGGCGAGGGAGAAGAGCGCTCTGTAGCAGGTCCCCCGGTATGACTGTCGTGGCGAATTGCAGTTTGCCGATATTCCCCTGCAGGTCCCGCAGGGGAAGGCTCTCGGCCCGCAGAGCATCTTAATTCCACTGCAGTCATGTACTTCGTCCTCTTGTCGTCCGGCAGCCTTGTCTCCATACGTCGGGCGTCGATTTCAAGTCCAAGGAAGGTGAGGCAGGGGCGGGGGCCCGCAGTCTTGTGGGGGGCCAGGGAAACGCCTAGGCGCTCACCGTGGGCAATGAACACCCGCAAGCTCCGCAAGCACTCGTAGGTAGAACTCACGCGTGCTCTCAGACTGCTTATTATCAATCCAAGGTTATAACAGGTCACACTGCAGCAGCCTGTAGTATATACAAAGACAACATATGCACACAGACCACAAGTGGGAGACTGAGTAACTGGCTTAGCTCCACACATGCAGAATTGACTGCACTAACCCTTGCCACTAGCGAACAATTACTCCTCCACTGAAGAACAGTGGAGGAGAAATTTTCTGTGAGTCAAAGTCAGCTCGTCAGGCCCTTAAAAATCTGACATGCAAAATAGACACTTGGAATGTTGTAACATCAATTCTAAACATTATTAATGCAAAGGGCAAAAGTCTCAGAGTCTCATTTGTATAGGTACCATCTCACATATGTGTTGTCCAGCATGATGACACAGATAAGGCAGCTAAATCTGTATATGATAAGCCTGAAATTGAATTGGACATGGGCATTCCAATCTCTGTGTAAGAATTCAGAGCACTTCTATAACAAATATTCCAGTGATGTGTAAATACTTCATTCAAAATTATCTGCTACCAGAAATCTTAGCCAAATATCCCCAGTTTGCTAACTGCATGTAGTAACTAAGTGATTGTAACCTCTCCACCGCTGCCCACTGGATGGGGGCTGAGTGTAGGACAATAACCCGTTATCGCACAAGACATTACATATGTGACTAAATGCTTATAGTCTCTATGTTGCTAATGTATAGTACCTATGTGGTACATTAATCCCAGTTATATATTTTTTCAAGGCACTAACTCTTCCTCACGTACCAATTTACGTCTAATTGTACCCGTCTATCGCAGTAGACAACAGAATAGTCGTGACTGGTTCAATTTTAATGAAAATTATATTTTTACAGTCCTACATGTGTTGTGAAATTTACCTACGATTGTCCATGCTATTATAATATTATGTATCATATACATCCTATTGAAGGCTCGTAGTTTTGTTTTGAGAAATGTTGGTTGTTCTCAGTAAATAATAATACGCACTATAAATTATTACGTATAATAATGGTGCTTCGCCAATCAACATAATATACAATAGTATTTGCTTTAAAAACGACAAGAGAATGGAGTGTTAAACCGTCTACAGAAAACGATGTTACGTTAGGTCTAAAGGGTACACTACTACAAACAGGTTCACTTCCACCTGTAGGACGGGAATGGGGTCCACTACCAACTGTGGGTCTTTCGCCAACTACCAGATACACAGAGCAAGAGTTTCAATCTCGTTTGTATGGGTACCATCACACATAGGAGTGACGTGTGATGTCTCGTCTCTCTATATTATGCACTAATCTATCCCTATCTTAACTATGGTATTGTAACGTACGGTTATGTTACGTTGTTGGGTAGATTAGATACACAGTGTTTAGTGAGTTTCATATTTATTTAGTAGTCCTGGATACAGCAGTGTCGTAGACGTTGAGACGAAGCCTGGAGCAGAGCAGAGAGCTGAGTGAGGCCGGAGTCGTGGAGCTCTATGTGGGAGAGCGTGGCGGCTCGATTGGGAATTGCGAGTGTCTGAACTCGGGGAGCGATAGCGTTGTAGCTGGATGCGGTCGTAGTCTGCTGTCTGCTCTGTGTCGAAGCTGTAGCGTCTTGGGTCGACTAGAAGTGCCCAAGCCGAGTACTACATTCTTGACTGGAGATTGTACTGTTTTGCTGTTCTCCCATCGCTGGGTTATATGGTGATTACACCTCAGCTCCCTCCAACAAGGTGAGGAGAGTATTGTGGAAAGGATTGTAGCTTCTGTAATTAGTTATGCTATGAAGATAATGAGATAATGGAGCGAGTATAAGATTAACTCGCTACAGGACTCCCCCTGCCAGGGAATGGAAGAAAACAATATAACAAAAAATACGTGGTCGTTGTGGAACATGTAGTCCGGTACCAAAAGATGCAGGCAGTGTGTGTGGACAAGCTCGATGTAGCAGGAGAGAAGAATGTGCATGATTGTTGCGTCCTTGGGTCGCTGGTGGAGCATTTAGATCCGGGGCGGATGGGCTCGGGCACCAGGACAATAGGAGGTAATGTAGGCACGTAGTTAGGACAACGAGGGAATCACTGCTTAGTTAGTTAGTTAGTTTAGTTCATTTATTATGCACCCCATACCCATCTTGTGGGCGGTAGTGGAAAGGGTTACAGAGGCACATAATGGGCTCAGGGACTGAACCCCACAATTCATTTAGCTAAGCAAGTTACAATCTTGATGAGCTAGTTACAAAATTCAATATAAGTCGTCACATCAACAATGGGTTCGAGATCGACCTCAAGTACAGGTTCTAAATTAAGCAACTGACATATGTGGAGAGATAGTGTCAAAATTTATATGTTTGTCCTGCACACCGCCTCCCATCCAGCGGGCAGCGGTGGATAGGTTACAATCACTCAGTTACTACCTACAGTTAGCAAACTGGGGATATTTGGCTAAAATTTCTGGTAGCAGATCATTTTGAATGAAATATTTACACATCGCTGGAACATTGGTTATAGAATTGTCTCTAAATTCACGTATCTTTTCGCACTCCATCACATAGTGACGGAGGGTGTGCGAATAATTTTGTTGACACAGTTTACATTTGGTCAGGTCTACATCGGCAGATAATGAGAATTCCCAGAGATACTTGTAACCGAGTCTAAGCCGAGCAGTAGTAACATCTAGAAGTCTGCTGATTTTATTGGATGATCCATAGATGTGTGGCTCCTCTTGCATGATAGTATGATGATAGATGGAATTACTGGTGTCAATTTCACTTTGCCTCAGATCTACAAGATCTTGTTGAAGTTCTCGGTGTACTGCTGCTCTCAGATTGCTCATTGACAATCCAAGGTTACACTCAACGGCTGCAAGAGCTGAATTGTCCTGGAGGCGACGAAGAGTCTGAAACGCAAGCTGTAGGTCCAAGATGCTTGAGTCGGCAGAGTATCAGAATGCAGTGTACGTGTAGATGAATCTGACGAAAGAGCAGCTGTCGTGGGAGTCCCTGTAGAACAAGCAGTGCCCTGGCAGCGACGGAGAGTCGGCAGGACAGGCTGTAGATCCCACATGATGTAGTTGCTCATGAAACTGTCAGATGAGTAAGTAGCATTCGCTGTGCAGCAAGCTGTAGTTGATGAAAAATGCCGAGACGATCGCGGTGAAAATCAAAGCTGTGGCGAGGGTGTTGGCAGCGTTCCGTGATAGGTGTCACGAGGTGGTCCACAGCAAGAAACAACAGGAGTGAAGGTCCAGTGGGAATCCATGTTGTAGTTGTGCTTGATAAGGTACGGGTTCCATGCTGGGGCCGCATACTCCAGGATTGGTCTTACATATGTGGTGTACAAGATTCTGAATGATTCCTTACACAGGTTCCTGAACGCTGTTCTGATGTTAGCCAGCCTCACATATGCCGCAGACGTTATTCTTTTTATATTTGTGTGTGTGTGTGTGTGTGTGTGTGTGTGTGTGTGTGTGTGTGTGTGTGTGTGTGTGTGTGTGTGTGTGTGTGTGTGTGTACTCACCTATTTGTACTAACCTATTTGTGCTTGCGGGGGTTGAGCTTTGGCTCTTTGCTCCCGCCTCTCAACTGTCAATCAACCGGTGTACAGATTCCCGAGCCTACTGGGCTCTATCATATCTACCCTTGAAACTGTGTATGTAGTCGGCCTCCACCACATCACTGCCTAAAGCATTCCATCCGTTAACTACTCTGACACTGAAAAAGTTCCTTCTAACGTCTATGTGGCTCATGTGGGTACTCAGTTTCCACCTGTGTCCCCTTGTTCGAGTCCCCCCAGTGTTGAATAGTTTGTCCTTGTCTACCCGGTTTGTGTGTGTGTGTGTGTGTGTGTGTGTTGTGTGTGTGTGTGTGTGTGTGTGTGTGTGTGTGTGTGTGTGTGTGTGTGTGTGTGTGTGTGTGTGTGTGTAATCACCTAGTTGTACTCACCTAGTTGTGTTTGCGGGGGTTGAGCTATGGCTCTTTGGTCCCGCCTCTCAACCGTCAATCAACAGGTGTACAGGTTCCTGAGCCTATTGGGCTCTATCATATCTACACTTCAAACTGTGTATGGAGTCAGCCTCCACCACATCACTTCCTAATGCATTCCATTTGTCAACCACTCTGACACTAAAAAAGTTCTTTCTAATATCTCTGTGGCTCATTTGGGCACTCAGTTTCCACCTGTGTCCCCTTGTGCGTGTGCCCCTTGTGTTAAATAGCCTGTCTTTATCTACCCTATCAATTCCCTTCAGAATCTTGAATGTGGTGATCATGTCCCCCCTAACTCTTCTGTCTTCCAGCGAAGTGAGGTTTAATTCCCGTAGTCTCTCCTCGTAGCTCATACCTCTCAGCTCGGGTACTAGTCTGGTGGCAAACCTTTGAACCTTTTCCAGTTTAGTCTTATCCTTGACTAGATATGGACTCCATGCTAGGGCTGCATACTCCAGGATTGGCCTGACATATGTGGTATACAAAGTTTTGAATGATTCCTTACACAAGTTTCTAAATGTCGTTCTTATGTTAGCCAACCTGGCATATGCCGCTGATGTTATCCTCTTGATATGGGCTTCAGGGGACAGGTCTGGCTTGATGTCAACCCCCAAGTCTTTTTCTCTCTCTGACTCCTGAAGAATTTCCTCTCCCAGATGATACCTAGTATCTGGCCTCCTGCTCCCTACGCCTATCTTCATTACATTAAATTTACTTGGGTTAAACTCTAACAACCATTTGTTCGACCATTCCTTCAGCTTGTCTAGGTCTTCTTGAAGCCTCAAGCAGTCCTCCTCTGTCTTAATCCTTCTCATAATTTTGGCATCGTCAGCAAACATTGAGAGAAATGAATCTATACCCTCCGGGAGATCATTTACATATATCAGAAACAAGAGAGGACCGGGTACAGAGCCCTGTGGGACTCCACTGGTGACTTCACGCCAATCCGAGGTCTCACCCCATTCCTATTGCTTCCTATTGCTTAGGTACTCCCTTATCCACTGGAGCACCTTACCAGCTACACCTGCCTGTCTCTCCAGCTTATGTACCAGCCTCTTATGTGGTACTGTGTCAAAGGCTTTCCGACAGTCCAAGAAAATGCAGTCTGCCCAGCCTTCTCTTTCTTGCTTAATCTTTGTCACCTGGTCGTAGAATTCTATTAAGCCAGTCAGGCAAGATTTACCCTCCCTGAATCCATGTTGTCAATTTATCACGAAGTCCCTTCTCTCCAGATGTGTTACTAGGTTTTGTCTCACGATCTTCTCCATCATCTTGCATGATATACAAGTCACGGACACTGGCCTGTAGTTCAGTGCCTCTTGCCTGTCGCCCTTTTTGTATATTGGGACCACGTTCGCCGCCTTCCATATTTCTGGTAGGTCTCCCGTCTCTAGTGACCTACTATACACTATGGAGAGTGGAAAGCAAAGTGCCTCTGCACACTCTTTCAGTACCCATGGTGAGATCCCATCTGGACCAACAGCCTTTCTAACATCCAGATCCAGCAGATGTCTCTTGACCTCCTCACTCGTAATTTCGAACCCTTCTAAGGCTGCCTGGTTTACTTCCCTTTTTTCTAGCAAAGTGACCTCACCTTGTTCTATTGTGAAGACCTCCTGGAACCTCTTGTTGAGTTCTTCACACACACCTCTTTGTCATTCTCTGTATACCTGTCCTCGCCTGTTCTAAGTTTCATTACCTGTTCTTTCACTGTTGTTTTCCTCCTGATGTGACTATGGAGTAGCTTTGGTTCGGTCTTGGCTTTGTTTGCTATATCATTTTCATAATTTTTCTCTGCTTCTCTTCTCACCCTAACATACTCATTCCTGGTTCTCTGGTATCTCTCTTTGCTTTCTGGTGTTCTGGAAGTTCCTCCACGCCCTTTTGTTCAGTCCCTTTGCTTCCATACATGCCCTATTATACCATGGATTCTTCTTTTGCTTCTCGGATTTTTCCTTTTGGGACGGGATGAACCTGTTTACTGCCTCCTGACACTTTTGGGTGACATAGTCCATCATATCTTGTACAGACTTAGCTCTGAGGTCTGTGTCCCAAGGTATTTCCCTTAGGAAACGTCTCATCTCCTCATATTTCCCCTTTCGGTATGCCAGCCTTTTGTTTCCTAGTTCTTTTTTGGGGAGATAATTCCTAGCTCTACCAGGTACTCAAAGTTTAATACACTGTGGTCACTCATTCCCAAGGTGCTTCCATCTTAACTTCCCTTATATCCCACTCATTTAGGGTAAATATCAAATCGAGCATTGCTGGTTCATCTTCTCCTCTCATTCTTGTTGGTTCCTTGATGTGCTGGCTTAGAAAGTGTCTTGTTGCCACGTCCAGCAGCTTAGCTCTCCATGTTTCTGGTCCTCCATGCGGGTCTCTGTTCTCCCAGTCTATTTTCCCATGGTTGAAGTCTCTCATGATTAGTAGTCCAGATCCATTCCTGCTAGCAACAGAAGCTGCTCTCTCTATTATGTTAATGGTGGCCATGTTGTTTCTATCATATTCCTGTCTGGGTCTTCTGTCATTTGGTGGTGGATTATATATGACTACGACTATAATTTTTTGTCCTCCAGTTGTTATGGTACCTGCTATGTAGTCACTGAAACCCTCACAACCCTGAATAACCATCTCCTCAAAGTCCCAGCCTTTTCTTACCAGCAGGGCTACACCACCACCGCCTCTTCCTTCTCTCTCTTTCCTCATAACATAATATTCCTGTGGGAACACTGCATTTGTTATGGTTTTCGTTAGCTTTGTTTCTGTGAGTGCTATTATGTCTGGGTTTTCTTCTAGTACCCATTCTCCAAGCTCATTTGCTTTGTTTGTAATTCAATCTATGTTAGTGTACATTGCCCTGAGGCTCACTTTCTTCTGTCCCTTCTCAAATCGCCTCTTGGTGAGTGTTCTGCTGGTGGGGGAAGCTGTTCCATGGGTGTGAGGACCTGTGAGGTGGATAACAGGGTCTCAGAGGATACTGGGGTGAGGGGCGGGGGGTCAAGTGAAAGGGGGGGGAGGGAGGGTATAGGATGAAGGGGGAGGGAGGACCAGATGGAAAGGGGGGAGTGGGGACATGTTGGGAGAAAGGGAGGGGTAGCAGGGTGGGAATGGGTGTAGGGGTAGGGAGATTTGGCTGAGCATTTGAGTGGGGGCAAGGAGGGTTTGGGGTAGGGGGGGGGTTCTATGCAAAGGAGGGTGGTGTGGTTGCCCTCCCCTCTGGTGTTACTGGTAGCTGGTTGTGAGTTCCCCCCTCACATCTGGGGATGATGTGTTGGGAGCTGTGAGTTCCTGGTTTTCCCCTCTCGTCCTGCGCCTCCTCTTTGCTTCTGCCGCCATGGCTCTCTCCTCCCTCGTCATGCCCCTCTGGAGGAATACTTTTTTAAATCTCCCACATGTTGCAAGCGGCTTTTCCTTGTTAGAATCAACTCCTTTGTGTTCTCGTTTGCACACGTTTGTTTCGTTTGTGTGTGTGTGTGTGTGTGTGTGTGTGGGTGTGTGTGGTGTGTGTGTGTGTGTGTGTGTGTGGTGTGTGTGTGTGTGTGTGTGTGTGTGTGAGGGCGTAATTACAAATGATTTATTATAGTCATCCAGTTTTATGACACCTGTGCTATATCCCCTGATTTGGCAACACCTGAAGCTGGCACTAGGGAAGTGGGGGGGGGTAGGG
>WNGS01033470.1:3306760-3332288 GCA_020271785.1 Procambarus virginalis
TTACTATCTGTTTGTAGCCACTCTCAGGGTTCCTCTTTCACATTAACATCTTCAAACTTTACTGAAGAAATTGAGACAGACACTGTAGCAAAGTGGTAAACCTTATCACATGTAAGAAAAAAGCCCAAAAGAAATAAGGAGTTAATACGAGAGTTAATTAACTGTGGAAAAATTCACATTAGGCTATATTAATAGAGAATAAGCTTACAAAAATGACAACATGATATATTACACAAGTATCAGTATAACTTGATCTACCATATTTTCCTGCATATAACAATATAACATCATCTAGCTTTAAGGATAGTTTTGTGGAATACATTTTTTACAGTATGTTTCATCATACATTTATTGAAAGAGTTTTCAAGAAGTTTTGTATGGAGAGCATATGATTTAGTGCATGCAAATACAATATCTATTTGGTTGGTGGTAGACCAAAAATGTGCATCCTACGTGCCAGAAAATACAATAATTCAACAAATATTTGTAATAGTTGTATGTCAATATACTGTACATAAAACTTGTGTTCTTAAGAGGCCGGGGAGACCCAAAAATATTTGAATTTAATGAAAATTATTTAAAAAGTTACACAAATCTCCAATTATTTGGCAACAGCATCATGAAAATTTCATCCCAATGTTAAATATGGATTTTATATGTCAGTACAGTGAAACCTTGGTTCTCGTATGCCCTGTTCTCGTAGTTTTCGGTTTCTCATAGTAATTTTCTACAAGAAATTCGATTCGGTAGTCATAGTTTGCCTCTGGTTGTAGTTTGTTTATACACGTACGGGTCCACCGCGAGCGTGGCGCTTCAGTTTACCAGTGTCTCCTGCCTAGTGATGATCATGCTTGGATTCTTTGTGAAGAATTTCACTGTTTTTTGTGCTTTTTTTGTTTCTGAACATAAAAGTTCTTATTATATATCATGCCATGGGTCCCAAGAAAGTCAGTGGTAATGTTCAACGTAAGAAAATAGTGTGAGGATGACGATAGAGGAAAAGCAAGAGATCATAGTGACACAATGTGACGTCTCACTACAGACAAGTGCTAAAATGTAGGGAAAAACAAGTGTCTATAGACAGATTCTTAGTAAGACAAGCAAGCAGTGAGCCACAAACAGGTCCTAGTGGTATGCCTGCAAAACATAAGAGAGAGAGAGTACCCCAGAAATGTCATCACTGCTGTTATAATGGACTCTCCTTCTGAACACTAACACTTCTCCTCCTCCCTGTCTTCCATACGCCAACAGATTAACTACGAAATCGAAGGTATCACTATACATTTGAAAAAAAAAAACAAAAAAAAAACAGCGTTGAATACAGTGGTACCTCGGAATACTAGTGTCCCTGTATACGAGTTCTTCGGAATATGAGCAGGATTTGCTCGGAAAATTTGCATCGGAATACGAGGGTTGCCTCGGAAGGCGAGGGTGTTGATATGCGTACAGGGCGACCTAGCACATGATGGCACGGTGATAGCCCCTCAGTTTACCAGTGCCTCGCGCCCAGTGACTATCCCGCCTGAATTCTTCACCAGGATTTTCAGTGTTTTGTTGGATTTTTGGCAATTTGACCATAAAAGTTGTTATTATATATCTCACCATAGGTCCCAAGAAAGGCAGTGGTAAGGATCAAGGCAAGAAAGCGCATGTGACGATGACAATAGAGGAAAAACAAGAAATCATTCGGAAGCATGAAAATGGTACACGTGTTAAACTTTGTAGGCAGTACAACACAGCCACATCAACGATATGCACTATACTTAGCAAGAAAAGGACATTATGAGTGCTAAAGTGGCAAAAGGCGTAAGAACAATCACGAAACAAAGACCACAAATACTTGAGAAATGGAAAAGTTGTTATTAATTTGGATACACAACAAGGAGTTAGCGGGTGATTGTGTTTCAAAGGCCATCATTTGTGAGAAAGCCAGGGTATTGCACGAAGACCTTGTAAAGAAAACCCCTGGAACGAGTGCAGATACGATAGACTTTAAGGCAAGCAGGGGAAGGTTTGAAAAATTTGGAAAAAGAAGTGGTATCCATAGTGTTGCGAGGCATAGGGAGGCAGCCAGATCAGACAAACCAGCGGCTGAAAGATTTATTGAAGAATTTAAAGAGTTTGCAGAGGCTGAGGGATACTTACTGCAACAAGTTTTAAATTGTGATGAAACAGGACTGTTCTGGAAAAGATTGCCTAAGAGGACATACATTACCAAGGAGGAAAAATCATTGCCTGGACACAAGCCTATGAAAGATAGGTTTACACTTGTGCTGTGTGGAAATGCGAGTGGCAATTTGAAAATTAAACCCTTGCTTGTGTATCATTCTGAAAATCCAAGGGTTTTCAAACAGTATAAAGTGCAGAAAACCCAAATGTGTGTGATGTGAAGGGCTAATAAAAGGGCATGGGTGACTAGGATTTTTTTTTTCGCAGTGGGTGAATGAAGTGGTGTGCCCTGCCATACAAAAATATCTGCAGGAGAAACATTTGCCACTCAAGGCCCTGCTTCTCCTCGACAATGCTCCTGCTCATCCTCCAGGTTTGGAAGATGAATTGCACAGATACAGTAATTTTCTCACAGTAAAGTTCCTTCCTCCTAACACCACTCCTCTAATTCAGCCTATGGACCAGAAAATCATAGCGAATTTTAAGAAATTTCATGAAAGGGCACTTTTCCGGAAATGTTTTGAAGTGACTGAAGCCACAAAACTCACCCTCAAAGAGTTCTGGAAAGATCATTTTAACATTTGTAGTGCTTTAAAACTCATTGACAAAGCCTGGCAAGAAGTGACTCAAAGAATCCTGATAACTGGCAGGAGAAAATTTGTGGCCTGAATGTGTGACAGAAATATACTTTTGAGGGGTTTGAGTCTGTAAATGATGTGCCTATTATTGAGGAAATTGTTACTCTGGCCTGGCAAATGGGCATGGAACTGGATGGTGATGATGTGGAGGAGTTGGTGAAAGAACACAACAAAGAACTGACCACCGAAGAACTCCAAGCCCTTCAAAAGGAACAAGAAGACCTAGCTGAGGATGTTTCTCCAGTGGAGGAGGAGGAGGCAGTACAGAATGTCCCTTCTGCAACCATTAAGAAGTGGCATCAGATGTGGGAAGAAATGCAAACTTTTATTGAAAAGACTCACCCAGAGAAAGCTGTAGTAGGGCATTGCATTAATCTTTTCAATGACAATGTGATGCCTCACTACAGAGACATCTTGCGAAGAAGGGAAAAACAATTTTCCATGGACAGATTTGTTGTGAAAAAATCAAGCAGTGAGCCACAACCAGGACCTAGTGGTATGCAGGCAAAACATGCTAGAGAATGCACCCGAAAGAGGTCCTCACTGCCTGATGTTATAATGGAAGTGGACTCCCCTTCCAAACAGTAATACCTCTCCTCCTCCCCCCTCCTCACCATCTTCCATACGCCTACAGCAGTCATCAGCAAGGGTAAGTAATAACTTGAACATAGTTTTGTAGGTTTATTTAGATGAATTAGGAATAAAATTTAGTTTGAAGTGAGGTTTTGGGTAGTCAGGAATGGATTAATTCATTCCCCATTAATTCTCATGGGGAAATTAGCTTCGGTTTACGAGTTTTTGGAATACAAGCTGTCTCCCGGAACGGATAAAGTCTTAAACCTAGGTACCCCTGTATAATGAAACGCCATTTTCTGGGTGAGACCCGGAGGCTCCCCGGAGCTTACTAGCATACCAGACTTTGGCATCAGTCATGTGTATGGAGTTCTGTGGGCCTAACAGAGACCACGAGCCAGAACTTGGCCCCCTCAGAGAGGCAAGGGGGGGGTAATGGCCAATAGAAACCCCCCGTGTAATTGGAAGCATTCTATGTCTGCCATCGACCAGGTCAGGCACCCAAAAAGGTAAGCGTCCCAAAACAAACCCCCATTCTGGTTAAAATTGCTACCAAAAGCCGTACTAGTGGATAGAACTCCCCAAACAAAAACGAGCAAACTAGTATGACGACACCCATCATCGCGCCGGTGTCTGCACAGCTCCCCCCTCCCAAGTAGGGGGAATGGGAAACTCCAGACCCCCAACGCCGGCTATCCACACCCCAATTCTGTCAAAACACGCGAAAAAAACGCTGACTGGAGGGAGGGATGCCGGGGAGCCTCCGGGTCTCACTCAGAAAATGGCATTTCATTACATTCAATGCTGGTTTTCTGGGGGGAGCCCAATCGGCTCCCCGGAGCTAACTACCCACAGAGTAAAGTAGAGGGACTTACCCAGGAGGCGGTCGCCGCACACTACTCAACCCTAAGACGAGACAACCGGCTGCAACTGCCAACCTAAAGTGACACAGGCCCGAATAGGCCCAGGAACGATTACGAAATAACGAGCAGCCAGGATCCTGTTTGACCGGCAAAACCCCGTGCTCGCACGCAACCCTGGACATATTGCTAAAACCAGCGGCAAGAGCTGCAAACCGGCGAACGTCATGCACACGGGAAGAGACCACAGGCTGGCTAGACATAATAATCCTGTGGACGACCCGGGAGACCTGAACTCGTGAACAGGGAAGAAGGGAAACTGGATCAAGCCCAAAGCGTGTTCATGGACATATAAATCGAGGCACGCAAAGAACGGCAGAGAGCCGCAACCGAGCACAACGCATGATGCAACCCCAACCCAGCCAACCAAGCATCAACAACCCAAGGACCCCTCCGGAAAGCAACAGTCTCGACCATTTCCAGAAAAGAAGGGAACGGCTGCAGATGAACAAAACGACCGGCATGACCGAAAGAACAGAATCCCTGCGCCAGAGGAGAGCAGGAAGCTCCCCGACCTCCAGAGGCTAATGCCAACAGGAAAAAGCCCCCCCGAGAAACAAACCAGAACCGAAGGGGCTACAACAAACCGAAGAGAAGAAAGAAAAGAAAGCACTCTGTTCAATGACCAGGACGGCTCAGGCAGCGCATGAGCAGGCCGGAGGTGAAACAACGCTTGAGACAACTTGCAAAAACGGCGCAGAAGAACCACGAACACCGAACGCAAGCTGAAGAGGCTCCCAACGCCTCACGATGCGAAGTGACAGTACAGTATGCGGCAAAATGACGGCCCCGAACCCCCACAAGAGAAGGACAAGAACCACGCCCACAAAACACAGCCACCTAAGAAGGGACAGAAGGATAAAGGAAGGAAGGACCGCCAAAAAACCCCACACTGCCGCCAAGAAGAAGCACGCAGGTGGGACACCATCAAAGAAGCCACCTGATCACCAACAGAAGGTGAGAGACTCGAGGCAGAGCCGAACCAGCCCTGCCACGAATCAAACAAGCTGAGGAAGAGGCGGAGCTGCGGGAAGACCCCGGGTGCGATCGAGCAGAGCCGGAAACCCGAGCCAGCAAAGGAAGAGATGGAACGTCCGCCGGAGAGAAAACTTCCCAACGCCAGCGAGCTCGCCTGGAGACCGGAGACAATGGTCCTGACAGACTCTGAAAATGTCAACAGGCAGGGAAAACCAGTAATTAGAAATCCAAACCTGGCAATAGGAGAGCCAAAAGGCACAAACAAAACACACAATGGATAAAAGGAAGCAGAGGAACAAAGAAGGCAGGCAGCAAACGGGAACGAAAGGCATGCCAACAGTACAGTTGTTGGTCATGTTCCAACACAAGACCAAACGGAAAAATGCAAGGTTCGCCACCAGACCAGCACCCGAACTGAGGGGTACGAGCGAAGACGAGAGACAACGGTACAAGTACTAACCAAACCCAACATTGCTTAACTTCGCTGATCGGACGAGAAGCAGTGTTCTCAACGTGGTATGGCCATTGGCCATACCACATTGGCCATACCATACCATACCATACCTAGCCACGAGTCCAAAAGTAACAGTGGCAGCAAAGATACGAGGTCAGGGTTGATGTACCCACCTGATGCCAACACAAACTATGAAGATGCTGCAGCTGAAGTTCATACCATATTCCCCCTTCAATGAAAGAAAGGAGGGAAAGGAGATGCAAGAAACAAAAAAGCAGCCAAGCAGACACCTGGGGCCAGATTCACGAAAGCACTTACGCAAGCACTTACGAACGTGTACATCTTTACTCAATCATTGACGGCTTTAGTTACATTTATTAAACAGTTTACAAGCATGAAAACTTCCCATTCAACTGTTGTTATAGTTATAAACATTCTCCTGGTGCTTCGGAGCTCATTAACTGTTTAATAATTGGAAACAAAGCCACCAAAGATTGAGAAAAGATATACAGGTTCGTAAGTGTTTGCGTAAGTGCTTTCGTGAATCTGGCCCCTGGAGATGATCCAATATAGCCCACCTGTATGATGACCAGCAGACAAGCACCACAGACAATCGTACAAATCGTACAATCATTAGTGCCTTCTCCTCTGCAGCATTTCTTCTGAGCTTTGAGTGTACGCAGCAGTTAATGTGTTTGCCCAGTTGCAGTACGTAGACCAACCACACTGAGAACTTGTTCAGTCATAATGTTCAATATGTCTGACTGGTGAAGATACACATATGGGCCACTGGAAACTGATCAAAACCTCCTGTAACACTGCACTCATATTCCTGACACAGCCTATCCATCAGGTATCATTATAGATGCGAATCACAAAACTTTTGATTTTTTCCAAAGACAAAGTCATATGTGTTTGCTGAACTTCACTAGTTGTTTCTATAGAGAACCTCTTTATCCTTAATTTACTCTATGTTCCTAGAGCTGTATGAAAGCATGAAATGTTTGAATTCCAGGTACTGGCTTAGCTTCGGCACGTTGTCTGTGTAGCATCTTCTCGTTCTCCATTACAATATTTCTTGTTTTACACACACACATGCAAAATTCATGTTCTCGATATGTATTTTGCACAGTGGAACAACTGTCATAGTCATAATTTGATCAGTAAACTTGCCCTAGCTACGAGCCTCTTCACAGTTCCACGAAGTTCCCCCACATGAGTTCTTGCCATGAGATTTGGCAAAAAAACAGCGTTGAATGTAATGAAATGCCATTTTCTGGGTAAGCCATGGAGGCTCCCTGAAGCTATCAGGTTGATATGTGATATATTAGTTGGGGGCATCAGTCAATTGGAGTTCAGCCTACCAGGGGGACCATGAGCCAGAACCTGCCCCCACCCCTACCCCCTCTGAGAGGCAAAGGAAGCACTGGTCTATAGAAAGTCCATGTGGTTGGTGGCATTCCATGTCTGCCATTGACCAGGGTTGGCATCCAGAAAGGTAGGCATAACAAAAAAACCCCACTTGGTAAGAAAATGTTACAGAAAACCAAACAGGGAGGCAGAACTTGCCCTACAACTTATGGAAACAAAGAAACAAGCAAAGTCACACCTCACCGCCTGTCTGTGCATCTCCCCTCCCACCCAGGAGGGGGATGGAGGAGACCGGGACCCCCCATGCTGACTACCCAAGCCATTCAGTTCGTTGGCTGATGATGTCTTGGGGGGGATGTCGACTCTGGCCTCGGATTCCTGAATTCCCGTGCAGTTGTGTGCCTTCGTGGTGTGTTTCTGCTGTGTGTGAGGCACAGTGTCCATATCTACTTTGAATAGTACTAGGGCTGCATGCGCTCAGGGTTCTCTTCCCTTCTCCTTCAGATCGTATCCACCAACCTGTGGGGGCATTAGGCGGCTCCTCTTCCTTCGGGGATGTTCTGGGCTCATGGGGCAGGCTTCTTCCCCCTGTGCTTCATCGGATCATCTCGGAGTGGGTGCACAATAGATTGGCACTACTACCAGATTGGCAGTAGTGCCAATTTGGCACTCTGAGAGGCCATAACTTAGTGGAACTGTGAAGAGGCTCGTAGCTAGGGCAGTAGTTTCAAAGCGTTATATGACAGAGTGCTGGGAAAACAGGACACCACGAGCGTAGCTCTCATCCTGTAACTACACTTAGGTAATTACACTTAGGTAATTACTACTGGCTTATGACGACCGAAGGAACCTCGAGCCCCTGCCCTTCAGGCCCGGACCCCCACGCAGAGAACCAACAAGTCCGACATAGGCCGGCAACTAGACGAAGCTTCCTGCAGAAAATGCCCCACCGCAGACTCTACAAACAGCAACAGGGACAGAAAGGAAATGAAAATCTAAGAGCCAGGGCCCAAGCAGATGCCAAAGAGTGGACGAGCACCGCCTGTCAGCAAGCGAGGTGAGAAGCAAAGAACAGAGACAGTGCTTCCTTCAGAATCGGCGCATATAACGTTAACAAGGCAGCCGATGCCCGAGCTGCTGAGGCAAGTGCCTGACACCTGCCCGGAACCCAGCTAATTCCCTAATTACCTAATTATTTCAATGTCTGATTGATTTCTCTTCATTTTTTTGCTGTAATATTATACAATAGTGTGTAGAGTGATATATTTATATAATAAAATGTATGAATCATTGCTGTACTCAAAATTATGGTGTGCATATTATTGATTGAATTATTATGTTCATAAAACAATAAACAAATACTTTGTCGGTTATTACACTATATACACAGGTTATATATACGTATCTGCATGTTTTGTTTACCATAATGAACCACTAAGTTGATATTGCAAGTCAAAAAGCAGTGAGGTGTGGCCACCACATCTGCCAGTCAGCCTCTCACTGCCAGTCCCTCAATGACTTCACACTCGCCCATATCCTCCTCCCACCATACTGTTCTTCCTTATATTCACTATATACAGACATTATATATAAGTATCTACATGTTCTGTTCACCATAACTGTTCATCTAAGCTGGTATAGTGCCCAAACAGCATAGTAGCCACCTCTACCCAGCATGATAAATCATGCAGATGTCGCCACCTCCCTCACCAAAATGGCTTCTTCCTCACACACTCCTTTTGCTGTTATTACACTATATATACATGTTATATATAAGTATCTACATGTTCTGTTCACCATAACGAACCACTAAGTTGGTATGCTGAGTGGCAGTGGCAGTGGCAGCCCGCCACTGGCTGTCACTCGCTCCCTCCCTCACCTCACTTGACTCGCCACTATTCTCCTCCCACCATACTACTTTTGCTTTTATTTACTATATACAGATGTTATATATAAGTATCTACATGTTCTGCTGACCATAACTGTTCATCTAAGCTGGTATAGTGCCCACCCCTAGCCAACATGATAAATCATGCAGATGTCGCCACCTCCCTCACCAAAATGGCTTCTTCCCCACACACTCCTTTTGCTGTTATTACACTATATATACACGTTATATACAAGTATCTACATTTTGTGTTCACCATAACGAACCATTAAGTTGGTATGCTGAGTGGCAGTGGCAGCCCGTGGCACCCCGACACTGGCTGTCCCTCCCTCCCTGCCCTCACCTGACATGCCATCCTTCTCCTCCCACCATACTGTTTTTGCTTTTATTCACTATATACAGACGTTATATATATGTATCTGCATGTTTTGTTCACCATAGCGAACAACTAAGCTGGTATAGTGAGTCCAGACAGTAAAAGGTGGTCACACACAGTCAGCAGACAATGCTACCTCCCTCCCCACAAAGATTACTCCTCCCACTACAGTGCTAATTATCACAACAATCCTGCTATTATCAGAATCCTGGTCATTTTTATCACAGTCAGGGGTCTTCTGTAATACTATCATCACTAAATAATAGCATGTACATACATATTATGGCATTTTTAGGCGAGGCTGTGGTTACAAGCTGAACAGCAGTGCTGTGAGCTCATGCTACATGCGCCAGCCTTGATGGCTCACTCAGTACTGAGGACCTCATACCCGGGAATGTGGCTCACGATTTTTTTTAAATGGTGTCTGTTTACAAGAGCCCTGATGAAAGTGAGGTGAACCCCGTGTATCCGCGAGCCGTTTAAACCTTGCGCAGTAGTCCAATACATCATATGATGCGTTGCGCAGTTTAATGGTTAATGACTGTAGTCAACTCTTGCCATTCAAGCGTGCGGGACCAACAGAATGCATGCCATGCCCCCAACAAAAAGAAAGGGTAGTCTGCCAACCAGGAAGACTCTGGCACCTTGTAACGCACCCAGTAAGGAAAAAAGAGGAGCCAAACTCAAAAGAAGAAAGATCCATTATCGAGGCATAATCCGGGTTTCGCAGGAGGTAAGCCGCAAGGGCCTCCCACACCTCCCTCGGCTGGATGCGGGAAGTTGAAAACCTCCGAAGGAGTGAACCGAGGAACCCAAGGGAACCCGGAACATAACCCAGGGAGGAGTAAAATCCATATCAAACTCATACAGGGAGGGTGGATAGGAAAACCCCTCCCCCCTGTAACAACAAGCCCCGTGCCAAGGGTACCTACACCCAAGCGGGGTCAAATGAGGCCGAAGCCCCCGAAGGCAACTCCTACCCAGCCTCGGGATCCTGATCCACGTCAGGACCTGGGGCCGAGCCGTCCTCCAAACTTCAATTTCTCCAGCTTTGAAAGGGGCTGTCAGTGTGCAGCAGTATTCCACTCTAGAGAGCACTAGCGTTTAGCGCACCACGAAGATATATATATGTACCAAGCTCTAGCCAACAGTGCACAAATTGCCAAGACTTCAATAAACTCATTGACGAAATGAAGCTAAAATTACATGCAGCAAAGCGTCAAGAAAAAATACAAATCCTAACCCTCGTGCCACAAAGCTGGTCTATTAAAAAGACAATGGAGCAATTCAAAGTTTCAGAATACATGGTTCGCGAAGCTAGGAAGCTGAAAGAAGAACACTACTAGCAATTCCTAAGAAAATGCAGAGCAAGTCAGTTCCTGAGAAAGTGAAGGAAAGGGTAGTATAGTTTTTTGAGGGAAAAGAATTTAGTCGAATGTGTCCCGGAAAGAATGGAAAGAAAAAGTCATGATCAGTGCACAAAGAAGATGGAGAATCATAATTTGATTTTTTCAATATCGCACCAAGGTATGTCATTTTCAGAGTCCTCTGGCTGAACTAGGAATTCAGATCCCAACCTAAATAAAAGTTACTCTCATACAGAAAAATCTGCTCTATCCAATGGTGTCATTCAAAACCAAATTGGGAATGACACATATTGAGATATTTTGCCTTGAAAGTTGGCTAGTTTTGCACATAAAATTTTTTTGGCCAACTTTCAAGTGGGCCACCTCTGGACAGGGATACAACAGAGTTGCTATTGCATCACTTCATAATATTGTGCTTGTTATACATCGTTGCAAAAGATCATGGCGTTTAGACCTTTTGATGAGTAAGTGGTCTCCAAATTGGGGTCCAAATTTCTCACGACAAAATTTGGCAGTGATTTTAGCATGGATTGGTAGCTGAATGACTCCCCAAACTACTTTTTTGATTACACTGCTGTATTCCGCACCAAAAGTTGTCCTGGTATGCCAAATTTCACACCTCTCTGGGCATTAGATGTGATTTGATATAGGGTCAATGTTGGCCCTTTTTATGATATGTACGCATCAACGGGATGAGAGCCCATTGAACATGGACCTATTATTTAAGAACCAAAGTAGATTGAGCTCTAATATTTTGCACAATTTCATTTGGGGTCTAGGGCTACTTTATTACAAAATTTCATTAGATTTAGAAAGGGTCGAGTGGGAGGCCTTTGGTGAATTCACATGGAATGACCCAAATGATTTACCAGTACATCTATACAAAGTTTATACAATTTTTTTTTTTAGACAAAAAAAAAATGATATGACACTTACCTGAGAACTATTACAGTCAGTTAATTCACCATCATGGCTAATGGAACTTTCATGACTCTTTGCTAGAGGGGCAGCCGATTTAGACCCCGAGTCAGCATGTGTCTCGGACGCCAGTTCAGCTGATGCTAGCTGAGCTGGGGAGACGATCCCCAACGTAGATATATTGTTGATCTTGCCATGTCCCGAAGCTTGATCTCTTCCCCTTTTGGATTCAATACACGATTCTTTACTTCCCAGAAGCACTTTGCTTGATCCCGAACTGTCGTGCAAAATGCCTTCATTCGTCTTAATCTCAGATCTGGAGTTCGGTAGCAAATCATCATTCTGTCTTCTGCGTTTTGTCTCCCAACCATCATCTTTTTGGGAAAGATTCCTCTTACCATCATCTTTCTGGGAAAGATTCCTCTTACTATCAACATACTCCTTTCTGGAGTTTGTCTCTGTGGGCTCTGCCAGACCTTTGATCTTGAGGCACTCGGCTGCCTTCATAAAATTCGAGAGATCACTCTGCAACACATTCACCTCACCAATGTACATAAAATCCAAGAGTGTCTCCAAGTTTTCATAGGGTATGTCGGCTAACACAATCATGAGATGCTGTTTGTCCGCCATGTCAAACATCCTTTCAAAATATTCACTACATGTTGAGAGAACAAGTTTGTGGACAGGGTAGAATCTTCCTTCACATGCTATAGTGGCATCACAATACATTTCCTGCAAAAATTAAATAAACATTAGTTAAAAATGTACCATTTCTGTTTCACAAACATAACCACATATAGTAGTTACATACAACATACAGAGACAGCTTGAACGGTATTAGAAATGCATAATTCAAATCCTGTTAGAATTTCATTCCTAGTTAAAATAATATCAATCTTTCCCTGGAAATATCTAAGTAGGGCCAAAAATACAAACATACCCTCTAATAACTAGTATGTCTCCAACAACCCAACAAGGCAGGAAATCCTTAAACAACTACTATTTCAACATGGTAACTAAGGTTTGGTGCAGAGGCCTAATGCCTAGTTCTGTCCAAGGGAGCGTCTCATCAGGAAGTGGCCACAACACACTTGTCTCCAGGACATTCATCACCACAAACCTTTCACTCATACTCTCCCCAACCCTTTCTTTTATATAGTTGCTCAAACTTCCTGTAGCACAGTGGTCTACATCCCTGACTCACAATTAAAGAGACGTCTTCAATCCCCATATGGGACAGACGGATGGGCACGTTTCCTTTAACTTGACGCCTGTTTACATAGGAGTTAAATAGGTACCATGGAGTCGGGCAACTATTGTGGGTTGCATCCTGAGAAGGGTCAGTAGTTGGCCTGTGGGGTGCCTCGATAAACCTAAGTACAGGTTTCCCGTCCCAAACAACAGGAATTAGGCCCATCATATAACCCCTTTATTTCATCTTTGTACACCCTTCTTTTTCATTAAACAAACTTTTAGCATTTAAAAAACATGTCCTCAGTATTTCAGTGTAATGCACTCCACCCACTCCACATTTCCTCACTGCACTCCCACCATGTACTTCACATACTTCCTCACTGCTATAACCCATCCCACAAGCTCACACAACCTCCTACTCTCTTTACATGTTTTCCTTCTTTTTTATGAGTCAACAGTGGTATCAACACAATTTTTCTTTGCCTACCAGTGTATAGAAAATATAATTATGCATTGAATATATTGGAACAGATTTTTTTAGTGAGCCCCCAGCAGCTCCCTGATCATAAGACCTGAGACCACCAAGACTTAGCTTAATAAGAGCATAAGCAAGTAATTTAACCCTTGGGTTGCACTGCTCATTTTTCAATGCAAACACTCGAGTGTACATAAAAAAAAAACAGCGTTGAATATAATGAAATGCCATTTTCTGGATGAGCCCTAGAGGCTCCCTTTAGCTATCTAAACTGACATGTGCCATATTAACTTGGTGTCATCAGTCCCTCGAGTTCTATGTGCCTACCGGAGACCAGCACCAGAACCTGGTCCACTTAAGAGGCGCAGGGAGCATGGCCATATGAGCTCTACATTTAGAGTTTGTTATGTCTGTCACTGACCAGGGAATGCACCCAGAAAGGTAGGCGAAACAATACAAGCCCTCTACTGGTAAAAATTGCAACCTACGTCCGAACAGAGCCAAAGCACTCCCTTAAAAGAAAAAAAACAAGCAAATCGACATCCAACTCGCAAGCCTGCTCATTAGCGACCCCCCCCCCCCCCACAAGGGAGGCGGGGAAGGGCTAGCCCACTCAGGCGAGCCGGCCACTCCCCACCAGTTCGTAGAATGACGAAAAAAACCGCCGACTGGAGGGAAGTAGGGAGAGTATCAGGGAGCCTCCGGGCTCACCCAGAAAATGGTGTTTCTTTACATTCAATGCTGGTTTTCTGTTGGGAGGCCTGTCAGTTCCCGAAACTAGCTTGAGACGTCCACGACAGACGTCCCAAAACATCACACGTCCACAAAGGGCCTGGAATGTTGACAAGATATATGGCAGCCAGGACCATGTTCGATTTCCAAACCCCCCATGCCCGAATGTCGACCCAAGACATATTCCCATACGAATCATAAATACTCATACTCCGCCCATGTAAAACAGACACAAGCAACACTTAGTGGGCCAGCCAGAGGCTTAGGGCCCGTGCAGGAATATCCCTGCCCCCCCCCCCCAAAAAAAAAGAGGCAGCAAAAGCAGCATACTTCCTCACATCATGAGCACGAGGGTAGATTGTAGGCTGGCTAGACTTGATAACCTTGCAGACAACCTGAGATACACAAGCCCTGGAACAGGGAACCAGAAAAACCGGGGCAACCCAGAGCATGTCCTACCATCGCTGAATCAGTGGCACACAGGTAGCGACGTAAAGCTGCAACCGGACACAAAACATAATGTACCCCTGGCCTCACCAACCAAGCATCAACAACCCACGGACACCTCCGGAAAGCAGCCGTCTCTTTCATCACCAGATAAGAAAGAGAGAGCTGCAAATGAACAAAATGGCCCCCAGGACCAAAGGAGCAGAAACCCCTGCGGTAGAGAAGAGCACGACGCTCCCAACCTGATCCCCAGAGGCTGAAGATAACAAGAAAAAGGCTTTCAAAAAACAATCCCGGACCGAAGGGAGCCACAACAAACCGAGGAGAGAAACGAGAGCGCCCGGTCCAAAGACCAAAAAGACTCCAGAAGCACAAGAATGGGCTGGAGGTGAAAAATAGCATGAATCCCCCCCCCCCCTGTTTAGGCAATGGGTCTTTGGAAAGCAGTCGGAATGGAGCCAGAGCAGAGCCCGGCAGAAGCAGTATCCTCCTCAAGGAATGCCCACACAGCTGCAAACTACCACACTGTACTGTGCGCCGGAATGAACAGGCCCAACCAACAACCATGAGCAGCATGGCGAGTGTTGGTCTCAAAGCCCCCAGCCCATAGCCAAGAAATCCATGAGGACATCAAGCGACAGGGGGAGGATGGCACCACTTGACCCTGAAAGCCGGTGAGACAGGAGCCGAAAAAGAGTGAGTGGATCCGAACCCGCCGATCCTGAGGGGGGGGAAACTCACGAAACGGGTTAAAACTGGAGAAAATGGAACAACGCTTGGAGCCAAACTGCCAAGGAGGCCTAGGAGAAAGACAATGTAAGCAACGGTGAGGCTCACACATAACCCCTTGGCTAACTGGCGAGTCACCTGGGCTGAATCATCACCAGCCACAGAAAAAACTGTAAACAGTGCAAAGCTGCCCGAGGCAGGAAAAGAGAAGTTGACCGAGAGTTCCAAATGAGGTCCCAAATGAGGCCCAACCTAGTCTGAAACTGGGATGGAATCAACTGAAGCGAGGGAGAGAATCAAGGTAACCTCTCTGTGTGGGGGCAGCCACTCTGTTTTGCTCACCATACTAGCTTAGTGGTTCGCTATGGTGAACACATTTGTACATGGGTATATACAGTGTGTGTATATAGTGTAATAACAGCAACAGGAGTATGTTGGGAGGAGCTATTTTGGTGAGGGAGGTGACGTAATCGTAGCGTCATCTGCTGGTTGCTGTGTGATTTCTCATGTAGTGTATGGTGGCCACTGTAAAATTTGGACACAATACCAGCTTACTTGCAGTTTTGGTGAATAAAACATGTAGATAGGTATATATATAACATGTGTAAATAGTGTAATAAAAACAATAACAGTATGGTGGGAGGAGCAATGATGGCGAGTAAGATGTTGGAGGAGTGAGGGAGACTGGCTGGGTGTGGCAGTTGACACTCAGAAAATTAGCATGATGCATGGGAAATATGTGCAACATGTGTGTACACATGTGTCATGCACGTAACAGTGTCTTCGGACAGTACAGATGTTCTACTGCCATAATATAGTGTACGTGTTCATACATGTACACTATATTATGGGATTGGCACTTTATACATAGGATTGGCACCAAAAAACAAATAAGATGTATTTGGAACTGTGCGCAAAAAATGAACAAAAATATATTCGTGGCAACTGGCGCATCTTGAGCCAGGCGCTTTAGTGGCCCCGGGGGCATATGCCATGGGCGACCAAGGATTGATGACGTCACGCGCGAACTTACGGACCCCATAGCAGCCAAAGTAAGTATAATTTCGACTCTTTGTTAACATATCCATACTCAGGGAAGGGTTTTCGACACTTTCAAAAAAAAAAAAAAAAAAAAAAAAGTTTTTCAGAATATTTATTTCCTGTGCACTGGGGATGGGGGGATGCCATATTTGGAAGCCGTGCGGCTGAGGGGTTAAACCGCTAACTGTTAAATAGCCAACATCCTCAGGGCACTCAAGAAAAAAATTGTTCTGAAAAAATTATTTTTTCTTATGACAGGCAGTGTGACAGAGGCAAAAACTGTGAGGGTCACCCTGAGTCAAGTGGACCGAGCAACCCACGAACTCGCGCGAAGCGAGAGGGGGCTCCGGGGGACACATCCATTAGACTCACGCGACCCCAAGGGGATTCCCAGGGTCCTGAGCGTTTAACGTAACTCACGCCCAGGTAAACCCAGGCAGGGTACTGCTAACCGGTGCCTACAAATACCGAGCAACTTTCCAAAGCTGAACCCCAGGGACGTGTACACTCACGGGGACCTAGCAGGGGGCACCACCAGATGAGAACCGTTGCAGGTCAGGCACAAAAGGGGGAAACAAGGCAGATCCCCCCCATAAGGCAAAAACACGAAGAAAAGCAAAACCCTGCAAGAGGACAACGCACCCCAAGGAACAGAGCCGGCCGCTGTGAATGGTGAAAACTAGCCGATCAGTACCCTGCACCCCGCACCAGTGCAAAATTGCCTCTTACCCTAAGGTAAGCAAGGAAGGCAAAACCCAAGCACCCAAAGGGCAGCCAAAAAGCCTAGCAGTAATACGGCCCAGCAGAGGCAGGCCCCGAGGAACTTGTGGAAGGTGGCCTCAAGCCCCAAAGGCAGTACTTACAGGGAACCTAGGGATGATAACTCTAGGCGCATGCAGCCCGATACTGTAAACTGACTCCTGGCTCTCTCGCACCCCTGGAAGACAGCCACCACACTCAGAGCACAGTGCTGGAATCACTGGAGCCAAGCACACGACCTCCGCCTCTAGCATCAGCCTTAGAACTGAAGGGTAGATAGCTGGCGTGGGGGTCTGGGGCTCCCCCTTCCCCCTCCCAGGGAGGGGGGGAACTGCGCAGACAGCGGCGCGGTGACGCAGCCAATATTATGACCCTTATGTTCTTCAAACAATAAAGTTTGAATTTCACCAACAGAGCATTACTTTTCAACACCACGTCAGACAGGTGTTTGGGAGCCAGAGGCGCGTGCGCCACCCATGATTGTTCACTCAGTACTAACTCAGCCAGCAGCCCTAGGGCATCCTAGGAACTTTTTTCCAAGATGGCTGCCTCTCACTGGAGGTCGTAAGAGTCCATTTCATACACAACCAACCTCGCACACATTTAGATTGGGTACAGAAAAATCAAAAAGTGTTTTCTTGGCGCAGTTTCCAGCCGACCAAGAATACTTGGTTGGCGCAGTTAAGTAGCAATAAATATATATTTCATTAATAAAATTATTATTTAAACAAAATAGGGGATGTAAAACAAGCATAAAATTTAACATCTGAGCTTTGCTGTTATAATCAGTGCACATAAATTATACAATAGTGCAAAATATACAAGTAAATATGGTATTTCCTACAGGAATCACATGAACTTTTCGATCATCAAGTACTGTACCCCAGCAGGCATATAACACCTTCTTCCAGCAACCCAGCCTAGTACCTAATATGTTACATTTTAATTGAATCAACCAATCCATTAAAAATTAAACATATTCATAACAATTAAAGCACCACAATGCTGATGTTTCATATTCATAGGTCTTGATAGGTGAGGTGGGTTGTATAGGTTTGCACATTTCTGGTTTAGTTAACAGTTACACCTTTAGTGGCAAACTAAGAAAATAGAAACTTCTTAACTGAACACAGAAAAACCACTTACTTTTTTCCGAACAGATGAGAGCATGCGGAAAAACGTGGAGTGATGATCTCTCCATTTAAGACATAAAAGTCCACCATTCATGTTTTCTTCCTGCTATAGACTCAATAGATCCTGCAAGGTGGATCAAATCATTAATGTTATTACATACTGAATAGTACAAGTAAAACAGAGATAATGCTCAAAACAACAACAGAATAGGGTAAAATGTCTTAATTTATTTATGTAGAAAATATAGCACTGTACTGCAAGAGCTCGTTAATCCGAGTTCCAGTAACCAGAATTTTTGGGCAATGTTAATAAATCCGAGTTCGGGTTTATGACTGCTCACCTTGAATTAAAATTTGAGTTACTAAGATTTTTGGCAAATAAAAACTTAAATTAATTTTTAATATTTTTGCTCTTTTCATGTAAAAAAAAAATCTATAATGTATGTGAAATGTCCACCCAACACAAATGGGAGGTGAGCCCCATATCAGGATTATTAAGCATATACAGTATAATCAGGAGAATTCAAAATGTAGAATATAACCATTAATAAAAAAACAAGACATAAAAGTATCATGGGAAAATTTCAGAAAGATCATTACTGAATGTGTTTCAAGAGTATGCGCCAAGACGAAGAGAAGAAAAGAAAAGAAAAGAGAGCTAGACGGATGATACAAAAAGTAAAAAAAAAAGAGCTCCAATAACTAAGCGCAACCTCTGGAACATGTATCAATCCACAAAGAGCAACATAGATTAAAAGACATACAGAAAGGCCTTAAATTCAGCCACCGAGGAAATCTGATCAGCCAAAAGAAAATACAGAAGAAAACTTGCTCAAAATACAGGAAGATCCAAAGTCTTGCTAATGCCTAAACATACAGGAAGATCCAAAGTCTTGCTAATGCCTAAACATACAGGAAGATCCAAAGTCTTGCTAATGCCTAAACATACAGGAAGATCCAAAGTCTTGCTAATGCCAAAACATACAGGAAGATCCAAAGTCTTGCTAATGCCAAAACATACAGGAAGATCCAAAGTCTTGCTAATGCCTAAACATACACGAAGATCCAAAGTCTTGCTATGCCTAAAGTCCAAAGTCTTGCTAATGTCTAAACATACACGAAGATCCAAAGTCTTGCTATGCCTAAACATACACGAAGATCCAAAGTCTTGCTAATGTCTAAACATACACGAAGATCCAAAGTCTTGCTATGACTATAAAGTAAAACCAGAACAAAAAACTCAGTAGGATCCTTAAAAGATGAGACCAACCAATTGATAATAGATGATAAATATTTTACATCTATTCACACTAGACCGTTTAGACGACATCCCAATACCCGCACAAATGTTTGAAGCAGATGAAGAGAATGAATTAAGGGATAACTCCCATAACATGCAATAACTCCCATAACATGCAATATAATCGGGGGAAAAATACTGACAAACAAAGATTCAAAAGCCCCATGTGTGTCCTGAATTCAGTCAGTCCAAAGTCTTTAAAAACAAATTATAATTAGTTTTATTTAAAAAAAAAGGCATTTTTTTTTTAATTTTACCTCTCTTTTGTTTATAGGGCAATTTGCATGAAACTTGTACACCTGACTGCACACAAGCCTATCTGTGACCTCAAGTCACAGATGGCAACACCTTAAGACTTTATTTTTTACTTATTTATTTTCAAGTAACGTTGTTGTTATAGATTCAGCTACTCGGAACAAGTTCCAAGTAGCACGGGCTATGGTGAGCCCGTAACTTACCTGGCACAGGAGCTGGGCAAGAAGCACTGGCTATGGTTAGCCTCGTGGACAGGAGATGTCTCCCGTCTTCAAGTAACATAAACGTCCAAATATCTCTCTCATTTTTTATTCAATTTACATGAAACTTACACCTTATATGTAAAGTTTATGTCTCTAAAATCTGTTGGAAGCATTTTTTCCTGAGTTCATTTATTAAGTTTATAAATAGTAATAAACATGATATATTTGCATAATTTTTTTTTTTAGGGGGGGGTAACTTTTGACTATTTGTATTAAGAAAACTAAAGATGTTTTGGAAAATCCCCTTCTACAGATTCTTTATTATATGCTAATGTGTCAGAAAAGTGTCATAGAATGATTATATCTGAAAGGTGTGGTTGTATATATACACTTGAAAATGTGTAAAATTTGTTGAAAACAGTAAAAAAAATTAAAAATCTCCCTTACTATTTAGGCTGCAGTACTGAAACTTGGAACAATTGCAACCCTTTTCATATACAACTAGTCAAAAAATATTGGTTGACATTGAACAACTTAATTTTCCAGAAAAATCCCTCCCATAAAAACCAAAGCAGATTGAGCTCTAATATTTTGCAAAGTGTCATTTGGGGTCTAGGGCTATCTTACTACAAAATTTTATGGCATTTGGAGAGGGTCTAGTGGGAGCCATAGGTGACTTTTTGGTGATTTGAGATGGAATGACCCCGCTTGTCGTTTATCCAAATTAATAATATTTTTCAACATCCTCGAGTATTTGTGTTCTTTGTTTCATGATTGTTGTTACGCCTTTTGCCACTTTAGCACTCATAGTGTCCTCTTTTTTTTTTTAGCAATTACAGTGGATATCATTAACAAAGATTTGTTGTACTGTCTAGCTAGTTCAACAACCCGCATACCATTTTCATGTTTATAAATGATCTCGTTTTTGTTCTATCGTCACCTTCACAACTATTTTCTTAGGTTGAACTTTACCACTGACTTTCTTGGGACCCATGCCATGATACATTATAAGAACTTTAATGTTCAGAAACCAAAAAAGTAGAAAAACAATTAAATTCTTCACAAAGAATTCAAGTGTGAGTCATTAGGAGGGATACACTGGTAAACTGAGCATGCCTCACCCCGCACTCAGCACGACCACATGCTCATCGACTCGTACATGTATCAACAAACTTCGAAATCAGAGGCAAACCTCGAATACGGAGTCAAATTTTACAAGTTAATTGACCTCATATAACAGGGGGCATTTGTGAACTGAGGTTCCACTGAATTGAACTGTACGGGCGAGGTTCGGCACGCGTCGGGCGAGGTTCGGCACGCGTCGGGCACGGTTCGGCACGCGTCGGGCGAGGTTCGGCACGCGTCGGGCGAGGTTCGGCACGCGTCGGGCGAGGTTCGGCACAGGTCGGGCGAGGTTCGGCACAGGTCGGGCGAGGTTCGGCACAGGTCGGGCGAGGTTCGGCACAGGTCGGGCGAGGTTCGGCACAGGTCGGGCGAGGTTCGGCACAGGTCGGGCGAGGTTCGGCACAGGTCGGGCAAGGTTCGGCACAGGTCGCGCCAGGGTCGGCACAGGTTGGGCGAGATTCGGCACAGTTCGGGCGAGGTTCAGCTCAGGTCGGGCAAGGTTCGACACAAGTTGGGCAAGGTTCGGTCCCCCCGTGGCGCATTGGTAAAGCGCTCATCCAAGTCTTCGTGAGCACTTTAGTCCGGGTTTGCATCCTCGCCGGGGAGGATTGACCGGGCGCAAATCTCTAACTGTAGCCTCTGCTCACCCAGTAGTGAATGGGTACCTGGTTGTTAAACGATTTGGTGGGTCATATTCAGGGGAAAATTAGGATTAAGGAACTGCCCGAAACACTTCGGGTGCTGGTGGCTGTACAAGAATGTAACAACTCTTGTATATATAAATAATAAAAAAGGTAGAGGTTGGGTAAGGTTAAATTAAGTTGGTTTTTTAAAATCTGTTGGCCAAGGAGGCAGGTGGGAGGCCAGGGAGGCAGGTGGGAGGCCAGAGAGGCAAGTGGGAGGCCAGGGAGACAGGTGGGAGGCCAGGGAGGCAGGTGGAAGGCCAGGGAGGCAGGTGGGAGGCCAAGGAGGCAGGTGGGAGGCCAGGGAGGCAGGTGGGAGGCCAGAGAGGCAGGTGGAAGCCCAAGGAGGCAGGTGGAAGCCCAGGGAGGCAGGTGGAAGCCCAGGGAGGCAGGTGGAAGGCCAGGGAGGCAGGTGGGAGGCCAAGGAGGCAGGTGGGAGGCCAGGGAGGCAGGTGGGAGGCCAGAGAGGCAGGTGGAAGCCCAAGGAGGCAGGTGGAAGCCCAGGGAGGCAGGTGGAAGCCCAGGGAGGCAGGTGGGAGGCCAGGGAGGCAGGTGGGAGGCCAAGGAGGCAGGTGGGAGGCCAGGGAGGCAGGTGGAAGCCCAGGGAGGCAGGTGGAAGCCCAGGGAGGCAGGTGGAAGCCCAGGGAGGCAGGTAGGAGGCCAAGGAGGCAGGTGGAAGCCCAGGGAGGCAGGTGGAAGCCCAGGGAGGCAGGTGGGAGGCCAGGGAGGCAGGTGGAAGCCCAGGGAGGCAGGTGGGAGGCCAGGGAGGCAGGTGGAAGCCCAGGGAGGGGGTCCGTAGAATTACCCAAATCTACCCAAATCTACCCAAATGTACCCAAATCCTCCTAGTATTACGTACGTAATGAAGAAATATAATATATTTACTTACTGTAATGTTGGTGCTGCACGTATAACACGATCAAACCTATTTTCACTCTGAAATAATGTAATTTCATATCGAAATTCGAAGTAAATATGTAACAGGTGACGCCATAGGAAGTCGACGGTCCAAGCGACAAAATTGTGGAGCGACTTATCCAAGATATATGGTCGCCTGGAGAGTGTTTGCTGCCATAGCAGCCTCCTGTACACAGTGATCCAGTCGTCGCACTTCTTTGCTCAAATTGTCGCAAATTTAATTAATGATATTAACAAGTAGAATGGGTATTTGTAATAATACCTTTCATAAATAGCCACAAAAGATTTAATATTTATTTATAAAAATGTGTCTGTAAGTTAAATCAACTCCATAGGACAATAATTTTGTTATATAGATACTAACGTTATTCGTTTGTATGCGTTCGCTACTTAAACTACCCATGTCTTTTTCGTTCATAGAACGCCGAACCCTACACACTCTCTGATATATTACTTAATTAATAGAGATTCACAAATAAAACTTATATTTGTATATGTTATCAGAAATGCAGAGATAACATAGTTTTTGTGAATCCATCACAGAGATTATATCTTATTAGACAGGAAAGATATTCATATTTTAAAAAGGTTTCTTGGCCGACGCTTTCCCTATCGATGGGATCTATGATCTTTCGAAGATCAATGTTAATTTAATCTAAATATTGTAATAAACGAAGTTTTCTATCATAATAAAGACAGAAATATAAGCTGCATGTTAATACTTTAGCATAAATATAACTGAAGTGAAAGTGAAGATATATGCCTTTTTACATTTACGTGATGGCTATCTCAGGGAGTGTGAAGGCCTACAAACAAGTGAATTAATTGTGTAATTCATTTGCATATGTGCAAAGTAACATCAAAGGTCTATATGTCAGCATAAACAAAGATGTAGACGATAATGTGACTACATTTCAAGGAAAATATATCTTAAATGAAAGCCAAGATATGGTTAAATAAATAGCCAATACAACACCATCGCCGGTGTCCGGACACATGAAAACTTCCAATGCATCAGTGTCCTGCCAGGCGGCCAATACAGGCTTCACAATTCAGAAAAAAATTGTAATTCAGAGAGATGCGTTGATAAACGCAAAATGTTTTATATTTTAAATACAGATATAAACTTTGTTTTCAAACGTTTATTGTAACAATATCTCAAGTACAAGAATCAAGATATATTTTGGACTTAACACTTTCCTATAAAGTTGCAATGCTACCTTAATTGTATATGATGATCATCATATACAGACAGAAATAACTTATAAAATGTTGAGGTAAAGATAGACGTATGTTAATTATGACGCATAATCACTCTTAAGAACTTATTATAAACCATAATATTATAATATAATATTCATTTTTTGGGGGGACAGGAAGCCACAGTATATTCATACACGATAGGCTTTTATCAAGGTCATCCTTTAAGTCGAATTACTGACCCCGCCCAGGATGCAACCCCACAACAAGCTGACTAACTCCTGAGTATCTACTTATTATGCTAGGTGAACAGTGCATTACGTGAAAGGAAATTTTCCCAACCATTTCTGTCCCGCCCAGGATTCGAACACGGATCTCGACTTGTGGCGTCGAGAACGAACAAGACTAATACTGGGACCCTATATTAATGATATGTTATATTATCAGAAAATCGGAAACATAAAATATATTTGCAAATATTGGTCATTAAAGTATTTGGAAAGAGAGGTGTATTTTAGTTATCTTAGTATAGAGCACGAACATCATAGACTCATCCTGTGAATGGTAGTTTATTGTGCACCCCATACTCATCCTGTGAGTCCTGTACGTGCACCCTATACTCATCCTCTGTGCGATAATTTATTGTGCAACCCATACTCATCCTGTTACCAGTAGTTTGTTCAACCCATACCATCAGTGACCTGTAATTTATTGTGTAACCCATATTCATCCTGTTATCAGTAGTTTGTGCACCCCATACTCATCCTCTGTGCGGTAATTTATTTGCATCCCATACTCATCCTGTTACCAGTAGTTTGTGCAACCATACCCATCCTGTTACCTGTAATTTATTGTGCAACTCATTCTCATCCTGTTACCAGTTGTTTGTGCACCCCATACCCATCCTGTGACCTGTAAATTATTGTGCAACCCATACTTATCTGTTACCTGTAGTTTATTGTGCACCTCATACTCATTCTGTGAGTCATATAGGACATCGTGCAACCCTTTCTCATTGTGTGAATCTTTGTTTACTTTGCTCTCCATACTCATCCTCTGTGCGATAGTTTCTTGGATCCCATACCCATCGTGTGAGTGGTACAGTGTAGTCATTGTGTACCCTATATACTCATCCTGTGAGCATAGGGTACACAATGAGTTCATTTGTACTCCTACTCATCATCAAAAGTGTATTTTACCAGCATTGTAATATAAATTAAGAATAAAGGCTTAACTGGAATTACGGACCCATAATCAAAATAAAAGCCATCACTAATTATCATGACAAACGGCTAGGCTACACTTCCGCCTTCGACAAGCTGCCGCCGGAGATCCTTGGTTTATTGTACACCCCCGCCACCCAGCCCTGGGAAGCGGGCATTGGAATGTGGACATGTGAACATTACCCTCCCCCCCCCCTCAATCCTCTGTTAACAATAATACAAATAACAAAAAAAACTAATAATATTAATAAAAATAATAATGAGATACTTACTGTATACCCTTGTGCTTGAATGAAGGTGAAGGAAAGACCATAAATGTGTAAGTGTATTAAAAACTAATTTCAAATCTAACCTTCTTCCTTTCAATGTGTTTGATACATGAATGATTATACATTGTTCTATTGTGAAACATTGTATACAGGGCTTAGGATATACATCCCCACAACAATTAACTACCTC
>WNGS01033470.1:3343226-3449404 GCA_020271785.1 Procambarus virginalis
GTGGCTGTATCAACTCTTGTATATATCTCAAAAAAAAAAAAAACTTAAAATTATCTGTTAGATTAAGGACCTGCCCGAAACGCAATGCATGTTATTGGCTTTACAAGACTGTAAAATGATAAATGCTATGAACTCTCATAAACCCAATGTACCTTCTTATATATATATATATATATATATATATATATATATATATATATATATATATATATATATTAAAGAATAGAGTACCACCTCTGGCTGGAAGAAGGGGGACCCATAGCCTCGGAGGAAATCACACATAACGCATTGGAGGGAATGTAGGTCCCCTCCAATACAGTTTCTGTGTGCTTTTCTCCTACCATCCCCTTCCTTTTTTTATGCTTTATTGTGTATTTAAAGGTTACAAAACATACAAGACAAATGCCTAAAGGTTATGGATCTCTTGAAGCCCCTCCGCTTCCGGACAGGAACCGAGGACGCAGCAAGCATTTCCCTCTGGATCGCCACATTGAGGCGCTGAAACAAAAACTGCAAGCCCTTGGGTCTCTGGTGACGTCAATGAGCTTGGAACCCAATTCCTTGAGAAATCCCAAGGCACTCTTGCCCCAGGGGCCATGCGTCTCAGACGCTATGGGAACAAAGAGGTATTGACCTGCCAGTCGCCTGTATTTGAGAGATTTTGCTGTTTCCCTGTGGTTGGCCGTCCCACCTGCTTGATCAGCTCCGAAGTGTACATAGGTGTCAGCCAGGGTGGATACACATGTGTAGTCCCACACCAACTGTCTACCCATTTATATATATATATATATATATATATATATATATATATATATATATATATATATATATATATAGTACATATATATATATATATATATATATATATATATATATATATATATATATATATATATGCGAACAAGCCTGAATGGTCCCAGGACTATATGCGACTGAAAAGTCATATATATCTATATATATATATATATCTATATATATATATATATATATATATATATATGTTATTAAATATGACCGAAAAAGTAAGATAATAATTCTAACACGAATTTTCTCATTTTCCTTATGTTTGTTTTTACTGATGACGGTAAATGAAAAATCAATTCTCCAAATTCATTCTTTATTTCTTAGTCTGACGCGACACTTGAACGCGTTTCGTAATAACTAATTACATTTTCAAAGACTTTTAGTTTTCTCACACAACTATAACCTTAAAGCACTAAACAGTTCTTTACTATGCTATGATTTAAACAGCTTTCATCTTTCATTTTATACCCGCGTTTTGGGTGAGGTGATATGTTACAACAGTTTTTAATGAGGTGAACAAACTTTCAACAAAGGACAGAACACGAAACAATGGATATTAACTGGATATTAACTGGTAAATTGAAGGTATGAATGGAAGTAACTGCGGAAGGGCCTATTGGCCCATATTTCTTGATGCTTCTATATTGGAGCGGGGTCTTGAAGTGGGTAGAATATAGTTGTGCATTAATTGACTGTTGATTGCTGGTGTTGACTTCTTGATGTGTAGTGCCTCGCAGACGTCAAGCCGCCTGCTATCGCTGTCCCTATCGATGATTNTATAGATGCAAGGAGGACACATTACAGTATAGATGCAAGGAGGAAGCATCATTCTAAACTTAAGTTCAGCAAATGAAGATTTGTTTATATTATGATTTCTGTAAGTTAGAGCCTTCAGTACAGTATAGCATTTATGTTCCTTTAGCACAAGTCATGACCGCGTCTGATCGTGATGCCTTGAACCATAACTTGTGCTTATAAAGGCTCTCAATGAAGGATTTGAGTTGGTTTCCTATTCAGTTTCCAAATGGAGGTTTGTAATAGATGTTACTTAAATATAATAATAATAATAATAATAATAATAATAATATACTTTTATTTATAAAATACACACAGGAACATGTTATAGTGGTTAATTAGTAAGTTTCATATATTGTATGCTACATAAAATAACTAATTATTCAGGGTATATTATGCTGATATTGTGACACTTTTAGGTCACAAAGTACTGTACTAAATAACTATTCTAAATTACACGGCTATCTAATAACCACTGTTATGCTGTGATTTCAGTTATTTAATTTAAATGCAAAGTGCCACAAAATAATCTATAGTTATTGTGATGTGTTGTAGGAAGCGTAGCAAATACCTGGCAGCTGTAGTTTGCCTTACGCACATTAAATAAAAAAAAAATAAAAAAAACACTGTTGAATGTAATGAAACGCCATTTTCTGGGTGAGACCCAGAGGCTCCCCGGAGCTATACCGGGCTGATGTGTATATATTAGACCGTGGCAACAGCCAATCGAAGGAGTTCTAGGCCTACCGGGGACCAGATCCAGAACTTGGCCCCCTCAAGAGAGGCACGAGGAGCAATGGCCTAAAGACACCCCCGTGTAATTGGAAGCAGTCTTTGTCTGCCATCTACCAGGTCAGGCACCCAGAAAGGTAGGAATTCCAACACAAACTACTGCTGATCAAATAAATTGCAAACCGAAAGCCAAACTAGCAACAGAACTCCTCAGTCAAAACCAAGGAAACAAGTATGACGTCACCACAAACGCCGTGCATCCGTCTGCGCAACCCCCCCCCCCTCCCTGTGAGGGGGATGGAGGGGTCCCAGACCTCCACGCCGGCAATTCTCCTCAGTTCAGAGGCCGAGTATCAAAAACCGCGAAAAACCGCCGACTGAAGGGAGGGAGGAATGCCGGGGAACCTCTGGGTCTCACCCAGAAAATGACGTTTTGTTACATTCAACGCTGGTTTTCTGTGGAGAGCCCCTATGGCTCCTCAGAGCTACCTAACCAAAGATAAAGAAAATGAGGGACTTACCCGGGAGGCGGTTGTCACTCGTTCCTCAACTCGAAGTCGAGACAAGAGGCTGCAACCTGTGACCCAAGGCTACACACACCCGAGAAGGCCCAGGAACATTAACGAGATACCGTGCAGCCAGGAAACTGTTCGACCTCCAAAAGCCCTGTGCCCGAATGTCAGTCCAGGACATATTCCCCAAAACAGCAACCAAAGCTGCGAACTTACGAACGTCATGGGGACGGGGATAGACCACAGGCTGGCTGGACCAAATACAGTGGTACCTCGGAATACGAGTGTCCCTGTATACGAGTTTTTCGGAATACGAGCAGGATTTCCTCGGAAAATGTGTCTCGGAATGCGAGGGTTACCTCGGGACACGAGTTTGTTGATACGCGTACAGGCCGACCTAGCGCGTGGTCGATCGGCGATCGTCGCCCCTCCGCCCCTCAGTTTACCATTGTCTCGTGCCCAGTGACTATCCCACATCAATTCTTCACCTGGATTTTCAGTGTTTTGTTGGATTTTTGGTCATTTGACTATACAGTTTGTTATTATATATCTCACCATGGGTCTCAAGAAAGCCATTGATAAGGTTCAACCTAAGAAAATAGCTGTGAGTAGAGGCAGTAGAGGATGTCCCTCCTTGATTAAGAAAATGTGTGAAGTATGGGAAGAACTGCAAAGTTTTGTTGAAAAAACTCACCTAGATAAAGCTGTAGCAGGCCGTTGCATTGACCTTTTAAATGATAATGTGATGTCTTACTACAGACAAGTGTTAAAATGTAGGGAAAAACAAGTGTCTTTAGAGAAATTCTTAGTAAGACAAGCAAGTCCTAGTGGTATGCAGGCAAAATGTGCCAGTGTGTGCATACCAGTGAAGTCCTCACTGCCTGATGTGATAATGGAAAGGGACTCCCCTTCCAAACAGTAACTCCTCTCCTCCTCCCCCCTCCTCACCATCTTCCATACGCCTACAGCATTCATCAGCAAGGTAAGTAATAACTTGAACATAGTTTTGTAGGTTTATTTAGATGAATTAGGTATAAAAATTTAGTTTGATATGGGTTTCTGGGGTAGTCAGGAACGGATTAATTCATTTCCCATTATTTCTTATGGGGAAATTCGCTTCAGAATACGAGTTTTCGGAATACGAGGCGTCTCCAGGAACCAATTAAACTCTTAAACCGAGGTACCACTGTAATCCTGAGGACAACCTGAGAGAACCGTGCCTTAGAACAGGGAAGAAGGGAAACCGGGTCCACCCAAAGCGTGTCCTCTGCCACGGAGGCCGTGACACGCAGATACCAGCAAAGAGCCACAACTGGACACAAAACATGATGCACCCCCGGCCAAACCAACCAAGCATCAACAACCTAAGGACTCCTTCGGAAAGCAGCAGACTGATTCTTCACCAGAAAAGAAGGAGAAGGCTGCAAACGAACGAAATGACCACCAGGACCAAAAGAGCAGAAACCCCTGTGCCGGAGGATAGCATGAAGCTCCTGGCCCGACCCCCACAGGCCAATGCCCACAAGAAAAGAGCCTTAGAAAAACAGTCCTTAACCGAGGAGGCCACCATAAACCGAGGAGAAGAGAGAAAAGAAAGCACCCAGTCCAACGACCAGGACGGCTCAGGCGGCGCATGAGCAGGCCGGAGGTGAAACAACGCCCGAGAAAGCTTGCGGAACGGAGCAGAAGTGACATACAACCCAAAAGCAAGCTGCAGCGGCTCCACCAGCGCCGCAACAAACGAGGCGACAGTATTTGGCACAAGATGACGGTCCTAAAACAACTAAGAAAGAAAGAACAAAACAACCCGATCAGAAATTGAAGACATCCTACGAAGAGACAAAAATTGCCGAAAGGACCGCGAGAAAATTTCATACTGCCCTCTAGATGAAACTCGCAGGTGGGACACCATCAACTAAGCCACCTGATCAGCATACAAGTGATGATAAACCCGCATCAAAAAGACCAGACACGAAGAGTGGAGGAGTAGATCGAACCACCCACATAACGTTCCGGACCGATCTGCTGAAAGAGGCGGAGCCGCGGGAAGTCCCTCGGGTTCGGACATCGAGCAAGAAGCTCCTGAAACCAAGGCTGGCCCAGCCGCCAAGGAGCCAACAGAACTACTCTCCCTTGGTAAGTCTCCAACCGAGCCAGGATCTGGAGCAACAACCAGACCGGAGGGAAGAGGTACAGGTAACTTTGCCTTGACCAGTCCAGCCAAAAGGCATCGACCCCGGCGGCCTCGCAGTCAGGGAAGGGCGCCACATAAACTAGAAGATGCCTTGACTACACCGATGCAAATAGGTCCACCTCTGGGTGCCTGTACGTCCGGCAGAGCCAACTGAACGAGGCGGCGTCGACCGTCCATTCCGTGGAAAGGGAAATGAACCGAGACAGGCCGTCCGCTAGGACATTTGACACCCCCTGAATATGAACCACCAGGAGAGCCAAATCCTGAGAACTTAGTAGATGAGTCACCCGAAGCGACCAGCCCCAAAGAACCAAGGACTGCACCAAACCCCCACAGTTCAGGCAATGAACCACTGGGGAGCAGTTCGAATGGAGCCGGATTGTTGCTCCTCGAGCAACCCAAATCCTCTGAAGCGAATGCTACACTGCCAAAAACTCCCACGCAGTGCTGTAAGCTCGACAGAAGGATGGACCCACCGACCCTGGCCGGTTTGGTGAGCACTTGTCACAAAACCCCAGCTGAGAGACGTGGTATCCGTAAACTCATCGAGCGATGGCTAGGGGAGGCGCCACTGCACAGAACCCCGAAAAACCCGCAGAGGAAGCTGGCGACGCAGCAGCTGACACAAGGCTCCCAGGATCCAAACCCATCGATCGCGAGAGAGGCAGAAGGGATGACCCTGAATAAATCAGAACATCTGCCGAAGCCAGATCCGACCCGATGGGTAGACCAGCACGGCGAAGTTCAGGCTCCCGCACAGCCGCTCAAACAACCGACATGTGACCCCTGGTGCCCTCCAAAAACAACCGGAGGTGGGACCACAGCCGCAACAGAGTTGCAGGAGGGAGAGACAAGGAAGCGGTCCGAGAGTCCCACACCAGACCCAGCCAAGTCCGAACCTGAGAGGGAACCAAAAGGGACTTCCTCCAGTTCATCATGAACCCGAACCCGGTGAGCTGGGAAAGAACCATATGCCTGGTGAGCAGGCACATGTACTGGCTGGGAGCCCACACCAGCCAGTCGTCGAGGTAAGCCAAAACCTGAACCCCTAACAGAAGCAAACAGATCACCATGACCCGGTAAGGTGTGTGAACACTTGAGGTGTCAGATTCAAGCCGAATGGAAGGCAACGAAAGCGGTAAGCTTGTTACCCCATGACAAAACCGAGCCAGTCACTGATCGCCGGATGAATCGGAACGCGTACAATAAAATTATCAAACCAATACGTGTCGCAGAGGTCCAGAGACAACATCCAGGCACCTGGCACCAAAAGCAGCCGGACCTGAGACATAGTGGTCATGTGAAAAGAGGGGCAAAAGTCCCAGGGATTCAGACTAGACAAATCCAGTATGAATCACACATCCGCAGAGTCTCGTTTCAGAACTGAAAACAGGTGGGAAACCTACCTGAGGGAGGTTGTCATTTTGACCACACCCAAGCGAACCCACTCCTGGATGACCTGACAGAGCACAGGAGAAGAGGCCTGCCCTGCCAGCTCCGATCCCCCCAAAGGAGGAGGAGCGACCCAATGCCACCACAGGTCGGAGGAAACGACCTGAAATTCCCACGAATTGTAGGACCAGGCGAGAGCAAACAGCGCGAGCCTCCCCTTATCGCCCCATCAATGGGGCAACCTGCGAAAAGGCCGACGATCCCTACGAGAGCCCAACCGACGCTAAGAGCGATCACTGCGCCGACCAGACGTCGACGGCGCCAGAGGAGATGCCGGCCCCGAATCTGGTACTACTGGCTTACGACTACCAAAGGAACCCCAAGACCTGGCACAACCCTTCCGGGCAGGATCACCATGGCCCCCCTGGAGATCCTACAAGTCCGACAAAGGCCATCAACTAGACGAAGCTGCATGCAGAAAAAGGTGATGAAAATCTAAGAACCAGGGCCCAAGATAATTTCAAAATTTGGACGAGCACTGCTTGTCAGCATGCGAGGCAAGAAGCGAAGAACAGACACCGCCTCCCTCAGAAATGGAGCATACAACTTCACCAAAGCAGCCGGCACTCGAGCTGCTGAAGCAAGCACACTAGACTCTGGCCCGGAACCCAGCTCCTCCACACCCAGCACGAGACAGTCCAAAGACAGTTCCAGCAGGGAAAAGAAGCACAAGACCGAAGCCAAGTGCTCACGGGCGCACAAATCCTTGGCCACCAGGGATGCCGAAAGGGAGGGAACCTGCACGTAAAGCCGCACCTGGCCGACATCATAATGAAGAACGGGAGCGAACTAGCACACCTTGAGGTGCTCCAACTCACCCCCTAGGAAAACCTGAACGACTGTAGGCAACTCTCGCCATTCTCATTCCCCATGCAGCCCCATGCTCATTCCGACAGGACGAATGCCAAGCCCCCCAAAGAAGAAAAGGCAGTCTGCCAGCCAGGAAGACTCTGGCACCTTGTAATGCACCCAATAAAGAAAAAGAGGAGTCAAACTCAAAAAGAAGGCTTCATTATCAAGGCATAAGCCAAAAACCAAAAAAAAAAAAACAAAGCCAAAAACCTCCAGGAGAGAACCGAAGAACCCAAGGAAACTCAGTCCCAAACCCGAGGAGGAGTCGAACTCATAACAAAATTGTACAGGGAGGGGGAAAGGAAAACCCCTCCCCCTGTAACAACAAGCCCTGCGCCGAGGGTACCAAACACCCAAGCAGGGACAAGTGGGGCTCAGGCCCCCCAAGTCAACTGCTCCCCAGCCCGAGGAGTTGACTTGGTAAACAATCTGAAAGCTGAACCCCTGCGACATGTGCAAGCACGGGGACCTAGTAAGGGCCACCAAAAACCTACCAATGGTCCTACCGCCACACCTAGCTGGCAGACCCCAGCCAAGCAAAACAAAACAAATAAAAGAAAAACCCCGCAAAAGCACGTCTCTAGGAGAACAGAACCGGTCACTATGCATATATCAGACAGCTACACAGTACCTCGCGCCCCAGCCAGTGATGAAACTACCTCCTAACCCAAGGGAAAACAGGAGTAAGAACCACCCCAGCTGAACCCCCAAGGGCGGGCAATCACCGAGCAACGACAGAACCAAACGGAGGTAACTGCTCCTATACGGCTCATGGAAGATAACCCTGAGGCCACAAAGGCAGTACCTACAGGGCACCTAGGGAAGGCAGCCCTAGCTGCATGCAGCCCCAGTACTCTTGTGTTACGTCTGGCTCACACACCACCAAAACAGAGCAACAACACCGCACTACGCAAAGAGTGGAGCCAGAGCGATCGACCTCACCAACACAACAACCCCTTGAACTGAGGAGAGTTGCCGGCATGGAGGTCTGGGACCCCCCCCCAGGAAGGGGGGGGTTGCACAGACGGATGCGCGGCGTTTGTGGTGACGTCATATTTGTTTCCTTGGTTTTGATTGGGGAGTTCTGTTGCTAGTTCGGCTTTTGGTTTGCAATTTATTTGATCAGCAGTAGTTTGTTTTGGAATTCCTACCTTTCTGGGTGCCTGACCTGGTAGGTGGCAGACTAAGACTGCTTCCAATTACACAGGGGTGTCTTTAGGCCATTGCTCCTCGTGCCTCTCTGGAGGGGGCCAGGTTCTGGTTCTGGTCCTCTGTAGGCCTAGAACTCCTTCGATTGGCTGTTGCCACGGTCTAATATATACACACCAGCCCGGTATAGCTCCGGGGAGTCGAAGGGGCTCTCCACAGAAAAAGTAAATAAAACTGCTAAAGTCCTTTGCAGTGTGATAGTTGCAGGAGTAAACATTATTAATAAATAGATAAATTCTTTACTTATAATAACAATCATAACAAAAAATAAATCCTGAAAGCTTGGCTTACACACAAAAATAAACAAACTGAAAATATATATATATATATATATATATATATATATATATATATATATATATATATATATATATATATATATATATATATATATATATACAAACTTTAGAAAAAACAACAAGGGTGACTATACACAATATACAATAGGCTGCACGTCCACCGTCACTTGTCGTAGCAAGTCCACGTCGAGTGAATGAGGAGACATGTAGAACCCGAGAGAGCACCAGGAGTAATCTGCCTGCTGAGTCGCTGGTAGGAGCTTATATACACATGTGGGTGAAGTCAAGCTGGCTGTAAGGTGAGGTCGTAATGATGAGCCGGTGAAGTAATACGTAGTTTGCATGTGCTGAAAAGTCACTGACACACATCTGACATTGGGGGGGGGGGGCTCTCAGGACTAGGTAGTGGGTCCATGGTGGAGCTCCCAAGACGTCTGGCTGGAGGTAGGTGTCTCGTTTTGATGTTGTATAGTAAGTATCGTAGCATGAAGGTGTTGACCAAACTACACACTAGAAATTGAAGAAACGACGACGGTGTAGCATGATGGTGTTCAGGGGGTAGGAAGAGGCAGCTTTCCACTGTAATGCAGGAGGAATTACATAACAGAGTGAATTCTATACAATTGATTGGAATGATTATTTGGGAGAAATCTCACTAGCATCACAAGAAGATAATGGAGGCCAGCTGCCTGCACAAAATTAAAGGTACCATCCATTATGGTACCATCCACACAAGCCCCAAGCATCGCGGAACCACTCCCCAACCATTCTCAATCATGCAAATATTCCATCTGTTAATTGTGAGTCTGACCCGAGGCATCTCCACCCACAATAGGCCTATGTAGTTTGGCAGCCAGCCACCGAGTTGCCGTGGTGCGATCTTTGCACCAGCTCCAATGGCACTGTCTTGTTTTTGTGTTTGCCCGCTACGGACAAAGCCCTTCCCCTCTTTCAACATTTTTTATCTGTGTATATTTTTTGCATCCTATTACTATGGCATCAGGAAATGCAGGAAATCTGTTATTCGGGGCTTCAACAAGCATTGAAGCTAAGAGAAAACATGTGATGAATTTGAACAAAAAAGTTCAGCTTATAAAGAAAGTTGAAACTAGAATTCTTAGGAGTGTTGTGTGTGCCAAATGCGAAGTTAGTAAAACCACTCTGCATGATATATTGAAGGCTAAAGACAATATTTTTGCAAGTTATGCTAAAAGTGAGTGATGCAAAAAAGAAAAATAGTTAGTAGTGCTCATGAAAAGTGTTGTCAAGGCTATCTGGAAATGGTATAGGCAGACATATGACAAGTCAAAGAAGCCAGTGCCAGGATGGGTAATTAAGGAAAAAAGCCAAGCATTTTCACCAATGAATGAAGCTTATGATAATTGTGTGTACAGTGATGGATGGCTAAGGGGCTTTAACCACAGTGGTGTGCAGTTATTAACCCTTAAACCGTGCAATACATATACAGCTGGGGTGAGGAACTGTCGTGGAAATGCGCACCACAGCTATGTATGGNAACGTCCTCCCAGAGATTATAAGAAATATTGCCGGAACAAACGTGGACATCTTCAAGAGAAAACTAGACTGGTTTTCTAAAAAAACGTGCTGGACCAACTGGGCTGTGGTGGTGTTATGTGGGCCTGTGGGCCACTCCAAGCAACAGCCCAGTGGACCAAACTCTTACCAAGTCAAGCCTGAACTCAGGCCGAGCTTGGGGTGTAGAAGAACTCCCAGAACCAACCCCATCAAGCAGGCATGAGATAAAGTGGGACTTTGCACTCAAAGCATATGGTACACACAGATTTTCGCTTCCTTGTGTTTTTCGTTCTGAGTTCTTGCAAGCAATGCACTCATGCATGCCTTTGGCCTTAGTTCCTGTAGGTGGTAGGTAGGCAAGGCTTGTGAATTGCAAAGACGTCTTTACCAGCCAGTCTGTTGGAAACTAAATGTGATCTTGTTGGGGCATGAAAAACTGTCCTTACACTGTCTTCCTGGCCATACTTGAGGAGTAATTGCAACTGCAGATCATGACTAAACACTCGAATTGATGGCTTTTTGCTGGTTTTCACCAGAAACATGTTGAAACAGTTGAGTACTGTAACATCCACAAGATGAAGGAAGAATTTCCTTGTCCCCTTTACACTTTTGCAAACACACTCGACAGCACCAACCATCATGTCACATTTATCAACAAGTCTCATACTTATATTGTAGTCAATGATACAATCTGGCTTATTCAATGATCCATTACCTCGATACCTCACTTTGCTACTGTCAAGCATTTCACCAGCGTGAATAATTGACAACATATTGACTTCACGTTTGTCTTTCAAGGCACTGCAAATAAATTGTCACTTTTTCTAAGTTCACAATCACCAACACCAATATTATTTTCAAAAACTGGCATTTCTTTCCTATTTGTCTTTACAGTGCCACACACGCCCATGTTATGTTCAAGCAAGAACTTTGTTAGCAAGGGGCTGGTATAATAATTGTCAGTGTACAGAATGTGCCCCTTGTTCAGCAGTGATTCCGTTAGTGTCTTCACTACACTGCCAGAAAACCCGTGAGGATCCTCTGCGGGTATGTCTACGTCTGTACCAGAATATAATATCATATCGATCACCATTCCGGTTACACAGTCGCACAGTACAAAAAAATTGAGGCCAAAACGGTGGCATTTCGAGGGGATGTACTGTACTGTCTCCACTCGATTATCTGGACTATAGGAAGGACCCCCAGCCGGATATTCATGTGTTCTGGATAATAGTACTTTTTCACCTCTGAGTCCAAAAGGGACCATTTCCAACAATTTTTATACCACACTCATGATTTGAATTAGTGTGTGGGGCTGGATGGGTGGTTAGCTACCTAGCTGGTAGGTGGGCAGGGAAAGTGGGTGGGCAGGCAGGTGGGTGGGTGGGCAGGGAAAGTGGGTGGGCAGGCAGGGATAGGTGGGTTCAGGCAGGTGGGTTTTGAATGAGTGGATGGCAGGCAGATGGGCTTTAGTGGGTGAACAGGTTCGAGCAGGCAAGTGGGTGAGTGAGTGAGCAGGGAGGTGGGTGAACAGGTGGGTGGGTGGGGTGAGCAGGCAGGTGGGTGTGCAGGTAGGTGGATGAGCAGGTGGTTGGGTGGCGAGCATTCAGGGGGTGGGAGGGCAAGCAGGCAGATGGGTGAACAGGTGGGTGGGTGGGTGGATTGGCAGGTGGGTAAGTGGGCGTGCAGGCAGGTGGGTAAGTGGGCATGCAGGCAGGTGGGTAAACAGGTGGGTGGGCAGGAAGTGGCAGGTGAGTAAACAGGTGGGTGGGTGGGAAGTGGGTGAACAGGTGGGTGAGTTGATGAGACTGGAACAGAGACAGATGACACGTGTGAGCTCCTGCCTGGTCACCCCCTCCCACCCCCCACCCACGCCTCATGCCAGCCTTCCCATCTCCCCTCCACATGTGTCGACAAGTGGGTGTTGACACGCTGTATGATGACTTTAACATATGTGCCATAAATTCTGTTAAATCCCATTTTATTTTATTGTAAATACAGTGGCACCTCTATTAACGAGTTTAATCCATTTTGGCACCAAGCTCGTTATGTGGAAAACTCGTCTTAAGAAACAAATTTCTCCATTTAAAATAATGGAATAAATTTAATCCGTTCCACTCCCAAAAACATCCATACTTGTATGACATTTTTTTATGTAAATATAATACTGCACATGTAATTATAAATGTTTTGTACTGTTTTCATGTTTACCTTATGAAGAGTCGTTGCTGGCTTGAGGGAGACGATGGGGAAGTGGGAAGGAGATGGGTTATGGTGTGGAAGGAGAATCCACCTCCGAGTCAGGCGGGCTCTCTCTTCTTGGGAATTTCACCCCACTGGGACCGGGTTGTGGTTCACTATCACTGGCTCTTCTTTTCTCTACTTTTGCAAAGAACGTATCTATTGACAATTGCTTTTGTCTTTGTTTTAGGATGTTCCTAAAACAAGACAGCAAATTGTCATTAAACATGTTCACACACCGGGTTGTTACTGCTTTATCAGGGCAGTTTTTCCAAGAATGCGGTCACCTTTTCAAACATTCCCAACACTTCCCTGATCTCACTGGAAGAGGCAGCATCCTCTTTTACCTCCTCATCCCCTTACTAATGGTGCAAATTGTTGATGAGGCCCTGCCATACTCCCTTGTGAGATCAGTCAAACAGACACCATGCTCATGCTTGGCTATAATTTCCTTCTTCAAATACACAGTAATTGTGTCTTTCTTCATCTTGACAACACTATCTTTAGCAAGCAGCTTCTTTGGTGACATCGTGCATTTCAAATTGTAGTCACAAAACCACAAAAAAAGCACAAATAAATGCAGAGGGATGCGTGTCGTGCACGATACAACAACAACACTGGCGTCAGAGGTGTCCGAGAACCCACGAGACGCTAGGAAGCACCATGTAGTTTTGCTCGTTAATAGAGGTGAAGGATGTCAATAGAGACAAATTTGCTGCAAGTGGCTTGCTCGTTACTGGAAATGCTCGTAAATAGAGCCACTCGTTAATCGAGGTGCCACTGTATTTAAATGAATAAATAGCAAACCAAATACTGTACTGTTCAACTATTATAATATGTTATTTAATTAATATTCGTAACTAGCTCTCCACAGCAATAAGAAAACAATATAATTCTTGCAACACCGCTCATGCCACCTCCCTTTGTTAGGCTTAACGCGAGTCAAATACACAACAGTTCTTCCTTCCGCCGTGACCAATTCCCTTCCTCCCTGGCCAACTCCCTCCCACCCTGACCAACTTCCTTCTTTCCTGACCAACTCCTCCCTCCTTGACCAACTCCCTCCCACCCTGACCAATTCCCTCCCTCCCTGACCAACTCCCTTCCTCCCTGACCAACTCCCTTCCTCTCTAACCAACTCCCTTTCTCCCTGACCAACTCCCTCCCTCCCTGACCAACTCCCTCCCTCCCTGACCTACTCTCTTTCTCCCTGACCAACTCCCTCCCTCCCTGACCAACTCCCTCCCTCCCTGACCTACTCTCTTTCTCCCTGACCAACTCCCTCCCTCCCTGACCAACTCCTTCCCTCCCTGACCTACTCTCTTCCTCCCTGACCAACTCCCTCCGTGACCAACTTCCTTCCTCCCTGACCAACTTCCTTCCTCCCTGACCAACCCCCTTCTTCCCTGACCAACTCCCTTCCTCCCTGACCAACTCCCTCCCTGACCAACTCCCTCCCTGACCAACCCCCTTCCTCCCTGACCAACTCCCTTCCTCCCTGACCAACTCCCTTCCTCCCTGATCAACTCCCTTCCTCCCTGACCAACCCCCTTCTTCCCTGACCAACTCCTTCCTCCCTAACCAACTCCCTTCCTCCCTGACCAACTCCCTTCCTCCCTGACCAACTCCCTTCCTCCCTGACCAACTCCCTTCCTCCCTGATCAACTCCCTTCCTCCCTGACCAACCCCCTTCTTCCCTGACCAACTCCCTTCCTCCCTAACCAACTCCCTTCCTCCCTGACCAACTCCCTTCCTCCCTGACCAACTCCCTTCCTCCCTGACCAACTCCCTTCCTCCCTGAGCAACTCCCTTCCTCCCGGACCACGTAACACAGTGTCTATGGACAGTATGGATGTTCTACTGCCATAATATAGTGTATGTGTTCACCATACATCGGTTCGTTACGTAAAATTTAATAAATTGTATTTGGAAATGTGCTGAAAAAATGTGCAAAAATATATTCATGGCAAGTCGCCCACCCCGCCCCGGGTGCCCCACCAGCCCCGGAAGCTTACGGCACAAGCACACGGGGAATGATGACGTCACGCGGCCACCTTACGGACCCCATAGCAGCCAAAGTAAGTACAATTTTGAAATTCCGTTGCTATAACCATATACAGGGAGGGTTTTTTGACACTTTCAGAACAAAAAAGAATTTTTTCTCGAGAATTTATTTCTTGCGCACTGGGGAGGGGTGTCATATTTATAGGCCGCGCAGTTAAAGGGCTAGAGACGAAGTGGAAAATATGTTCAAGAAGCTAAGTAAGAACAAAGTGGTTGGCCCAGATGGAGTTTCACCATCTTGAAACCATGGAGTTTTGGGTTCTGAGAGAATGTGCATCTGAGCTCAGCATTCCACTTAACATGATTTTTCAGGCATCCCTGTGTACAGGATTCATTGCAGACGAGTGGAAAAAGACTAACATAGTTCCAATCTACAAAAGTGGCATCAGGGAAGACCCCCCTCAATTATAGACCTGTATCGTTGCCAAGTATAATAGTCAAAATACTGGAAAAAATTATTAAAACTAAATGGGTAGACCACCTGGAGACAAATGATATAATATCAGATCATCAGTATAGTTTTCGATCAGGAAGATCCTCTGTAACAAATTTACTCAGTTTCTATGGTCGAGCCACAGAGATTTATAGCAAAGGGATGGTTGGGTTGACTGCATCTATCTGAACCCATGAAAGGCTTTCGACAGAGTTCCATATAAGAGGTTGTTCTGGAAACTGGAGCACATTGGAAGGGTGACAGGTAAGCTACTAACATGGATGAAAAATTTTCTGATAGAAAAATGAGGGCCGTAATAAGAGGAAGTGTATTGGACTGGAGAAATGTCACATGAGAAGTACCTCAGGATTCAGTTCTTGCACCGGTAATGTTCATTGTCTACATAAATGATCTACCAGAAGAAATACAAAATTATAGGAACATGTTTGCTGATGATGCTAAGATAATAGGGAAGATAAGAAACTTAGATTATTGTCATGCCCTTTCAAGAAAACCTGGACAGAATAAGTATATGGAGCACCACTTGGCAAATGTAATTTAATATAAATAAATGTCATGTTATGAATGTGGAATAGGAGAACATAGACCCCACACAACCTATAAATTACGTGAGAAATCTTTAATGAAGTCTGATAAAGAAAGAGATCTAGGGGTAGTTCTAGATAGAAAAATATCACCTGAGAAGTACATTAAGAACATTGTGTGAGGGGCCTATGCTACACTTTCTAACTTCAGAATTGCTTTTAAATACATGAATGGCAAAATACTAAAGAAATTGTTCACGACTTTTGTTAGTCCAAAGCTGGAATATGCAGCGGTTGTATGGTGCCCATATCTTAAGAAGCACATCAACAAACTGGAAAAGGTGCAACGACATGCCACTAAGTGGCTCACAGAACTGAAAGACAAGAGCAACGAGAAGAGGTTAGAGGCATTAATTATGCAAAAACTAGAAGATAGAAGAAAAAGAGAAGATATGATCACTACGTTCAAAATAGTAACAGGAATCGATAAAATTGATAGGAAAGAATTCCTGAGACCTGGAACTTTCACAACAAGAAATCATAGATTTAAACTAACGAAACAAAGCTGCAGGAGAAATATAAGAAAATTCACTTTTGTAAACAGAGTGGCAGACAGTTGGAACAAGTTAGGTGAGAAGGTGGAGGCCAAAACCGTCAGTAATTTCAAAGCGTTATATGACAAAGAGTGCTGGGAAGACGGGACACCACGAGCGTAGCTCTCATCCGTAACTACACTTGGGTAATTACACTTTAGATAATTACTGTATACATATTGTAAAGGACAAAAATATGATCATATACAGTAAAGAAACAAATAAAACCTCATTGGAAATACATAGAACAAATAATTGAAAATATATTTGTGGTAACACCCCGTGCTTGAATGGCCCGTGCGATCATGTCTGGGCGAATCACGCACGGGTGACCAGCCCCTGATGACGTCACAGCGCACCTTGTCCACGTCCTCACAGCCAAAGTAAGCAGAATTTGGTATTTATTTTTACATAGACATGTTCAGGGAAGGGAATTTATCATTTTACGAAGAAAAAAAATTGGAGGGGGAACACTTTATTTCATGCGCACAGGGGGAATTAAACAATAAACTCGGCGCAGCACGGTGGTTAAAGTTGCTGGTTTCAGGAATTCCACTTTGTCAATTTGGTGAATTCCTGTTATTATTTTGTAAGTGGTAATCATATCACCTCATTTTTTTCTATCTCTAACTTTGGCAAATTTAACAACTGCACTGCATAAGAGCACCTTAACCCTTAAACCACCAAGGGCTTTTTTGCCCTGCAACACTGCCAGGTGCAACAACAAAAAATAAAAAAAATTCTTTCGTCGTATAAAAGTGTTCATTTGTGTTCCCTGATCACAGGAAAAAAAATCGTTGATGGCATATTTGGCTGCAATAGGGCGGGGAAGTCTGGCAAAAAAAGGCGTTGACAGAGCAGGCACTAGACGAGGTCTGCTCTGCCCCAGCTGTCAGTGGGGAGTTGCCACAGAGATTATTACCTAATTATTTCACTGTCTGATTTTTTTAGTTTATTTTTGCAATAATATTATTCAATAGTGTGTAGTGTGATATATTTATATAATAAAATGTGTGAATCATTGCTGTACTCAAAATTATGGTGTGCATATTATTGATTCAATTATTATGCTCATAAAACAATAAACAAATACTTTTGCGGTTGTTACACTATATACACAGGTTATATATAAGTATCTGCATGTTTTGTTCACCATAACGAACCACTAAGTTGATATGGTGAGTCAAAAAGCAATGAGGAGTGGCCACCACACACCAGCCAGCCACTCACCGCCACTCCCTCCCTCCCTCAAAAACACCTCACTCACCAACATCCTCCTCCCATCATACTGTTTTTGCTTTTATTCACTATATACAGACATTATATATAAGTATCTACATGTTTTGTTCAACATAACTGTTCATCTAAGCTGGTATAGTGCACAAAGAGCGTTGTGGCCACCCTTACACAGCATGACAAGTCATGCAGATGATGCCACTGCCCTTACCAAAATGGTTTCTCCCAACATACTCCTTTTGCTGTTACTGCACAATATATACACATGATATATATAAGTATCTATATTTGTGTTAACCATAGCGAATCACTAAGCTGGTATAGTAAGTGCCGACAGTAACAAGTGGCCACACAGATTTGGCACACGATGCTACAGCCCTCCCACCCTCAACATTACTCCTCCCACAGCACAGCGCAAATTATCACAACAATCCTGCTATTATCCGAATCCTGGTCATTTTTATCACAGAGGGGTCTTCTGTAATACTATCATCGCTAAATAATACCAGTTACATATATTTTTTACATTTTTAGGTGATGCTGTGGTCACAAGCTGAACAGCAGTGTTGTGAGCTCATGCTGCGTGAACCAGCCTTTGTGGTTCACTCAGTACTGAGACTTTCACACCTGGGAATGTTGCGCACGATTTAAAAAAAAATGGCGTCTGTTTACAAGAGCTATGAGGAAGGTGATGTGAATCCCATGTAGCTGCGGGATTAAATCTTGTGTAGTACTCCCAAACATCGTATGATGTTTTGCGCAGTTTATAAGATTTAACGGGACTTTCAGATGCCTGTGGAACAGAGTAAATGTTAAAGATTAACCATAATGATTGCCTGTACCTCCCTGGTATTCCTCTTATGGAGACATTTCCTCTTCTCTTTCCTGGCTTTGTTGTTACTAATGTATAATTATTTTAGATGTAGAATTTTCACATTGGTCCCTGGGAGCTTTTTACATGTCTTTTCTGGAAGGGCTACCCTTGTTAGCTCATTGAGCCACCAAAGGGACCCACTAGAAAAAGGCATTTCATTACATTCAACGCTGAATTTTTGGATGCTTGTATTACGTTCATGAAGTGGTTGTACATCTCTCCCTGTGGTGTTTGTATATCACCCTCTCATAAAGCATCACTTAGTAAGGTTATGTTTGATGTATCAGTTCCAGAATGAAGGCGAGGGCTCGTTTGGTGTAGGCAAGAGAACAGGGGGACGACGTAAGAAGTTGACCGATAGTGAGCGTCAAAAGCTGCTGGAGCTTGCCAAGACCAACCCTAATGTTTCCTCAGAAGTGCTCAGGAAGCTCTTTGTCCAGAACCTCCACATGGACATTAGTTCTCGCACCATCAGGAGGGAGCTCATACAAGCTGGGCTACAGACATTCCGCCCTTCTTCTTGCTATACACAGAACACATCTGGTGTAGCCCCTATCATGCATCCAAGCAGGAACGTATTACATGACTCTCAAAGTGGCCACCTCGCTTGACTTTGAATATTCCAACCACCGTATACCTTAGAATGAATTTTGCTTCAGTGCTTATCACTCATTACAGTAGTACCCCAACTATGTCATGTCTTAACAGAATCAGTTATTTTCTCAGAAGATATGTATTTTAGTACTGTACTTAGCAACCATAAATGTGCTGCCTCGAACCCCAACATGACATGATTATAAAAGCAAACTACAAATTTAATTACCGGTAACCCAATGATGACATTTTGGTCCAGAACAGCCCAGAATATCATCACATTCATTTCATTTCATAAGTATGGGTTGGGTTGCTTGTTTTCAGTCACGTTATTAGGGCTCATTCTCTGAATAAATTCAATATTGTTAATAATAATACAATGTTACCACAGTATGCCCACCACACTACTAAATGTATAAAAATGTACATTGTATAATTTTGCAGAGTTTACAAATGCATTACTGTGATTGCACAGTATTAGTTTTCATAAGGTCACTAATTACATGCAGTGCTTCAGTTAAATCTTATATTTGTTTAAATCATCACATAAGATATTTGCATAAAATTTTAACATTCTTACAGATGAATATTAGCTAGAGCTTCAGATTAGGAAATGTCTTATTTAAATGAATTAGAATAGCCATTGCGGGTTTGTATAATAAATTTTAGGGTAATACTAAACATACTCTACTAGAAGATGTGAATATATTTAAGGAATCTTAACCTAATATGCGACACTAAAGGATATACAACACATTACAGCATTACAATATGCTAAATGTACATTCCTTACAACACATGACTGGCAACATATACAAGACTGTGGCTATGCACACATGAATGCGATAGAAAAAAAAGACATGGTAATTACCTAAGTGTAATTACAGGATGAGAGCTACATTCGTGGTGTCCCGTCTTCCCAGCACTCTTTGTCATATAATGCTTTGAAACTACTGACGGTTTTGGTCTCCACCACCTTCTCACCTAACTTGTTCCAACCCGTCTACTACTCTGCGAAAGTTAATTTTCTTATATTTCTTCGGCAGCTTTGTTTAGTTTAAATCTATGACATCTTTATGTTCCAGGTTACAGGAATTCTTCACTACCAATTATCCCTTCCTGTAACTTTTTTACAGGAAGTGCGAACAAATTTTTGCTAACAATTTATTTTCTGTGCACCAGGGGTTTGCCATATTTGGAGGCAGTGCAGTGGTTAATAAGAGCTTTGTGCCTGAGGTGAAGGAGTGCCTTAAAAGTGTTGGCCTCCCAAAGAACTGCAAAGCAGTGGTGTGTTGCTTCTAGATAATGGCCCAACATATCCATTTTAGAATGTGCTCATAAATGCCAATATCACTGGTACATTCTTGTCCCAATACAATTTATTGATCAACCCACAGGTCAAGGAATAAGGTCAGCATTGATGGCTTTCTCATCTGATGTGTGTGTTCTTTCAGGTGCCATTGCTTGTGATCTTGCTGGTGCTTCAGAGCATCCATCATCTACAAAGCTTTATTCTTTATCTTCTTTCAGATTGCTCCCTGTTGTTCCAGTGCCTCCTCTGGGAGGGCAATTCATTGGGTTTCTTTTTCTTTTCCTTTCAACTGGTCTCTGTGGGTTGCCTCATTTTTAGTTTCTGTAGCTTTGCTCCTCAGTGTAGTTTCCTGTCAATACATGTTACTCATTCCTGTGGTTGTTTTCCCTCATTTCCATTTAATTCAGTATGGTGGGATGGGGAAAAATGGAATCCTCATCATGGTTTCTACTTATTTTCTCATTGGTATATCATTTTAATGTGATTTCTTTGTGAAAGTGGGCTTATTCTTTCTTCCCTGGCCCAGCTGCTTCTTCCTATGTCGAAGAAGCTGTCGAAGCCAATTTCCTGTCGAACAGAACACAAAGAGTAACAGTCAATCAGATAAAATCGAGTCCAAGCGATGTTAAAAACTCTGTACCTCAAGGTACAGTCCTTGCACCGCTACTGTTCCTTATTCTCATATCTGATATAGACAAAAATACACGTCACAGCTTCGTGTCGTCCTTTGCAGATGACACAAAAATCAGCATGAAAATTACCTCTGCTGAAGACATTGAAAAACTACAAGTAGATGTCAACAAAGTTTTCGATTGGGCAGCAGAAAATAACATGATGTTTAACAGTGATAAATTTCAGGTACTCAGGTACGGCAAAAATGAGGATCTGAAACATAATACAGGGTACAAAACACAATCGAATCTTCCCATAGTAGAAAAACAGCATGTCAAGGATTTGGGAATAATGATGTCTGACGATCTAACGTTTAGGGAGCATAACCAAGCAAATATTGCTTCAGCCAGAAAAATGATCGGATGGATTACAAGAACTTTCAAATCCAGGGATCCCATCACAATGGTTGCACTCTTCAAGTCACTTGTGTTGTCCCGTCTCCTGTACTGCTCAGTACTCACTTCCCCCTTCAGAGCAGGAGAGTTTGCTGAAATAGAGGGAATACAGAGAACATATACGGCACGCATAGACGAGATAAAGCACCTAAATTATTGGGATCGTCTCAAAGCTCTCCAAATGTACTCTCTAGAAAGGAGACGAGAGAGATACCAAATAATATACACATGGAAAATACTGGAGGGCCAGGTCCCAAATCTGCACAGTAAAATAACAACGTACTGGAGTGAACGATATGGAAGAAAATGCAAGATTGATCCAGTGAAGGGCAGAGGTGCCATAGGCACAATCAGAGAGCATTGTATAAACATCAGAGGTCCGCGGTTGTTCAACGTCCTCCCAGCGACTATAAGAAATATTGCCGGAACAACCGCGGACATCTTCAAGAGAAAACTGGACTGTTTTCTAAGAGAAGTTCCATACCAGCCGGGCTGTGGTGGGTATGTGGGCCTGCGGGCCGCTCCAAGCAACAGCCTGGTGGACCAAGCTCTCACAAGTCGAGCCTGGCCTCGGGCCGGGCTTGGGGAGTAGAAGAACTCCCAGAACCCCATCAACCAGGTATCAACCAGGTATGTTCCCTGGGCTCAGACCACCTGCAGACAACTTTCTTCTCTGGGCAGTTCATCCTTGTTCCTGATCCTTCTTATTCATTGTCCTGGCCCTTCTTCATTCCTGGGTTACACAGCCTCCAGGGGTTCAGAGGCATGCCCAGTCTCAAAGGTTTGAAGGTCTCTGCCAATCCTTGTGTCTTGGCCTTGTGTATCATCTCCTGTGACACTGTGTGGTGATTTGGCAGGCCTTAGTGTCGTTTGTTGGTTTTGTATTTTCTGTTCTGACTTCTTGATTAACCGGTTGCACCCTATGTTGTCGCCTTGTTTCGGTCAGCCTTGGCAAAGCCCCACCCATTGGTGTTTGGGGCTGAGTGGGAAGAATGTGCTGCCTGTTTTTTGGTCTTTGGTCAAGTTTATTATTCATGCCGTCCTGTGTTTTGTTTTACATGTTTTGCAAGCTACATGCAGTGTTTTGCATGCTACATGCAGTGTTTTGCATACTACATGCATCCTTGTTTTTTGCATTCTTAGTTCCAGGGCCCAATTTTTGCAGATCTTGTGATGGTTCGATCCAGTCAGCTGGCTGTTTGTTCCCAATCTGGGGATCCACAATTGATAGCTGTTTTGATGTTCTGTCTACGGGTGATATATGGTTCTGATTCTGATGGTCACTCATTCCTTGGTGGATATTTGTTAATCTTTGGCCATTTGATGCTCAACCACCATTATTTTTCTAGGCCTTTGTCCCCCTGCCATTCTTTTCTTCACTTGCCAACCATGCTTCCTCCTGTTTTTTTTTGGAATACCAGATCACCTCTATAAAGGGGGTTATTAGGAGCAAGCTCAAGGGCCACTGAGCGAAATCTCTCAACAATTAAGCATTGAATGTAATAAAACACCCTTTTTTCCTTTTCTCCATGGAGTTTAGCTGGAGTGAGGACACAGGCTGGCTAAGGTGACCTTAGCTGACATTTGGTGGTGGCCAGATGCATCACAGTCAGAGTATTTACCCCGTGGCAATGCTTGCTTGTCTTGTTTATCTTGGGGTTGCCTAATTTCCTTCAAGCAGTTGCTTGTGTTGTGCCTATGTCTAGTGGCTATCCCAGTTTTATTGTTGATCTCTGATCCCATGGGGGACTCGGAAGCCCTGGATTATGCATAACCTAAGAATGAAATTAACCCCTCAGCTGCGTCAGCCAACAAATGTCGTTTTGAGAGTTGTCCGTTTTTTTTAATTCGGCTATATTTTAATGTTTTTTAATGTTTTCATCAATCTTTGTGTTTTGAAATGAAAATAGTTTAGTTTGGAAACATTTTGACATTAACACTTCTTGAACATTTATAAAAACAACAAAAATATGTCCTTAACAATTACATTTTGAAATTTTTGCCAATAACAGGTGCGCAGTGCAGGGGTTAAAAAGGGTCATGACAATGGGTGAGAAAGGCATGGAACTAGGATGAACTAACCACATAAGAGCCAAGAGAACGAAGTTGCCTGCTTCCCTTGTCCCATAGAGAGAGTGTCAGATTCTGCTTCTAGCTTTTAGGTGGATGGCTGAATGGGTGTGTGTTGATCTAAAGCATGGTGGCACAAGAATTTAGCCTGGGAAACTTCTCGTGGCCCACCAGAAAGTGGCATTTCATCACATTCGACGCTTGATTTTTAAAGTCTACCGATTCAAGATACATGTTTGTGGCACACCATTCTAAATTAATCATTCAGTTGCATGTTACATAGCAATATGCAACAAAATTGTGCAATTAATAATGTTTAAACTACAAATAATTTCTGTTTGCATCTGCAAACGTGTCCAGTTTCCCTCACTGTGTGAATGCATTTTTCTGAATGATCCCACTTGGTTACTTCCTAGGATATTATCCATGGTGTATTTGGTTAGGCTTAGTAATTGCCACACACCACAACATTCTAACATCAGCACCATAGGGAACAATTAAAGTTATCCCTTCAGGGTTATATTGGTGTTTGTGAACAATGGGTAACAATCTATCTCATACTTCCTTCCTTGTTGCATCAATTCTTTTGTGCACAGCTTTGTTCTGAGCATCGAGACATTGTGAGTTAGGTGCTGCCATCTGGTGGCAGCTAGAGTTGACTTTAAGTTTTGTATTTTTACCTTTCTGGAAGTCAATTTAAGTCAGACCAATTGTTCTCTAGTACTCCCTAACACCAGTATAAACCTACAGAGACCATTTAAAACATTCCTCATTGTGCCAGTGTCATCATGTCACACTGCCCGACTGTTACCAATCCTGTGCAAAGGCCTCCATGGATCTTAAGAGATCAATCAAGTTGGTCTCCATGCCCAGAAAGTTTTTCATACAAAATTGGTCTCATTTTTTGGTTCCCAAGTTTCAAAGGCTGATGGAATATATAAATGGTATTACAAACTTGGAACAGTTAATTTACTATTCATTTTTTTTAACTAGAAAATATGGATATTGTTCAGTTTACTGCATATGGTATTGTACTGTATATAGACCTAGACCTTGCGCAGCTCCGTCTCCTAATGACTGCACATCTCGTCAAATGACTGGTCTACCAAAGAAGCTATAAAGATAGGTTACCATTGATGAATTTCTACAATGACATATTTATATTTGTATGATGCTGAACAGTACTTTTATCTTCTTATAGCCAAGTTATGTACTGATATGATATTTGTCTGATATAATAAAAACTGCATTTTTATCAGAAACTTTGTGTTAATCTTCTTTAATCAAATCAATTATTACACACCATTTTTACTTTTAAATTTTCAAAATGTATTTTTGAATAGTTTTGAGTTTTTAAGTCAATAGTCACATCAGTTTTCTTGAAATGTCAGTATTATTAAAATCACACTATGCTCCTTGTAATGCATTATTATTGCGCAAATCCACAAGGGCCGTAATGAGGATTCGAACCTGCGTCCGAGAGCATCCCAGACGCTACCTTAACACTTTGGTGTGCCCCCTGCGCCACCCTTCAGCTGTGCGATTTGGGTCCCAGGGTTTCACGGGAGCGCGCGTTAATTCTGAAAAGTGTATACTCTCTTCAACTTTGTCACCTTAATTCTCGTCCTACAAGATTAAATTTGGTATCATTGTGTTTGCAATAGAATTCTCTACAGCACTAAATGCATATAAACTCCAAAAGCCCGGCTAATTATCCACAGAAAACAGAGAAAGTGCGAACGAGTTACGTAGGAGCGCGCAAAAGCGATAAAATGTGTTCACTATTTTCACTCTGGTCACCTCAATTTTCGTCCTAGGTTTTTCATTTTGATATCAATGGGTTCGCAATAGAATTTCTAGAGGAGCATTAGCATATAAAATAAAAAACCTGGTCATGCTCCAAATGCCGACGAGTTGAAGACGGGCCACGTTACCCGCAAGTGAGCGCCCAGACGCCTTCCAGCTAAACTCCCAATTCCTGCCCACAACTGTTTAGTACTATTGTGTGTTGAACATGACATAGGCGTGTAGGGAAGACATAGGCACGCATTTTAAAACCAGTCCCCAAAAAATGGGATAAAAACCTGATTTTTGGCAACTGGGAAAATCAACTGCTCCTGGAGAGGACGGTATTACTTACAGTCTACTGAGATTAGTCTCACAAGTACCAGGTAATCCAATGTTAGTGCTGTACAGAATGAGTTTACGTGAAGGAGTATTACCTGATGCTTGGACAAAGAGTGTCATTGTTCCCATCCCCAAACCACACTCAGATGATTATAGACTCATATCTCTAACATCGTGTGTCTGTAAAGTGCTTGAACGTATTGTTCTTAACAGACTCATGTATCGTATACAGGGGCACCTGACACCTCAACTGTTTAGATTTATGCCTGGGCTCAGTACACAACACTGTTTTGCTGAATACTTCGCACATATTGAAGCTTCCCCTCAAACAGTCTTCATCGACCTAGCAGCAGCTTTTGATACAGCAAACAGAGAAATCATACTGGAACAGCTTGCCGAGCTGGGAATACAAGGAAAATTACTGAAATGGATAAAGGGTTATTTGTCTAATCGAACAGCATATGTTTTGTTTAATGGTGTTAAAAGCACAGAGAGCAAACACTTTGAACTGGGAACTCCACAAGGAGGGGTCCTCAGCCCCCTGTTGTTCAATGTTCTGATGCATAAACTTATTAAAGATCTTCCAACTAATAATGAAGACACTGTCATTTGTTATGCTGATGATATATGTTTTCAGGCTGCCTCCGAGTCTAGAATGCAAGTCCTGCTCGATGCTTTTGCTACTAGAGCTGAGGAATGTGGCCTCTGTACAGAAAACTCGTGCCCTCATTCCATGTGGTATTCCACCAGCCAATTATCATATAGATGGGCGAGCACTTGAGAACTGCGAGTCTTACAGATACCTTGGTGTCCCCATTAACGACCCTGGGTACCTTTCTTCTCTCAAGAGGAGACTGTGGGAGAGATTAAAGCCCTTGCGGGTCCTTGTTGGTGTCAATCATGGAATTAACGTGAGACTTGCTAGAATGTTTTATGTATCATTTATATGCTCTGTGATTGACTACAATGCTCTACATCTCACACTGTATACTGACAAAGAGCTGAAATCTCTTGAAACCTTGCAAAATGAAGCTATGCGTCTGATCCTTGGGGCTCCAAAGTCCACGAGAATAGTTAATATGAGAGCAGAGTTAAAATTACCTACCATAAGTGAGAGAATTTTGTCTATTAGCACAGTTTTCGGCGTGAAGGCATTGAGTAGATCTAGGCAACACGTGAAGTTTCAAGCTAAACTTTCTAATATGCTGCACTCACCTGAGGTCTATAGAAGAAGAACGAAATCTGATTATGTATATTGGTTCTACAAGGTAGCCAACTCCATCAAAATATTAAATATGTACCCAACTCAACTAATGATTAATCAACCAATTACTCCATGGGATAACTGGGATTTATCAGTTGATTTTGTAAATGCTCCCAAGAAAGATAGTGTGCACTCTACATTATTAAAACAGTTAACACTGAAAAGCATCACTGAAAGTACTCAGAGTATGGGTAACGATGTGTATCAGTGCTATACCGACGGCTCTGTAGAAGAGGGTGGACGATGTACCGGATGTGCATGTAATGTATTTGAACAATCTTCTCTCGTACATACAGCAATGAAGCGCGTCAATGACTGGGCAAGTACAACTCAAACCGAACTTGCAGGCATATACCTTGCCACTGAATTTTTAAAAGACAAAGGCAGTGGACTTATATACTGTGACTCGCAGAGTGCACTCCTGGCATTGAACGCACATATTAGTGACACCCAGAAAATAGTCAGTGATATTCGAATGAATGTTTTAGCTGCTAAAGAAAACAGATTTGAAATTAAATTCCTATGGATACCATCACATGTTGGCATCTCAAGGCATGACACTGTTGATATGCTTGCAAAGACAGCCTGTAGAAAACCAGTGGTAGAAATTGATATGGGTATTTCATTAGCAGTGACAAAGAGAATACTTAAACAAATATCTAATGAAGATCTCACCGACCTAACAAATTCACAAAGACCTGAAAGTTGTAGCATTAAATATTATGATAGATATCGTGAGGAAACATTCACATATGGGACTAATAGAACAAGAACCCGGCAATGTGATGTTATAGTGGCCAGAATACGCCTGGGATACAGACGTATCTGGCAGCTTTCTCAAAACCCAAATGTCGAGTACACAATGTGTCAACTTTGTGAAAGAGAAAACATGCACTCTCTTGAACATTATATTGTAGAATGTCCCATACTGGCTGACTTTCGCCCTCCTGGGCTAAGGTATGCTGAACTCTGTAATTACTATATGAGTACTGGAACATTTGATGATATATTGGACTTGTATCCAAGATTGACCATGTAATAGATTAATTATACAATGTATATGATGTAACTATATAACCTGAGCTTGTAAAAGCACCTTAATCACCTTCAGTGATTAAGTGCTTAATTGCACACTAGTTTCTTTATCAGCTATCTCACCCTGTCAGAGTAAATGAGATAAATGTCTGTGAATGCATGTGTAATTACCTAAGTGTAATTACCTAAGTGTAGTTACAGGATGAGAGCTACGCTCGTGGTGTCCCGTCTTCCCAGCACTCTTTGTCATATAACGCTTTGAAACTACTGACGGTCTTGGCCTCCACCACCTTCTCACTTAACTTGTTCCAACCGTCTACCACTCTGTTTACAAAAGTGAATTTTCGAATATTTCTCCGGCAGCTTTGTTTCGTTAGTTTAAATCTATGACCTCTTGTTCTTGAAGTTCCGGATCTCAAGAATTCTTCCCTATCAATTTTATCGATTCCTGTTACTATTTTGAATGTAGTGATCATATCACCTCTTTTTCTTCTATCTTCTAGTTTTTGCATGTTTAATGCCTTTAATCTCTCCTCGTAGCTCTTGTCCTTCATTTCTGGGAGCCACTTAGTGGCATGTCGTTGCATCTTTTCCAGTTTGATGATGTGCTTCTTAAGATATGGGCACCATACAACCGCTGCATATTCCAGCTTTGGTCTAATAAAAGTCGTGAACAATTTCTTTAGTATTTCTCCATCCATGTATTTAAAAGCAATTCTGAGGTTAGAAAGTGTAGCATAGGCTCCTCGCACAATGTTCTTGATGTGGTCCTCAGGTGACAGTTTTCTATCTAAAACCACCCCTAGATCCTTTTCTTTATCAGAATTCTTTAAAGATTTCTCACATAATTTATAGGTTGTGTGGGGTCTATGTTCTCCAATTCCACATTCCATAACATGGCATTTATTCACATTAAATTCCATTTGTCTTTTAAATTAAATGTGGAATTTTAAATTCCACATTAAATTCCATGTGTGTATATATGTATATGTGTGTGTATGTATATGTATGGGTATAAAGTATATATGGAAGCTGATCAGAATTACATTTCACCTTTGTAAATGTACATTAATGACACTGTGTAGAAGACACATCGAACACTTTATGTAAGGCATACGTAAATCTGTGTATCTATGTATTTACGTATGTAGGTTAGCTTAGCATTTTAAAAGCACCGACTCACCTTCAGTGGTTGATTGTTCAATAAACCCTTGAAATATATGTTTAACACATCTCTAACCCTGTCCACGGAGGACAGAAGAAAAGGTATATATGCTGGTTAGCATTGTAAATGTGTGGCTACGTCTGTGGTAGAAAACAATAAAAAAAAAAATCGTTGGGTTCGTCCTTCGGGGGCCTTGTGTTGGTTGCTGCATCACCGACTTCCTCTTCGGGGTTTTGAGGGTTTGGTGCTTTGGCTCCTTCCCGAGCCTACGCTCGATGTGTTCATGAACGCGTTGTCTCTCGGCTGGGGCTTTGTGACCAGTGCTTACCAGGCCAGCCAGGGACGGTGGGATTCGTTCTTCCATTGAGCTCACAGCACAGTTCGGGAGTTCGCGGCAGTCTGTTTCGTGTTTTGGAGGGTTCAGGTCACTCGGGGTTCGACCATCTGGCTCCATTTGGACTGTTCTCCGGTGGTTTATTGCCTGAACCATGGGGGTTCTCTTTGGTCCTTGCCTCTTTGGGGTTGGTCCTTTCGAGTGGTTCGTCTGCTGGATTCTCGGGGTTTGGCTCTCCATGCTGTTCATATCTGGGGAGTGTCCAATGGCCTGGCGGATGGCCTGTCTCACTTCATTCCCCTGTCCACGGAATGAACAGTCGACAACGACAACGTTTCGTTGGATCTACCAGTCATATGGATTCCCGGAAGTGGACCTCTTCGTGTCGGCATGGTCTCGGCAGCTCCCAGTCTTTGTGATGTCCTTCCCCGACTGCGAGGCGTTCGTGGTGGATGCCTTTCGGCAGGACTGGTCGAGGTGGGGTTACCTGTACCTCTTTCCCCCGGTTCAGCTGTTGCTTTTGGTTCTGGCTCTGTTGGAGACCTTCCCAGGGAGAGTAGACCTTGTGGCCCCTTGATGGCTGGCCCAGCCTTGGTTTCTGGTGCTGTTTGCTCGGTGTCCAAACTCGGGACGTTTCCCTCAGCTGTGCCTTTTTCAACAGGTCGGATAGGTCCGGTACGGAGCTGGTTCGACCTTCTCCTCTGCTCTTTGCGTCTGGTCTTTTAGACGCGGGTGTATCACCATTTCTATGGTGATCAGGTGGCTTTGTTGATGGTGTCCCACCTGAGAGCTTCGTCTCAGTGACAGTTTCCTGGCATTCTTTTCGCCATTTTCTTGCTCTTTGTAAGTTGTCTTCTCTTTCAGATCGGGTTGTCTTGTCCTTTCTTTCTTGGCTTTTTCAGGACCATCATTTGATGCCTAATACTGTCGCCTCGAATCGTGTGATGCTTGCGGAGCGGCTCCAGCTTGCGTTCAGGGTGGACATCACATCCGCCCCGTTTTGTAAGCTTTCTCGTGCTATGTTTCACCCCGGCCTGCTCATGTGCCGCCTGAGCTGTCCTGGTCCTTGGACAGGGTGCTCTCTTATCTTTCCTCTCCTCGGTTTGTGGTGGCTCCTTTGGTCCAAGATTGTTTTTCTAAGGCCCTGTTTTTGTTGGCATTGGCCTCTGGGGATCGAGTAGGGGAGCTTCATGCTCTCCTCCAGTGCAGGGGTTTCTGGTCTTTTGGTCCTCTGGCAGGTTTGTAGGTTTGCAGCCTTCTCCGTCTTTTCTGGCGAAGAACGAGACGGCTGCTTTCCGGAGGGGTCCTTGAGTTATTGATGCTTGGTTGGTTTGGCCGGGGGATGCATCATGTGTTGTGTCCGGTTGCGGCTCTTCACCATTACCTGCGTGCCTCGGCTGGGGTGGCTGGGGATGCGCTTTGGGTTGATCCGGTTTCCCTCGTTCCCTGTTCCAAGTCTCCCAGGTTGTCCTTAGGGTTACAAAGTCTAGCCAGCCTGCGGTCTATCCTCACGCCCATGACATTCGGAAGTTTGCAGCTTTGGCTGCTGTGTTCGGTAACATGTCTTGGGCTCATATTCGGGCACGTGGATTTTGGAGATCGAACAGGGTCCTGGCCGCCCGTTATTTGGTGAACGTGCCTGCTACTGGGTGTTCTTGTGTTGCTTTGGGTCGCAGGTTGCAGCCAGTTGACTTCGCATTGAGGAGTTTGTGGCGGCCGCCTCCCAGGTAAGTCCCTTTTTTCCTTCTCTTTGGGTATGTAGCTCTAAGAAGCCGTAGGGGCTCCCCACAGAAAACCAGCGTTGAATGTAATGAAATGCCATTTTCTGGGTGAGCCCTGGAAGCACCCTGGCAACCCTCCATCCCACCGGACGTTTTTTTCGCGTTGGTTGAAGCTTAGCTTCCAAACTGGTGCTAGGCAGCTGGCGCGGTGAGATCCGAGGGCCCCCTCCCCCTCTCGGGGAGGGGAGGGGAGGGGAGGGCTCCTCAGATGAGCGGAGCAGCAGTAAAGTGTGATGTTTGCTTGTTTCCTTGGGATTCTATGGATCATCCAATAAAATCAGCAGACTTCTAGATGTTACTGCTGCTCGGCTTAGACTCGGTTACAAGTATCTCTGGGAATTCTCATTATCTGCCGATGTAGACCTGACCAAATGTAAACTGTGTCAACAAAATTATTTGCACACCCTCCATCACTATGTGATGGAGTGCGAAAAGATACGTGAATTTAGAGACAATTCTATAACCAATGTTCCAGTGATGTGTAAATATTTCATTCAAAATGATCTGCTACCAGAAATTTTAGCCAAATATCCCCAGTTTGCTAACTGTAGGTAGTAACTGAGTGATTGTAACCTATCCACCGCTGCCCACTGGATGAGGGGCGGTGTGCAGGACAAACATATAAATTGTGACACTAGCACTCCACATATGTCAGTTGCTTAATTTAGAACCTGTACTTGAGGTCGATCTCGAACCCATTGTTGATGTGATGACTTATATTGAATTTTGTAACTAGCTCATCAAGATTGTAACTTGCTTAGCTAAATGAATTGTGGGGTTCAGTCCCTGAGCCAATTATGTGCTCTGTAACCCTTTCCACTACCGCCGATGAGATGGGTATGGGGTGCATAATAAATTAACTAAACTAACTAACTTGGGATTGTAGGGAGTTTCTGCTTCTCTGTTCGGTTTTTTGTTTTAGTTTCTTGCCATGTGGGGTTTGTTTTGTTATGACTACCTTTCTGGGTGCCTAACCCCCGGTCGATGGCAGATATGGAAAAAACCCCAACCACAAGGGGGTTTTCCAGAGCCATTGCTCCCTGAAACCTCTCTGAAGGGGCCAGGTTCTGGCACTGGTAGGTCTGAACTCCATAGCTAATGTCCCGGTCTAATATAAAGTACATTAGCCCGATAAGCTCCTGGGAGCCTCAGGGTCTCACCCAGAAAATGGGGTTTCATTACATTCAATGCTGGTTTTTTGGATAGACGGAGTTCGCAAAGCACGTGAATGTCTGTATCGCAGGACATAACTATACATGTGTGTTCGGAGATGAGATTTAGCTCTGTTAATTTATCTTCCTAAAGGTATGCCAACATGATGTTCATAAAGGGATGTCATCGCTACCTACCACTGATCTGTATATATCAGTAGTATCTGCCATTCAAAGGGAATAAAAAGGTGGCATAATGGAGTGGGTAATAATGGTAGTAAAACAAAAGCCTGTCATTAGACAAGTGTCTGGCTAGTATTCTTTTATCAAAATTAATTAATAATTGCAATCTTGGCACTTATGTATTGCAATATATTATGTTATATATCTTTGTTTCTTATAGGGTGGCAGCAACGCGACTAAGGATCATGGCACTAAGAATTCCAGTTTGCTAGGTGCCATGCAAGGTGATGGATGCTTCTTGGAGATTTCCCAGTTGTATAACCTGGTCATGCTGAACAACGCTAGTGGCTGCACAATTCCAGAAGGCAGGAAAGATAATGTTTATTTCCTTATTGATAATCGTGATAATGTGGAACGGCGCAAGGCAGGCAAAAAGAGCATATACAAGGATGACTGTGGGGCATGGTCAACCAAGGGGTCCTGTAACAAACATCACTACATACTTCGCAATGGTCATCTCGCCTATTTGATAAAGAAGAGTGGTCTGTACTGTAGGGAAATAAAGAATAAACCTGTACCACTAGACCCGCAACCCAGAGAGGACGATATTGTTGTTGTCAACAAATACCATGTGTTCCTGCGGCGGAAGGCAGATTACAAACGAAGAATTTCCTACTTTGAAAAGCTCCCTTCTGGTATGGAAGATAAGACGGAACTTGCCGTGGTGGAGTATATCGGAGACTTTGAGTAATGGGCATCTTGGGTTTCCTTGGTCCTGTGGGTCAAGCCATGGTGCTGAAGAAGCCACACAATAGTGTCCATATTTTGCCCATCTATATTCATATTTTGATGCAGTCAATAATCAAAACACAGAGCCAGAAGTGAAAAGCTACACTAGTGCACTAACACTCCAGAACACAAACCTTATCATTAGATTCAAGGGGGGGGGGACTTAATGATTTATAACAGACACCTTACAGTGACACAGGCTGGACACCTTACAGTGACACAGGCTGGACACCTTACAGTGACACAGGCTGGACACCTTACAGTGACACAGGCTGGACACCTTACAGTGACACAGGCTGGACACCTTACAGTGACACAGGCTGGACACCTTACAGTGACACAGGCTGGACACCTTACAGTGACACAGGCTGGACACCTTACAGTGATACAGAAAATGGGGATGTGGATGTAAAGTAATTTATGGATCGTGTTTATGGAAAACACGGTGCTGAATAATCTAAACTTTAACACCATCCAACCTAAGCCTAATTCTAATATAAACAAGGACACTGATGATGAGTTAAACACTACCAAATAAGCTAGAACAAAGGAGTGACATCAATAAAAACCTCAAAACCTCACAGAATTACTGAATTAATGCACATGTTGGCCTCCTAACAGCAATGTTCTGCACTTTCAATGAAATTCATCTTAAAGTTTGCCTGGAAGTCTAGATACCAAAATTTAATTTATATACTGTAGATAATTGGGAGCCGGTCGGCCGAGCAGACAGCACACTGGACTTGTGATCCTGTGGTCCCGGGTTCGATCCCGGGCGCCTGCGAGAATCAATGGGCAGAGTTTCTTTCACCCTATGCCCCTGTTACCTAGCTGCAAAATAGGTACCTGGGTGTTAATCAGCTGTCACGGGCTGCTTACTGGGGGTGGAGGCCTGGCCGAGGACCGGGCCGTGGGGACACTAAAGCCCCGAAATCATCTCAAGATAAGCTCAAGATGATGGAATAAAAAAGGCAAACAGAAGAGTAGTAGGTGTGGTTGAGGTAGCTGGTATCACAGTCGAGAATAAAGATCTCACGTTTATTCTAGTACTGTATACACTACCCTTGGATGCAACAGGCTTGAAATTGCAAAGAATAATTCGCAGTAATGTGGCTGAAACAAATAACCAAATCCATACATATGAAATAAAATTAAAGTTACAATGTTTCAGTCCATCCTGGACTCTTGTCATTAAACAGATGAGCAAAATTTTCAAAGCTAAAAAAATTTGTACATAAAGCTTTTTGCGGGGAATTATAATCTACAGTATTTAGTTTATAATGGGAGTGTAATAAACAGTAATATTGTACAGTGACACCTCGGCTTACGAATGCTCCTATTTACATACTTTTCGGGTTACGAGCCCAATTTCTTCAGAAAATTTGAATTGGGTTACGAACTTTGCCTCGGGAAACGAGTTTGTTGATATGCATATGGCCAACCTAGCATGTGGTGGCACGGTGATCATGCCTCAGTTTACCAGTGCCTCCTGCCTAGTGACAGTCATGTCTGAATTCTTTGTAAAGAATTAGTTTTTTGGATTTTTGGCTATTTGAACATAAATTTTTTTATTAAATATCTCGCTATGGGTCCCAAAAAAGCCAGTGGTAAGGTTCAAGCCAAGAAAACACATGTGAGAATGACCACAAGGAGCAGCAACAAGAGGCAGCTGAGGAAATGTCTTCACGTAAGGATGAGGTAGTAGAGAATGCCACTTCCTCAACAATTAGAAGGTGGTGTAGGCTGTGGGAAGAAATGCAACCTTTTTGTTGAAACGATTCATCAGAGCAAACTGTAGTAGGCCGTTGCATTAACCATTTTAATAACAATGTGATGCCTCACTACAGACAAGTGTTACAACGAAGAGAAAAAAAATCCTCTATGGATTGTTTTATAGTGAGAAAATCAAGCAGTGAGTCACAAGCAGGTCCTAGTGGTATACCTGCAAAACATAGGAGAGAGAGAGTACTCCAGAAAAGTCATCACTGCCTGATATTATAATGGAAGGGGACTTCCCTTATTAACACTAACACCTTTTCTCCCCCCCTCCCCCATCTTCACCGTCTTTCATACACCAACAAGAGTCATCAGTAAAGGTAAGTAATAAATTGTACATACTTTAGTACTGAAGATTTGGTTGAATTAGGTATGAAATTTGCTTTGAAGTTAATTTTTTGGGGAGTCTGAAACGGATTAATTCAATTTCCATTATTTGCTTTAGTTTACAAGTTTTTGGTTTACGAACCGTCTCTGGGAACGGATTAAATTCGTAAATGTGATTAAATTCCACTGTATAATGAAAATAACTTGAAATTGCCAAATGCAGACCATATCTCTAGAACTTTTTCACAAGTTTATGCTAAATGGACAGACAGCAGAGCTAATAAGGAAAAATAATAACTGTAGAGTAATCTGTTTGCTGTTCATGAACACTGAAGAAATTATTCATCATTACACTCTTAAGTAAATGCTACATACTCCGACCACAAACTCATAAAAGTTCAAACATTTATACCCACAATGAACAAAAAACAAAATATGAAGAATAAATGGATATTCAATCAATTTAATTTTAACAATAATAGTACAGCATTTATTAATCAGGAAAACGAGAGAATTAACAAACATATTTGAAACTATCTTCAGCACTAAAACACCAACATATGGCATGAAAAAACTGAATGTAGATGCTTATAAAAATTACAAACAAATGAGCAAAATTCTGTAAGAACAATAGGCAACACGAAGATATTTTTATTGATACACATTGATTGATATACTGCAGGTGAAGAATCAGTTTAATACAAGTCCTACTTACTTTGAAATATAAATTGATATTATACCCATGCTTTTGGCTCCATTCACCTGGGCTTTAGGAGACTCAAACCACAGACTCCCATGTGTGTGTGTGTGTGTGTGTGTGAAGCCAAAGTCTGGCCTCACAAAGGTCAAAGTTTGACCTCAAAGTGTGAGGTCAAAGTCAAAGTCTCAAAGTATATATGGGGTATATTGCCCAGGTGAATGGAATATTATTTCCACGGAAATGTGGATGATTTTTTTTTGAAATGCTATATTTATAAAGAAATGTAAGATATAACTAGTATAGATGTAATTCTGGTGAGATAGTGAAGGCAGAGATAAGGTACCAGAATAAAGCACTAAGTCACTATAACAGTACAGTACTGTAGAGCACCTGGGGGGGATGTAAAGCCAAAGAGATGGGATATGGGAACTGTGTTAAGGGGACCTGTTGCGCGTTCATCAAAATTATTTAAGTTTTGAAGAGGATGATTAGGAGTGAAATCACTAGTCTGATGAAAAAACCAGCGTTGGAGGTAATGAAACGCCATTTTCTGGGTGAGACCTGGAGCTATCTAGGCTGAATGAATATGTATAACTTTCTGGCATCAGTCAATGTGCATGGAGTTCTTGCCTACCAGGGACCACGAGCCAGAATCTAGCCCCCTGAGAGATGTGAGAGGAGCAATGGCCTATAGAAACCCCCCGTTTCCCAAAACCCATTGGCCTCTGGGGGTTGGTTTGGGGAGCTTCAGGCTCTCCTCCGGCACAGGTGGACATTCTGCTCATTTGGTCCTGATGGTACTTTTGCTCGTTTGCGGCAGTCTAGATTTATCTGGCGATGAATGGGTCTGCTGCTCCAGGTCTCTTGGTTCCGGAGGGATCCAGGTTCTTGTTGCTTGGTTGGTTGGGCTGGGGGTGCATTATGTGTTGTGTTCGGTTGCGGCTCTCTGCTGGTCTCTGTGCGTTTTGGCCTCTGTGGCCGTGGGGGTGCTTTCGATTACCTGGGTTCCCTTCCTTCCTTCCTGTTTCGGGGTTCGGGTCTCCTGGGTCGTCTGTAGGATCCTTTGGTTTGCCAGTTGTCTTGTTTTTGAGTAAGGGCACGTAGCATCTGCCTCCCGGGTCCTTCCCTCTTTTCCTTAACTTTGGTGAGGTAGCTCTGGGCAGTCGATGGGGCGCCCCCATCGACTGAGTTTTTATGACTCGTATGGTCCGTTCAGTAAGATTTTGCCATATGTGTTTAACAACTTCTGCTCTGTTGAATCTAAGTTGAAATCTTAATGGGTTTGTAACTGTGCACTGTGGTAGATAATGTTCCAGTGGTCTGTCGGGCATTTCTCCACAGTGCTGACATAAACCAGAGTTGAATGTAATAATGGCTGTTTTCTGGGTGAGACCCGGAAGCTCCCCCGCACCCCTCCCTCCTTCCGGTCGGCAGTGTTTTTGCGTATTTTTTACATCCAGCCTAAGAACTGCCAGTTGGATCGCTGGAGCAGGAACTCTGGGGCTCCCCCTTCCCCCCTTCCGGGTATGGAGGAGTTGCATAGACGGCAGTGCAGCGACGTGATGATGTCATGCTAATTTGCTAGTTTTCATTTGGGGAGTTCTGTCCACTCATTCGGCTTTCGGTAGCAATAGTTTTACCAGAATAGGGTTTGTTTTGGGATGCCTACCTTTCTGGGTGTCAGACCCGGTTGATGGCAGACATAGAATGCTCCCAACATAAAAAAAAAAGAGACCTGGAAAAACAACCCAGAACCGAAGGGGCCATGAAAAACTGAGGGGAAGAGAGAAATGAGATCACATGGGCCAACGACCAGGATGGCATCGAAGGCACATAAGAAGGACGGAAATGAAACAACGCACAAGACAGCTGGCAGAATGGGGCAAAAGAAACAAGGCCGAACGCGAGCTGAAGGGGCTCCGCCAGCACCGCATGATACGAGGTGACAGTATGCGGCATAAGAAGACGGTCCTGGAACAACTATGAAAGGACAAAACAACCCTATCAGAGACCGAAGTACACTGACGCAGAGATAGGAAGGACCAAAAGGACTGCTAGGAACTTCATACCGCCGCCGAGACAAAGCACGCAGGCGGGAGACCCACATGAAGCCACCTGCGCCCCATACAAGTATCGATAGACTTGAGATAGAAACTCCAGCAGCAAAGACTCGAGGAGAATGAATGAACCCAGCCTCGTACCGGGCAGGACCGACCTACTGAAAGAGGTGGGGCCGAGGGAAGACCCTTGGGTTTGAACACCGAGTAAGCAGCGCTTGAAACCAAGGCTAGGCCGGCCACAAAAAAGCCAGAAGGGCAATTCCCCCCTGGTAAGTCCCTAAGTTAGCCAGGACCTGAAGCAATGGCAGAACCACTGGGAACAGTCCAAATGGGGCCGGATCATTGATCCGCGAGCGACCCGAACCCTCCAGAATGACATCCACACAGCCGCGAACTCCCGCACCATACTTTGAGCCTGACAAAAGGACGGACCCCACCGTCCCTGGCCGGCCTGGTGAGCACTGGTCACAAAGCCCCCGCCCAGAGACGATGCATCCGTGAACACATCTAGCAAGGGCTCGGGTAGGCGCCAAGGTACTAAACCCCGAAAAATGCAAAGCGGAAGCCAGCAACGCAGCAACCGACGCAAAGCCCCCGGAGGCCGAACCCAGCGGTCATGAGAGAGGCTGAAGGGATGTCCCCGAAGGAACCAGAACAGCCAAAGAAACCACACCCGACCCGACAGGTAGACCACCATGGCAAAGTTCAGGCTCCTGCACAAACTCTCGAGCAACTGTCAAGCAACCCGGAGCCCCTCAGGAACAGACGAAGACGAGAACGCAAGCGAAGTAGAGCCGCTGGAGGAAGGGACAAGGAAGCGGTCCAAGCATCTCACACAAAAAGGAAACCAGATGGGACTTCTGCCAGGCCACCAGGAACCTGAACCCGGTGAGCTGGGAAAGAACCAAATCTTCGGCAAGCAGACACGCAGACTGGCTGGGAGCCCAGACCAGCCAGCCGTCAAGGGAAGCCAAAACCTGAACACCTAATAGTCATAGGCAGGCCACGACCTGAGGAAGGAGTGTGAAAATGCGAGGCACCAGACACAAGCCAAATGTAAGGCAACAAAGGCAGTAACCTGGACACCCCACAACCAAACTGAGCCAGTCTCGGAACCCCGGATGAATCAGGACGAGCCAATATGCGCCTTAGAGGTCCAGGGACACCATCCAAGCCCCTGGCTCCAACAGAAATGGGCCTGGGACAGTAGTCATTCAAAAAAACGGGCAAGAAACCCACGGGTCCAGATGCGAATAGTCCAGAATGAAACGGAGGTCCACGCAGTCCCGTGTCAGTGCTGGAAACAAGTGAGAACTCACCAGAGAAACGAGGTGGTTTCGACCACGCCCAAGCGAACCCACTCCGAGATGACAGAATGCGGGAGAAGAGGCCCGCCTCGCTAGCCCTGAACCCCCCCCACCCCAACCCCCGAAGGAGGAGGAGCCACTCAATGCCACTGCAGGCAGCACGAAACGACCCAAAGGCCCACAAATCGTGGGACATGGCACGAGTGAACAGAGCGAGCCTCCGCCCCCTTTGCCTCGTCAATGGGACGAACTGCGAAACGACCGACGCACCTTACAAGAACCTAAACGGCGTACAGAGCGATCCCCCCACCGACCAGAAACAGACAGAACCGAAGGCTGCACCTGCCCAGAATCTGGCACCACTGACCTACCATGACTGGAAGAACTCTGAGCCCTGACATGGCCCTTCTGGGAAGGCCACCCACAAGCCCCTAGAGAACCAACAAACCGGACTGAGGACGGCAACTAGCTGAAGCCGCCTGCAGATACTGCACAACTGCAGACTCTGCAAACACCAATGGACAAAAAGGCGAAGACAACAGAAAAACCAGGGGGCCCAAGCGAACTTCAAGGAAGAAGCAAGCTCTGCCTGCCAACACGCGAGTCGAGAAGCAAAAACCCGTGAAACCGCATCTTGCAGGAGCGGTGCGACCAGCATCAACAATGCAGATGACGCATGTACTGCCAAGGGCAATGCACCCCAACATCCCATGGAAGATCATGGGTGAACAAACATGCATTGAGATGCTCAACTCGTCACCCAGGAAAACCTGCAACACTGAGCTTCTTCGAGAAGAGCAGGCAGCTCGCCAACCAGGACAACTCCGAAACTTCATAATGAACCCAGGAAGGACACGAGGATCCATACACAAAAGTATAATCCGGGAATGCGCAGGAGGTAAGCTGCAAGGGAATCCAGCTCCACATGAGAGGAAACGTGAGAAGCTGAAAACCTCCAGAAGTACACGACTGAGGAACCCACAGGATCACAGAAACGAACCTGGGGAGGGGAAGATGCCAAGTCTAATCGTATGCAGAGAGAGTGAAGAGAACCCCCTCTCCTTGTAACACCAAGCCCTGCTCCGAGGGTACAAAAACCCTCGGAGCGTGAGAACACGGGTACAAAAACGAGGGTACGAACCCGTTTGAACAAGGGTACAAAACCCTCCTTGCATTGAGGGCGCCTAAGGCCCTCCAAGGCAACCCCTCCCCCACCCCGGGAACTTCACGCCGAGGACCTGGAGTCAAGCCGTTCTCCCAAAGTCTTGGCCTTACAAGAAAAAGTCGGGGCAGCCGAAAAACACTAAGGAAGGGGGCCCACTGGCCAGACCCATACACATTGGCAGGAGGAACAGGCTCGAATGCCTCCGCCGCCACCCTGGAATGGGGGCACACCTGAAACCGCCTGAGTCTCAACACCAACTAGACCTCGCTCTGCCTCCGAACCCGCTGTTGGGTTGGAGCTGGAGGCCAGGGAGGGAGAAACCAGATGCACAACAGACGAGGAAGGAAGGGTGGAAGGAACCAAGGGGAAGTGATGCCCATCTCCAAAACCGGACCCCAAAACCAAACCGGGCAGTCTTGGGGCATCCGAGGAAGCGATCAGCTCAGTGCGTTGCAGCAAGAGAACCCAGCATGCAATGCAGCTGTTGCCTGCACCCTCAGAACATGATCAATAGCGAGGGTGAACTGGAGCACACACGCACAAGAACGTCGCACAACTTCGGGTCAAAATAATCATGACCCAACAGGTAGCATGGCAGAGACAGCCGACACCACAAGGCACAGTACTGAGACAAAAACAGGAGCCAGAGGCACACGACTTCTACAGAATCACATCAGCCAAGAACTGCCAGTTGGATCGCCGGAGCAGGGGGTCTGGGGCTCCCCCCTTTCCCCTCCCGGGGAGGGGGAGTTGAGCAGACAGCGGCACGGCGATGTGATGACGTCATGCTAATCTGATAGTTTTGGGGAGTTCTGTCCACTCGTTCAGCTTTGGTTAGCAATAGTTTCACCAGGATAGGGTTTTATTTTGGGATGCCTACCTTTCTGGGTGTCCGACCCAGTCGATGGCAGACATAGGATGCTTCCAACCACATGGGGGGTTTCTATAGGCCATTGCTCCTCGTGCCTCTCTGAGGGGGCCAGGTTCTGGATCATGGTCCCTGGTAGGCAAAAACTCCATGCACATTGACTGGTGCCAGAAAGTTATACGTATTCATTCAGCCTGGATAGGTCTGGGAAGCCGAAAGGGCTCCCCCCCCCCAGAAAATTATTTACACAACCTAAATCAACATTGGTTTAGAGAATCCAGGATATTGCGTCAGCCAGAAAAATGATCGGATGGATTACGAGAACTTTCAAATCCAGGGATCCCATCACAATGGTTGTACTCTTCAAGTCATTTGTGTTTTCCCATCTTGAGTACTGCTCAGTACTCACTTTCCCCTTCAGAGCAGAAGAGATTGCTGAAATAGCGGGAATACAGAGAACAAATTTGGCACGCATCGACGCGATAAAGCACCTAAATTATTGGATCGTCTCGAAGCCCTCCAAATGTACTCACTAGAAAGAAGACGAGTGAGATATCAAATACTGTAATATACTCATGGAAGATACTGGAGAGCCAAGTACCAAATCTACACAGTAAAATAACAACGTACTGGAGTGAACGATATGGAAGAAAATGCAGAATAGAACCAGTGAAGGGCAGGGTTCCATAGGCACAATCAGAGAACACTGTATAAACATCAGAGGTCCACGGTTGTTCAACACCCTCCCAGCGAGCATAAGAAATAATGCCGGAACAACCGTGGACATCTTCAAGAGGAAACTAGATTTATTCCTCCAAGGAGTGCCGGACCAACTAGGCTGTGGTGGGTATGTGGGCCTGCGGGCCGCTCCAAGCAACAGCCTGGTGGACCAAACTCTCACAAGTCAAGCCTGGCTTCGGGCCGGGCTTGGGGAGTAGAACTCCCAGAACCCCACCAACCAGGTATCAGCCAGGTAACAGTGTAGTTACAAGGAGGACACATTACAGTGTAGATGCAAGGACACATTACAGTGTAGATGCAAGGACACATTACAGTGTAGATGCATAGACACATTACAGTGTAGATGCAAGGTCACATTACAGTGTAGATGCAAGAATAGATTACAGTGTAGATGCAAGGACACATTACAGTGTAGATGCAAGGACACATTACAGTGTAGATGCAAGGACACATTACAGTGTAGATGCAAGAATAGATTACAGTGTAGATGCAAGGACACATTACAGTGTAGATGCAAGGACACATTACAGTGTAGATGCAAGGAAGACACATTACAGTATAGATGCAAGGAGGACACATTACAGTGTAGATGCATGGAGGACACATTACAGTGTAGATGCATGGAGGACACATTACAGTGTAGATGCAAGGACACATTGCAGTGTATGTTGTTTAAGATTCGCTATTTAGAACAAAAAGTTCCAAAACAGCACAGGCTATGGTGAGCCCGTAGGGGACTTATCACAGTGTAGATGCAAGGACACATTACAGTGTAGATGCAAGAGGACACATTATAGATGCAAGGAGGACACATTACAGTATAGATGCAAGGAGGAAGCATCATTCTAATTGAGTTCAGCAAATGAAGATTTGTTTATATTATGATTTCTGTATGTAGAGCCTTCAGTACAGTATAGCATTTATGTTCCTTAGCACAAGTCATGACCGCGTCTGATCGTGATGCCTTGAACCATAACTTGTGCTATAAAGGCTCTCAATGAAGGATTTGAGTTGGTTTCCTCATTTTCCAATGGAGGTTGTAATAGATGTTACTTAAATATAATAATAATAATAATAATAATAATAATATACTTTTATTTATAAAATACACACAGGAACATGTTATAGTGGTTAATTAGTAAGTTTCATATATTGTATGCTACATAAAATAACTATTATTCAGGGTATATTATGCTGATATTGTGACACTTTTAGGTCACAAAGTACTGTACTAAATAACTATTCTAAATTACACGGTTATCTAATAACCACTGTTATGCTGTGATTTCAGTTATTTAATTTAAATGCAAAGTGCCACAAAATAATCTATAGTTATTGTGATGTGTTGTAGGAAGCGTAGCAAATACCTGGCAGCTGTAGTTTGCCTTACGCACATTAAATAAAAAAAAATATAAAAAAAACACGTTGAATGTAATGAAACGCCATTTCTGGGTGAGACCAGAGGCTCCCGGAGCTATACCGGGCTGATGTGTATATTTAGACCGTGGCAACAGCCAATCGAAGGAGTTCTAGGCCTACGGGGACCAGATCCAGAACTTGGCCCCCTCAAGAGAGGCACGAGGAGCAATGGCCTAAAGACACCCCGTGTAATTGGAAGCAGTCTTTGTCTGCCATCTACCAGGTCAGGCACCCAGAAAGGTAGGAATTCCAACACAAACTACTGCTGATCAAATAAATTGCAAAACGAAAGCCAAACTAGCAACAGAACTCCTCAGTCAAAACCAAGGAAAACAAGTATGACGTCACCACAAATGCCGTGCATCCGTCTGCGCAACCCCCCCCCCCTCTCTGTGAGGGGGACGGAGGGGTCCAGACCTCCACGCGGCAATTCTCCTCAGTTCAGAGGCCGAGTATCAAAAACGCGAAAAACCGCCGACTGAAGGGAGGGAGGAATGCCGGGGAACCTCTGGGTCTCACCCAGAAAATGACGTTTCGTTACATTCAACGCTGGTTTTCTGTGGAGAGCCCCTATGGCTCCTCAGAGCTACCTAACCAAAGATAAAGAAAATGAGGGACTTACCCGGGAGGCGGTTGTCACTCGTTCTCAACTCGAAGTCGAGACAAGAGGCTGCAACCTGTGACCAAGGCTACACACACCCGAGAAGGCCCAGGAACATTAACGAGATACCGTGCAGCCAGGAAACTGTTCGACCTCCAAAAGCCCTGTGCCGAATGTCAGTCCAGGACATATCCCCAAAACAGCAACCAAAGCTGCGAACTTACGAACGTCATGGGGACGGGGATAGACACAGGCTGGCTGGACCGAATAATCCTGAGGACGATCTGGGAGAACCGTGCCTTAGAACAGGGAAGAAGGGAAAACGGGTACACAAAGCGTGTCCTCTGCCACGGAGGCCGTGCACGCAGATACCAGCAAAGAGCCACAACTGGACACAAAACATGATGCACCCCCGGCCAAAACCAACAAGCATCAACAACCTAAGGACTCCTTCGGAAAGCGCAGACTGATTCTTCAAGAAAGAAGGAGAAGGCTGCAAACGAACGAAATGACCACCAGGACCAAAAAGCAGAAACCCCTGTGCCGGAGGATAGCATGAAGCTCCTGGCCCGACCCCCACAGGCCAGTGCCCACAGAAAAGAGCCTTAGAAAAACAGTCCTTAACCGAGGAGGCCACCATAAAAGAGGAGAAGAGAGAAAAGAAAGCACCCAGTCCACGACCAGGACGGCTCAGGCGGCGCATGAGCACAGGCGGAGGTGAAAACAACGCCGAGAAGCTTGCGGAACGGAGCAGAAGTGACATACAACCCAAAAGCAAGCTGCAGCGGCTCCACCAGCGCCGCANTGGCGTGGCTCGTACACCAGGCGGACACACATATCGTACACACACAACGTACAAACACCAGGAAGGTGTGCGTAACGAAGACGAAGAACGGCGAAACTGGAAGTAGAGGCGAAGTGAAAAACAAAACAAGGTGAAAAACAAAGTGAAAGAAAACAGAGGACAGAAGGTAAACCAACGAGGTCGACAAAAGACCAGAGAAAAACCACATCGGAAATCAACAGATGTTCCAAAAATATTGGAAGGTACGAAGAGACTCGCGAACCAACGTGAACCACAACAAGCACCCCTGATCAAGCAGGGATACGCAGGGACAATGATACAAAGGAAGCAGTATCGCGACGGAAGAGCAAAAAGGGGAAGGAGAAGTGGGCGAAACACACCCCCAGGAACGACGGGACCGACGAACCCTGAAGGAACACAGAACCGAACCCAGGGAGGGGAATACCCGAAAACAACAGGAACACAGAGAGGGAAGGAACAACCCCACTCTGGAGGAACTGCCAGCCCCTCACTAAGGGTAGAAAGACCCAAGAGGGGCAAACGGGGCCGAAGCCCCCCCAGGCAACCCCTCCCCAACCCCAGGAACCTCGACGGCATGACCCGGGGCCGAGCTGCACCCCTATAGCCCCAGCTAGACAAGGAAAAGCCAGGGCAGCCGTGCAAACACTAAGGAAGGGAGCCCACTGGTCAGACCCATACGGCACGGCTGGAGGAACCGACTCGAATGCCTCCGCCACTACCCCAGAAGCGGAAAAACCCCCGAGACCGCCAGAGTCTCAACCCAACCAGACCCCGCCCCAACCCCGAAACCCGCCTATGGTTCGGAGCAGGAAGCAAGGAAGTGTGTAGTATCCACTCAATTTAACGGCCTATATGGGGCTGTACCCTGGTCGTTATTTCCGGAGCTCTGTTATTTCCGAAGTTAAGTCGGGTCGGGTAATTTTTCAAGTAACATTTAGGAAGGATATATTTTATACTGTATAACTAAAATTAAATAAAGTTCATTGTGTAATTGCGTTCCAATTTAGTGCCACGCCGACGATTAAGCCAGCTGGTGGCTGCTGCATGGATGATATGTGAACACGGTCTGATCAAGTCCAGATGGGTGGGAAAAAATTGGTTCATTCCTTTGTATTGCAAAATATTTCATGTCTCAATCAGTGATTATTAATATTTTCTCAATAAAATTTTAGAGATGTGTTTTGTTTTACCCTGAACAGTGCAGGTAATGTATTTTTAATGTTATGACACAGGCTGTGGCAGCCAGGCCATAACAATGGCAATCGAGCCTTGTCACTGAGTGCTAGCCAAGACGAAATATTTTGAGCTCACTTTTTCTCTGCTAATGATAGAATATACATTTGCAAAGATTAATATGTAGCTTTTGTTGAAAAAAAAACCAATATGTTGAAAAACTATAATAAAATTGGTAAATTGACTTACAATGAAGCTGAAGATTACGTCATCCTCCGCAGCACTTGTTTTATGTTGTTCAGTACTATATACAGGGTACATACAGTATGTACACTTATTTTCAGGCATTCACTTCACACAACAGCTAACCTTACTACTAATTCACATGAGTTCTAATTCTAATTCACAATTGAAAATTATTTCTACTGTATATTTACACTATACAGTATCTTTTTGTCAAGGCTTAAATAATCATTAACACTTACAATACACACTTTTTACACTAATTTATATGCATTTCAATCATATTTTATATCGTTAGTGGAGGCTACACAACTTTTGATGGGAATTCAGCATCAGCGGGTGCAACATGGCTTGCAGAGCATTCGTTGCTGGCGGATGCTCCATGACTTGTTGATGGGAATTCAGCATCGGCGGGTGCAGCATATCTTGCAGAGCATTCGTTGCCGGCAGAGGTTGCACAACTTATCGATGGGAATTCAGCATCGGTGGGTGCAGCATATCTTGCAGAGCATTCGTTGCCGGCGGAGGCTGTACAACTTACCGATGGGAATTCAGCATCAGCGGGTGCAGCATAGCTTTCAGAGCATTCGTTGCCAGCGGAAGCTGCACGACTTGTTGATGGGAATTCAGCATCGGCGGGTGCAGCATAGCTTGCAGAGCATTCGTTGCCGGTGGAGGCTGCACGACTTGTCGATGGGAATTCAGCATCGGCTGGTGCAGCATAGCTTGCACCCGCCGATGCACACGTCCTAGGGGTTCAGCTAAAAGATGAACCCCCAGGACGTGTCCACTCACGGGGGCCAAGCGGGGAGTACCACCAACAGAAGAAATCGAAAGAGAAACACCTAGAACAGGAATGGGGGACCATAAAGGCAGACCCCCCACCAGGCAAAAACAAAAACAAAAGAAAACCCCGCAAGAGGACAACGTACCCAGGCGGAACAGAGTTGGCCACTGTCAGTGGTGAAGACTAGCTGTGCGGTACCCTGCGCCTCTACCAGTGACGAAAACTACCACCTACCCAGAGACAAACCAGGGCAACAAAACCCCAGCCGACTCCAAGGGCGGCCCAGTACTGAGCAGTAAAGGACACAGCGGAGGTAGAACCCAAGGTGACTTGTGGAAGGTGGCCCCAAGGGCAGTACTTATAGGGCACCTAAGGAAGATAGCCCTAGGCGCATGCAGCCCGAGTACTGTGGAATCTTACTCCTGGCTCACACCCCACCGGTAGAGACAGTCCACACCACAAGGCACAAAACTGAAACAAAAACCGGAGCCAGAGGCACTCGACCGGCCAGTAAATCCATCAGCCAAGCACTGCCAGTTAGATCGCCGGCGTGGAGGGTCTGGGGCTCCCCCTTACCCCTCCCGGGGAGGGGGGGTTGCGCAGACAGTGGCGCGGCGACGTGATGATGTCATGCTAGTTTTATAATTTTGTTTTGTTTAGTTTAAAATTTTTGTTTTGGGAGTTTTGTCCACTCGTTCGGCTTTCAGTAGCAATATTTTCACCAGAATAGGGGGTTTGTTTTGGGGTGCCTACCTTTCTGGGTGTCTATCCTGGTCGATGGCAGACATAGAATGCTCCCAACCACAAGGGGGTTTCTATAGGCCATTGCTCCTCGTGCCTCTCTGAGGGGGCCAGGTTCTGGCTCGTCGTCCCCAGTAGGCAAGAACTCCTAGCACTTTGATGCCAGAAAGTTATACATATCCATTCAGCCTGGATAGCTCCGGGGCGCCTCCGGGACTCACCCAGAAAATGGCGTTTCATTACATTCAACGCTGTTTTTTTTGCCAGACTTCCCTGCTCTATTGTGCCCAAAATATGCCACCTACTTTTTTATTTATTTTCCCCGTAATCAGGGAACACAAATGAACATTTTTATAAGACGAAATAATTTTTTGGATTTTTTTTGTTGCACCTGTGGGTGTTGAAGCCATTATGACCCTTAGCGGCCCAAGGGTTAAACTACACTTTGTACATTTATATCAATAGAACTGCTGTACAGCTCAATTGCCACTCCCAGGTAAGTTATGGCTAGTACTGGGTGCTGGTCCAGTTGGCTGGGCATCCTCAGAAGGTAATTACTAAGTAACTACACTTCCACAAGTGTAGTTACAGGATGAGAGCTACGCTCGTGGTATCTCATCTACCCAGCACTCTGTCATATAACGCTTTGAAACTACTAGCGGTTTTGGCCTCCACCACCTTCTCACTTATCTTCTTCCAACCTCCTACCACTCTGTTTGCAAAAGTGAATTTTCTTATATTTCTTCGGCATCTTTGTTTAGTTAGTTTAAATTTATGACCTCTTGTTCTTGAAGTTCCAGGTTTCAGGTAATCTTCCCTATCTATTTTATCAATTCCTGTTACTATTTTGTATGTAGTGATCATATTACCTCTTTTCTTCTGTCATCTAGTTTTGGCATATTTAATGCCTCTAACCGCTCCTCGTAGCTCTTGCCCTACAGTTCTGGGAGCCACTCAGTAGCATGTCTTTGCACCTTTTCCAGTTTGTTGATGTGCTTCTTAAGATATGGGCACCACACAACGCTGCATATTCTAGTTTTGGCCTAATAAAAGTCGTGAACAATTTCTTTAGTATTTCGCCATCCATGTATTTAAAAGCAATTCTGAAGTTAGAAAGTGTGGCATAGGCTCCTCGAACAACATTCTTTATGTAGTCCTCAGGTGATAGTTTTCTATCTAGAACCACCCCTAGATCTCTTTATCAGAATTCTTTAAGGATTTCTCACATAATATATTGGTTGTGTGGGGGTCTATGTTCTCCTATTCCACATTCTATAACATGGCATTTATTCACATTAAATACCATTTACCAAGTGGTGATCCATATACTTATTTTGTCCAGATCTTCTTGAAGGGCATGACAATCATCTAAGTTTCTTATGCTTCCTATTATCTTAGCATCATCAGCAAACATGTTCATATAATTTTGTATTCCAACTAATAGATCATTTATGTAGACAATGAACATCACCGGTGCAAGAACTGAACCCTGTGGTATTCCACTTGTGACATTTCTCCAGTCAGATACATTGCCTCTGATTACTGCCCACATTTTTCTATCAGAAAATTTTTCATCCATATTAGAAGCTTACTTGTCACCCTACCAATATTTTCCAGTTTCTAGAACAACCTCTTGTGTGGAACTCTGACGAAAGCCTTTTTTAGGTCCAGATAGATGCTGTCAACCCAACCATCTCTTTCCTGTAAAGTCTCTGTGGCTCGATCATAGAAACTGAGTAAATTTGATACACAGGATCTTCCAGATGGAAAACCATACTGTCTTTCTGATATATCATTTTTCTCCAGGTGTTCTACCCATTCAGTTTTTATTATTTTTTCCAATATTTTGACTTACACTTGTCAATGATACAGGTCTATAATTGAGGGGGTCTTCCCTATTACCACTTTTGTAGATTGGAACTATGTTAGCCTTTTTCCATACATCTGCTACAAATCCTGTACACAGGGATGTCTGAAAAATCAGCTGAAGTGGAATGCTGAGCTCAGGTGTGCATTCTCTCAGAACCCATGGTGAAACTCCATCTGGACCAACTGCTTTGTTCTTACTTAGCTCCAGGAGCATTTGTTTCACTTCGTTTCTAGACACCTCTGTGTGCTCTATGCTGTTCTTTGGAATTCTTATTGTGTCTGGTTCTCTGAATATCTCATTTTGTACATACATACTTTGGAACTTTTCGTTTAATGTTTCACGCATTTCCTTTTCATTTTCCATGTATCTGTCACCCATTTTCAACCTCTGTATATTATCTTTTACCTGCAGAGCTTGCTTTTAATGAATTTATAGAAAAGGCCTAGATCAGATTTACATTTGTCTGCTATACTGTTCTCAAAGTTCCTCTCTGCCTCTCTCCTTACTGACGTGTAGTTGTTTCTTGCATCTTTGTATCACTGGTATGTTTGGGGGTTTGGCCTCTTTCTATAATGCTTGTGTCTTGATCTCTGGCCTTCTCGCAATTTCTGTTGAACCAACCCTGTTTCCTAGGTCTGAATGTCTGTTTTGGTATGAATGTTTGTGTGCCTTAATCGTATATTTTGCAAAATTTCTCATACATCTCATTTACTTCCTTGCCTAGCAACAAGTCTGTCCAATTATATCCAAGAAAAAATTTCTAAGTTCCTCATAGCGTCCTCTCTTGAAATCGAAATCGAGTTTTCTTTCCTGGTAAATACTAGATCCAGTACTAATGGAACATCCCCTTCCCTCGTTCTTGTGGCCTCTTTGACATGTTGATACATGAATGTCTCCAAGATGAGGTTTACAAATCTGCCTGTCCAAATGTCCTCTGTTCTTGCCTCGTAGGCCTCCCAATCTATTGCCTTAAAGTTAAAGTCCCTCAGTACCAACAATCGGGATTTAACTTTGTCAGCTCTTACCATAATCTCTCTCATGACCATTATGAGGCCCTCTCGTTTGTCATCCCATTCTTCCTTTGTCCATGTGTTCCTTTCTCGTGGGCTGTAGGCATTTAAAATTATCAGCTTATCATCTTGATTCCAGAGCTGCAATGCCATTATGTCAGTATCTCGAGGGTTTTCAAATATTAACTCTCTTACCTTTAGGTGTTCTTTCACCAGCACAGCCACTCCTTCCCCCTTCCTAGTTTTCCTGTCACATCTCCAAACAGAGTAGCCCCTTGGGAATACGACCTCATTTAAAATATTTTCTTAAAGTTTCGTCTCTGTTAATGCGACAATATCTGGGACTTTGAGCTGAATTATATCCTTCAACTCCAATATTTTTTATCTCACTCCATCTATGTTTGTATATACTATTTTCAAGAATATGTTCCCCTTCCTTTTATTCTTTTCACCCCCTTCCTTTAATGATTTTGTTGCTCTGACTTTATGTACCATTTCAGTAGCTTTCCAGTCGCTGACACTTTGTAGAAAAAAAGAATTCCTTTCTTCTTCATTTCTATCTCCATTTAGACATTTCTCTTCAATGAGGTTCATTTTCAGCTTTCCTCTGTCCTCTTTTGAGAGGTCTTGTCTTATTGACCAAAGTCTGCCATCCTCATCATATTGAAATTTTCTGGTATTTCGAAGCACTTCTGTCATATACTTCACTCTATTAAACGTCACCTTTAAGGGACGGTTCTTGTCTTTCTCATATTTTCCTATGCTCCTAAAATCACTAACATGCTCCTTTGAATTTAGGCCTTCTCCTAATCCTACTATTTTTTCTGTGATTTTCATCTCTTCTGCTGCTCGGTCCATCCTAGATGAAATTTCCTTCTCTAAACATCCAAAAATGATTATGGACTTAATTCTATCTACAGTGTTTTGTACTAGTTTACTGTTGGTAACCAGTTCTTTCCTAATTGCTTGCCTAATTTCTGCTTCTTGTTTGTCATTTCTGGTTTTGACTTCCAAACACACTTCCTTAATTATCTCTTTTTCTTTTACAACTTGGGCATACGTCTCTTTTTATTTCTTCTTTATACTTTTCTAGTTCTTTATTAACCTATTTTATGTGAGTTGTTAATGAAGTTTCCAGTTGCAGATCCTTGCCTAACTCTGTGTTAGCCCTCAGGCTCCCTTGAAGTTGTTCACCATATGAGTCTATTTTCTTGTTTATTTCTTCAAAGTCACCACACTTCACTTTCCACATTTCATTTCCTTTCACTAGTAAATTGATTTGCTCCTCCTAATTTATTACCTTGTTCTGTTAATGCAGTAATAATCTTACCTTGCTGAAGAATACTTCCTTTTAGAGGAAGAAAATTTTTCATCTATGTTAGAAGTTTACCTGTCACCCCTCCAATATTTTCCAGTTTCCAGAACAACCTCTTATGTGGAACTCCGTCAAAAGCATTTTTTAGGTCCAAATAGATGCAGTCAACCCAACCATCTCTTTCCTGTAAAATCTCTGTCGCTCAATCATAGAAACTCAGTAAATTCGATACACTGGATCTTCCAGATCGAAAACCATACTGTCTGTTTGATATTATATCATTTCTCTCCAGGTGTTCTACCCATTTAGTTTTTATTATTTTTTCCCATTATTTTGACTATTACACTTGTCAATGATACAGGTCTATAATTGAGGGGGTCTTCCCTGCTGCCACTTTTGTAGATTGGAACTATGTTAGTGTGTGTGTGTGTGTGTGTGTGTGTAGTTTTGTTGGTATTGTGGTGTAAATGCACATGCATATCTAACTTCCTCTCTGTTGGTGGCCACAGGTTCTTCAGCTAAACAGTGGGGCCACCACAGACCATCTCATGATCGGGACCTCTCACAGGAAAGACAACAAGCTATACATTGCCGGCTTCGCTTACATAAAAAATCGAAGCCGTGGAACACGTGGCTACTGGAGATGTACCGATAGAACCTGCCCAGGACGTTTGGTCCTACTTGGCAATGATGTTGTGAAAGCTGGGAAACATAATCATCCACCCAGTCCAGATGGCAAGACGACTGCTAATTTAACTGTGAGGCCTTCTTTAGACCTGTGAATGTTATTCATGATCTTACTGTGAAAAGACTACATCTGTGAATGAATTTTACAACTAGAGAAAGGCATATGTTGATCAATGCAAATCACTGTGAACTTAAATGGCACTGCTTTTTAAGATATACTTTCAAGCTAAAAATGATCTATAGTGTTCATTACAACACATTGTATTGCCGTATAGTCTAAAAAATAATATGGATTAAATACTGGACTTCAGAAAGGTAATAAATGATGCTGACATGGAATTGTGTATTTAGGAACATGCCGATATGCTATCTACATCTACATGGTAACATGGTTATTGATTTAGTTATAACCACTTTGATAGGAAGAAAATTAGGACTGAAGCATTAAGTACAGTACAGTATTAAGGGTTATTGACCATATATTTATGTTTAGGAGTTTTTTGTGGATTTTATTATCAACGGATATAGGATACCAGAAGTTATGTGGAAAGTGCATTAGTAGAGTAGCAAGCTGTACGAAGTTGCTGGGGTCTGGTTGTTGTGGCTGCCATCTCGTCTTAAATGTATTTAACCTGTTTTCCTATCAACATGCAGTGGTGCCACTATTTATCAGTGCCTTCTCTTATAAAACTATAAATATGTTTTCTCCACATATGATTTTTTCACACACTTGTATCTAGATTATTGTATAGATTTATAGATGTATACTGTAATATAAAGTACAGTGTAATGTTTTGAACATAAAACATTTCATCATTTAAAATTAATGATATGTATTGTTTATATATATTTTTTGTAGATGGATAAAATAAAAACTAATTGAACAGACTAAGGCTTTTAAATGAAACTGTAAATACTGGACAATATAAATGAAAAATAATATATTTGAAATGGTCTTGTCCCCAAGCAAGATACACTTATCTGATCTTTGAGCAGTGACTGAAATATGTTATCTTTTCTCCAAGCAAGGGTAAAATTGTTCGATCTTTGAGCAGGGACTGGAATAAGATGTTATCTTGTCTCTAAGTAAGGGTACAAATATTCAATCTTTGAGCAGGGACTGGAATAAGATATTAGGTACAGTATTTTATTCTTATAGTCCATCTTATTTGGATGGACTATATTCTAAAATCACTTCAAATTTGACAGTTAGACTGGGTCCTGTGATGAATTGATAAACAAAATTGAGTCACAGCTGGAAGATCCTGGTTTGATTCACATGGCAGGATAGAAGGGCTTGGGCAATGTTTCTGTGCACTTCATGCCTCTGTTCACCTAACAGTAAATAGGTACCTAGAAGTTAGGAAGCTATTATGGTTTGCATCCTGAGGAAGGTCATCAGTAGTTGACCTAAGGGGGACCTTACACCTGATGCAACTGTTGTGAGTTACCTCATGAAAAAGGTCAGTAGTTAGCCTGGGGAGCCTCATAAGCCTAACAGGCTTTCTATCCCCAATTAAGGAAATCCTTAAAGTTACCCAATATAAGTGTATATCAGGTTTCACTTCATGACGTGCAATGACCTTTATGGTTTGAAATTAAAGTACAGTACTATGGGGAATTCTGACTCATGGGATTTTATTTAATTTATTTTAATTTATTTATTTAATAAATTCTAATTTATAATTTATAATTTATTTATTTCAGTAGTGAACTGTATGTTTAACTGAGTGGACTGTATGGTATTAAATTCACCCACAAGTCATATCCTACACAAGATGGAGGGGTTATTAATTATAGCCTATCAATCAAAAATTATCGATTGACAGAAAAATGTATAAAAGTGTTAATATGTTATTCTACTTGGATAAGTGTGAATATTAAAAGCTTATCTGACTAGTAAGCTTCAACATTCAGGTATTGGTGTAGAACATTTGGGTGGCTAGCCAGATTTGTGGTCATGTTCATGGCTTCCAAACACATCACGTGTTGCACCAAGTAGTTGTTGCTAATTTCTTCAAGTTGCCACAGAAGATCTGTAGGAAGTATACAGTGTAACCAAAACAAATGACATCCTAATAACAGATATTATGGGACACAAATTATTGTTAAATGATTATGAGAGGTTCATTCTAATTTGGGTGTTCGCTTGCCTCATAACCGGTTTGTTTCACTTGTATTAAAAGGCCCTGTAATAAAAGCTCAGTATTATAGCAAACCGGGAACGAGATACTCCCATAGTGATGAGGATGCAGCAGTAGAATTACGTCAAGATGGGTCAGGTTTGCGAGTATTGGCGGTACTGCTTAGTGTGTGTCCTCACAGGTTTCTGACAAAGAAAGGGATCTAGAGGTGGTTCTAGATAGAAAACTGTCACCTGAGGACCACATTAAGAACATTGTGCGAGGAGCCTATGTTACGCTTTCTAACTTCAGAATTGCTGTTAAATACATGGATGGAGAAATACTAAAGAATTTGTTCATAACTTTTGTTAGACCAAAGCTGGAATATGCAGCAGTTGTATGGTGCCCATATCTTAAGAAGCACATCAACAAACTGGAAAAGGTGCAAAGACATGCCACTAAGTGCTCCCAGAACTGGAGGACAAGAGCTACAAGGAGAGGTTAGAGGCATTAAATATGCAAAAACTAGAAGATAGAAGAAAAAGAGGCGATATGATCACTACGTACAAAATAGTAACAGGAATTGATAAAATTGATAGGGAAGAATTCCCGAGACCCAGAACTTCAAAAAGAAGAGGTCATAGATTTAAACTAATGAAACAAAGCTGCCGGAGAAATATCAGACAATTCACTTTTGTAAACAGAGTGGTGGACGGAACAAGTTAGGTGAGAAGGTGGTGGAAGCCAAAACCGTCAGTAATTTCAAAGCGTTATATGACAAAGAGTGCTGGGAAGACAGGACACAGCGAGCATAGCTCTCATCCTGTAACTACACTTAGGTAATTACAGGAGTGGGATGTAAATTCAGAATTGGCATCCTCCCTTCTTCACTGTTCTAGTGACGTCACTTGAAACCGGTTCAATTTTCGGTCCATTTATGGACAAAGGCAGAGAGGTGTTGATTTTATTTATTTTTTATTTGAACCAATCATAGAGAATAATTTTTATTGATTATAATGCTAGAATGGTGTTTTAAGTGATTATTGATATTTTAGTAGTATATTTTCTGGTGATGTGGCAATCAATTTTTGTTTTATTCTCTGAGAAAATGCCACAAGTCTAATATTATTGGCATGGGTAAATAAAATAATTTGTGTTAGAATGGGTTAATGTCTTAGTACAAGAACAACAGCAATATTAGCTGTATTTTGTATTAAAGATTATTAACCCTCAAACCGCTAGGGGCCCAAATGGAATTAACACCCACAGGCGCAAAAAAAAAAAAAAATCCAAAAAATTCTTTCATCTTATAGAAGTGTTCATTTTTGTTCCCTGATCATGGAAAAAATAACAAAAAAAATCGTAGGTGGCATATTTTAGCCGCAATAAGGTAGGGAAGTCTTGCAAAAAAGGGGCGTTGGCAGAGCCTTCGCCAGACGAGGTCTACTCCGCCCGATCTGTCAAACGGCAGTTGCCACAAATATATTATTACCTAATTATTTCAATGTCTCTGATTTTTTCTTAGTTTTTTTGCAGTAATATTATTCCATACACTGAATTGTGGTATATTTATATAATAAAATGTGTAAACCATCGCTGTACTCAAAATTATGGTGTGCAAATTAGTGATTCAATTATTATGTTCATAAAACAATAAACAAATAGTTTTGCTGTTGTTACACTATATACACAGGTTATATATAAGTATCTGCATGTTTTGTTCACCATAACAAACTACTAAGTTGGTCTTGTGAGTCAAAAAGCAACGAGGAGTGACCGCCACACACCAGCGAGCCACTCACTGCTATTCCCTTCCTTAACAACACCTCACTCTCCCTCATTCTCCTCCCACAATACTGTTTTTGCATTTATTCACTATACACAGACGTTATATATACGTATTTACACGTTTTGTTCACCATAACTGTACATCTAAGCTTGTATGGTGAGTAAAGGCACAAAGACGTAGCTATTCACACTGTCAGCTGGTGACGGCCGCCCTCAAGGCTAGACGCACTAATATTTCTCCTCCAACAACATTGTTTGTGGTGTTATTATGCTATATACACACATTATATATAAGTATCTACCTGTTTTATTCACCATACCTGTACAAATAAGCTGGTATGGTGCCCAAAGACCATAGTGGCCACCAGTAAACAACATGACAAGTCGTGCAGACGACGCATCTCCCTCACCAAAATGTCGGCTCCCAACCTACTCCTATTGCTGTTATTACACTCTGTACACACGTCATATATAAGTATCTACATTTGTGTTCACCATAGCTAACCACTAAGCTGGTATGGTGAGTGCAGTCAATAAAAGGTGGCCACACACAGTCAGAAGACGATGCCACAACCCTCATTCCCACGGCCTTACTCCTCCCTCCATGGAGCATAGCGCTAAATATCACCACAATCCTGCTATTATCAGAATCCTAGTCAGTTTTATCACAGTCAGGGGTCTTTTATAATACTATCATCGCTAAATAACAGCAGGATCATATATATTATGGCATTTGTAGGCGATGCTGTGGTCAAAAACTGAACAGCGGTGCTGTGAGCTTGTGCTGCATGCGCCAGCCTTGGTGGCTTGCTCAATACTGTCTCTTTTAACACCCAAGAATGTTGGCCTGGATTTTTTCTCTAGGTGGCATCTGGCAACTATTGGTCGTGGCTGTACTATAGCTGCCCCTATCCCAGGCGGGGCGTTTAAATTATAGCACTAGACACGAAAGCATATATAAATGATGTGCGCCGTTTCGGTTTTGTCACTGATATCATATATATATGATATGTGCGGTTTAAGGGTTAAAGGAAGTCAGGTTTTTCCCAACACGTACCATATACTGTACTATATGGATTGGTGTAAGAGTGTGAGGCTCGTGTCTCCTCTGAAGGAACATAAAACTTAGTTATAAGTGTTTTTTATTAAAAAAATATATAATATAAAGAAGGGGCTTCTCACGTCTCTTAGACGAGATGTGTAAGGCAACTCCATTCTTGTCCTTATTGTATATAGACGATATAACATCTTGATCAGACAAAGATTAAAGACTGGATGAGAATTCAGACTCATTTTCAGTGATTTATTCAAAGCATTCACTGAGAATTCAGTGATTTACTTACTGATTTGTACTCTTTGACTGTCAGTGTACTGTATTTGTAATTCACACAGATAACAAGAATGGTATAAGCTCTTCAGGTCTTTTGATCACAACTAGCAACCAAACTAAAACATACACAGGCTGCTGACCTGGAGCATACAAGTTATTCTAGCTATCTAGTCATCTCTTACATAACAGTCCTCTCTCGATAGCACCACTCCTACATATAAAGAGCAGATACTTATGGAAATAGAGAAGTAAGTAATTATCAAAAGAAGGCACCAAACCGGGAAGGCTATGTAACACCATCAAATGTGTGGAATAATCAGAGGGCGCTAAATATCACCAAGGATGCCAATACGAGAACAAAAACGCATAAGGCGAACGATATCAAAAGTATCCGAGTCACCAAGAATTCTATCGAGGGACAGGTGACCGCGAAGGGCGTTCGGAAAGCAAGACACGCTCGTCCCGGAAGTCAGGACATTCAAGAAGGACATGCATGACCATAAGAGGGACAATGCAATTAGGACAATAAGGAGCAGGGTGGCGCTCCATCAAGTGACCATGGGTTAAGCGAGTATGGCCAATACGCAACCTCGCCAGAGCAGTTTCCCATCGCCGGTTACGGTGATAGGAGGACGGCCATGAGGAAACACAACATTTAAGAGTACGGAGTTTGTTACCAGGAACAGACGACCAAGAAGCCTGCCAACGGGTAAGGATGTAGGAATGGATAACCGGGTAAAAGGCGGAATATGGAATACCTTTACGAGAGATGGGACAAGAGCAGACAGCTTCCTTGGCGGCAGCATCCTCACGCTCATTTAAAGACACACCAACATGGCTGGGAACCCAACAAAACTCAATCGACTAAAACTTACTGTGAACAAGAAACAGCCAATGCTGGATCTTGACAACTACTGGATGAACCGGATTAAAGGACCCGAGAGCCATGAAGGCACTACGAGAGTCAACAACAACCACAATGGAAGACTGACAACGAGAAAGCAGGAGACGAATAGCATAAAGAATAGCATAAAGCTCTGCTGTAAAGATGCTAGTCTCTGGAGGTAAGCAACGGAGGTAAGCGAAGTACCAAATCTGCACAGTAAAATAACGACGTACTGGAGTGAACGATATGGAAGAAAATGCAGAATAGAGCCAGTGAAGAGCAGAGGTGCCATAGGCACAATCAGAGAACACTGTATAAACATCAGAGGTCCGCGGTTGTTCAACGTCCTCCCAGCAAGCATATGAAATATTGCCGGAACAACCGTGGACATCTTCAAGAGGAAACTAGATTTATTCCTCCAAGGAGTGCCGGACCAACCGGGCTGTGGTGGGTATGTGGGCCTGCGGGCCGCTCCAAGCAACAGCCTAGTGGACCAAACTCCCACAAGTCAAGCCTGGCCTCGGGCCGGGCTTGAGGAGTAGAAGAACTCCCAGAACCCCATCAACCAGGTATCAACCAGGACACATATAAGTGCGATCAGGAAAAACAACAGAGTAGCCAACACCGCCCGCAGACTTAGACCCATCGGTGAAGACAGAAACGGAGCGGGAGTGAGAAGAAAAGTGCTCAAGAAAAAGGCGTTTTAGAACCATAGGAGGGGTAAAAGCTTTAGTGATGCGGGTCAAGGAAGTACAAAACTGCGGAAGGGGGGACTCTCCATGGGGGCAAAGAAGGAACAACACGAGGAGAAACATTAGAAACACGAACGGAAAGAGAATCTTGTAAGCGAGATAACCGGACAGAAAGAGGGAGGAGGTGAAGAGGAACAGGAACCGTGGAAATAGAGAACGAATGTCTCCACTACATAAGAGCGACCTCCACTGTCAGCTGCCCAGCACACAATGAAGATCATCCCTCTGCTCTCATTGATGTTTTAACAAAATTGTTTTTGTTATCCCTATTCTAGTTCATAAGGCTTGTATCTAGATTTGTATATTTAATGCTTATTATTTCATATTTTTTCAGTTGCACAATGTTCTTAATTCTCAGTTTACTTTTAATACTTGACTAATGTTTATACATTTCAAAGACTCCCATCACAGAATTACAAGCTGTGCATGCACAGATGAGTTTTCCTGGGGAATTCCCAGGCAGTCTTTCAAAAAATATACCACCAAATGGGCCCAATTAAGCCCATAACTTAGAAATCTTCACATGCTCCGGTAAGATAAAGGAAGAAAAATGTATATAAATCTAAAGGGTTTACAAATATTTTTCTACATGGCAATGAACATGTACTTTAAATTTAAGTATTTGACAAACAAAAATTATGATGATTTCCTAGCTTAATTAAGATAATAAAATTATGAATCATATATGGTCTATCCAGATGACGAATTAGGCCCATTCCTTTGATTGGGTCATCAAGGCAGTCAAAGTAAGAAAAATAGAGAAATGCATGTATCTAATACAAGTTTTTTTATGTATGTTAAGGATTAACCCTTAGATCGCTAAGGGTCTTTTGGCCTTCAACACCCACAGGCGCAAAAAAAAAAAAAATCCAAAAAATTCTTTCGTCTTATAAAAGTGTTCATTTGTGTTCCCTGATCACAGGGAAAAAAAATCATAGGTGACATATTTTGGCCACAATAGGGTGGGGAAAATCTGGCAAAAAAAGAGGTGTTGACAGAGCAGTTGCCAAACTAGGTCTGCTCCACGCCAGCTGTCAGGCGGGGGTTGCCACAAAAATATTATTACCTAATTATTTCAATGTCTCCGATTGATTATTTCTTTGTTTCTTTGCAGTAATATTATTCAATAGTGTGTATTGTGATATATTTATATAATAAAATGTGTGAACCATCGCTGTACTCAAACTTATGGTGTGCATATTAGTGATTCAATTATTATGTTCATAAAACAATAAACATAGTTTTGCTGTTGTTACACTATATACACAGGTTATATATATGTATCTGCATTTTTTGTTCACCATAACAAACCACTAAGTTGGTATGGTGAATCAAAAAGCAACGAAGAGTGGCCACCACTCGCCAGCCAGCCAGCCACTCGCCACTACTCCCTCCCTCACCTCCTCGCCCACATACTCCTCCCACCATACTGTTTTTGCTTTTATTCATTATACACAGATGTTATACATAAATATCTACATGTTTTGTTCACCATAACTGTACATCTAAGCTTGTATGGTGAGTTCAATCAATAAGAGACGTAGCAAAACACAGTCAGCTGGTGGCTGCCACCGTCACTGGTTCAAGGCCAGACGCACTAATATTTCTCCTCCAACAATACTGTTTGTGGTGTTAATACACTGTATACACACATTATATATAATTATTTACATGTTTTATTCACCATACCTGTACAAATAAGCTGGTATGATGCCCAAAGACCATAGTGGCCACCAATAAGTAACATGACAAGTCATGCAGACGACGCATCTCCCTCACCAAAATGGTGGCTCCCAACATACTCCTATTGCTGTTATTACACTCTATACACACGTTTTATATAAGTATCTACATTTGAGTTCACCATAGCGAACCACTAAGCTGGTATTGCAAGTCTAGTCAATAAAAGGTGGCCACACACAGTTAGAAGACAGTGCCACCTCCCTCCCTCAGCATTACTCCTCCCACCATAGAGGACTGCACTAAAAATCACCACAATCCTGCTATTATCAGAATCCTGGTCAGTTTGATCACAGTCAGGGGTCTTCTGTAATACTCTCATCGCTAAATAATAGTATGTTCATATATATTTTTACATTTTTAGGCGATGCAGTGGTCACGAGCAGAACAGCAGTGCTGTGAGCTCATGCTGCATGCGCCAGCCTTAGTGGCTCACTCAGTACTGAGGCTCTTACACCCGGGAATGTTGTCCACGATTTTTTTCTAGGTGGTATCTGGTAACTATGGGTCGTGGCTGGACTATAGCTACCCCTATCCCTTGTGGGGCATTTAAAATTGTGCATTTAAGTTTAAATCACCTACTGCGTGGTTCCGGTAAAGTTACTCCCATCATCTATATATGTATTGTGCGGTCTAAGGGTTAAGAAGCACATCAACAAACTGGAAAAGGTGCAAAGACATGCCACTGAGTGGCTCCCAGAACTGAAGGACAAGAGCTACTAGCAGAGGTTAGAGGCATTAAATATGCAAAAACTAGAAGATAGAAGAAAAAAGGTGATATGATCACTACGTACAAAATACTCTTGGGAATAGGAATCGATAAAATTGATAAGGAAGAATTCCTGAGACCTGGAACTTCAAGAACAAGAGGTCATGGATTTAACCTAACAAACAAATCTTCCAGAGAAATATAAGAAAATCACTTTTGTAAACAGATTGGTAGACGGAACAAGTTAGGTGAGAAGGTGGTGGAAGCCAAAACTGTCAGTAATTTCAAAGCGTTATATGACAAAGAGTGCTGGGAAGACGGCACACCACAATCGTAGCTCTCATCCAGTAACTATACTTAGGTAATTACAGAGAATGGATGACCTGAACCGAAGCCACTGGCTAGGTGTTGGGTGTGTGAGAGCCACGTCACAGCTCCTGCCAAGATTCTCGGGTAGGCTTACATCTCTGCCATTTTGAGACACAGAACTTCGTCATCCTGTTAGTGAGCACATTATCCCACAGTATATGCCCCTTCCACATGTGTAAATAAATTATAATAATGCACTCTGAGTCATCAACAAGCCCAAAATAAAATTACTTGCACTACAGAAATAATTGGACTGCTAAATTTACCTTCGGGAAAATTATCATCCACCAAATTCTGTTAATGAAATTCAGCTTAGTGAACAATGCTGTTACCCACTCTAGTTCTAATATTTACTTTAAAACATTTGATATGCCAATGGCTAGTAAATTACAATAATAAATGGGAAATAATGGTAGCTAATGGCACGAGTGGGTAAAGCTTGCATGGGTTTACCGGGAACTAAAGTTCACAGGATCCCCAAGCTGCCGTGTAAGTGCACGTGGTTGAAAACTGTTATCCGAGAGTACGAACCCACGAAACTCGTCCTTACCTTCTTAGTTACGGTATAGGTAAGTTACTTTAAACCAGGGATGTAGAATCAATATGCATTTATTACAACTCTAAACACAAGAGTGACGATGTGGAGCCGGTACCATATTTTTGCATTGGCGGGACTCAAGAAACAGTCAAAGTGAATAAATCCACAAGGGCCGTGACGAGGGTTCAAACCTACGTCCGAGAGGATCCCAGATGCTGCCTTAATCAACTGAGATAGCTCGGGTGTATGGGGAAATTGCGTAAAACCCTGGTTTGTGTCTCGGAGAGACTGCAGGAACCATTGGTAAATCAGGATGATTTCCCGGTTGTAATTCTTATAACCATGTCGTAGCTCAGTCGATTAAGGCAGCGTCTGGGATCCACTCGGACGTAGGTTCAAACCCTCGTCACGGCCCTTGTGGATTTGTTCATTTGATGCATCACGCTATTGTGATTTCTGTGTGTAATCAAAGTGAATGCCTTACATTTATTTAAACATAGGAAAAGGGATAGTACACTAACCAGGAAAAATCTCACTCATCAGATTAATAATTACAGTTCCAGTCATAGAGATATAAATGGAGGTCAATAACGTCACGCAGTGAGGTGGGTACCTAACGAGCACACGCCACACAACCTGTGTGTGTTTGGGGTCTCGGCCCCCCTTTGCCTCGTCTAGTGGAGGAGTGGAGTGGACTCCTCTCACGAAAATGTGCAGGAAAACTTACACACAGAATCATACTCATTTACTAATGCATACTCTCAAACACAAAATTAATATACAAATTAAAACAAATAAAACAAACTGGAATTTTAACTAGTGGAATATTTACATTGTGGCTGTTAAAGGCTAAACTTTATATACTAGTAATTACATAATATATATACATTATATATTTATGTACATGGTAATCACTCATTTTCTGTTGTTAAACCTTCAATGGCTCCTAGTATGACTGGATTCATACTAGGAATTATATTCACTATCCAGCTCAGACCCTGGATGGTGATGTGCCAGACATGATAAGGGATGGTTACTGGAGGCCTGAGGAAGCAAATGTGAGCCTCTTATATACGGTGGTGTTTTGAATGTTATGATATATATGCCCACGAGTACCAAAATCCGACGTGCGTACCACCAGTCGAGCGCCTTAAGACACTCGCCACAGTGCAGTGATTGATCATTTTCGTCTCTGTTAGTTAGAATTTTATTTTTTGTGTATAAAATTAGAGGTATTGTATCACAGATAAAGTTAGGTTAGGTTAGAGGTATCACAGATAACATTAGATTAGGTTAGAGGTATCACAGATAAAGTTAGGTTAAATGTATCACAATTAAAGGTAGGTTAGGAGTATCACAAACTGAGGTTAATTTAGAGGTATCATAGATAAAGTTAGGATAGATTAGAGGGAACACAAATAATGTTTACATAAAATGTTTTATGAATGGTGGTGGTTCTAAAGTTTAATGCGTATTAGTTATCTTGAACGATATCTAAAACTGTTTTGATGGTGCTGAATAGTCTTCCAAGCTTGATGCTGTCTGTTGCTAATTGCTTAATTCTAATGATGGACACAAGTATTGTTACTGTGTTACTTTTCAATGCAGTGCAGTAATTTGAGAAAACATAAATAAACTTACAGCATATTTCCTGAACCATTTTGTGAAAGATTTCCTGATAGTTTGCTATCCATTTAAAATTTATATTAAACCATGAATAAGTAAATTAAACTGTTAAAATACAGTAGTTGTTAAAACAGGAATTGTTGTAATTGGGAAAACTTGTATATAATTTTTTTTAATTTTTACGATAAGACATCAGCATCACGTGCTGTCGTCCAGAGCCTGGAATACTTCCATGCATGTCCCAGGAATTGTTGCAGCTGTGTATAAAGCCATTATCGTTCTCTTACAGATGGACGATAGCTTTGAACCCGAGCAGCTGCAACAAGGGACATGTTATCAGATACTTAATAGTGAGGACCTCTCAAGAGCCAGGGAGAAGGCACGCAGGAAAAGACACTATGAGAGACAAAAGTGGAAGCACAATACTGACAAAGACTACCGGGAGAAGATGCGTAGGAAATGGAGGGAAAGAAAAGCAAGACAGAGGAGTAAAGGTGATGAGCTTAGTAAACTGAGAATACACAGTGGTAGCGTTGATTTCTTGACAGTGTCAGAGTGACTGTCTGCTGCTCTTGTACTTTCATGTATCATGAAACTACATTAAAAGCAGAACAATGCAATCAGATTTTATAAAATATTGTTGATACTTTAATACTGATGGATGAACTTGTGAGAAAATAGTGAGGTTATAAGAAGAAATTGAGCCATCCATCCCTGGACTCTCCAACCTGGGGAGTTCAGGATACAGGTTCAATTCCATCATATGGCATCACTATTTCCTCTTAAGTGCATCACGTTCTTCTGATTTCATTGTACAGTACTTGCTTACTTTCAACTAGGTTACTGTTTGACTGGAGGTGGTGGGTTTGTGCAAGATCTCAAACCATGATTATTTGTTACTCCATTCAATATTGTTGATGAATGTCCTGGATTCCTTAACCTTTACATTGCTTCAGTCACTATCTATGATGTCCTCCTGTGCTCCAGTCATCATATGTGATTTTAGCCCCATTTGATTTGTTAATTATTTTCAGTCATGTGCACCTCGATATAGTACTTTTAAATAGTTGTGTTGTTTAACCACTCAGCTACACCACTGTTAACACTTTGGCGTTCCCGAGAATAGGCTGACCTTGACCCCCAATTGAGCCCGGGCGTGTGGGCCAACTGTGCGTCAGCACTGAAATGTTTATAATCTTTTAGGGTTGCTGAGCTTAATTTTCACGGTATGTATTTAAATTTGGTATCAATGTGTTCGCCAGAGAATGCTCTAGAAGAATATATACCTACATTTTCACCAAACCTGACATGAGAACCACACCAAATAAGAAACTATGGCGGTCGTTAGCCGTGAGCGTCAAACAGCGCTGAAATGTTTATGAACTTTTCATGTTTGTCAATCCCAGAATTGTGCTACGTCATTAATTTTGGTATCACTGTGACCGCAATAAAATTCCCTTCACGGACATATGCATATAAATGTAGAATCATGATCGCGGCCCACTAGCAAGAGTGTGGGAAGTGGCTGAAGTATTACCTCTACCCGACGGCAGATCGGCGAAACACCTTTCGAAAAGTTTTATTATTTTCACTGTCCTGACCTCAATTTTCGATGTACGTACGTAATTTTTGTACCAATATGTTCGCAATAGAATGTTCTAGAAGAGCATATGTATAAAATGTCACACAAGGATGCGTGTGACCGGCACCAAATAAAAAAACTTCGTCGATTACACTCGTCATGTCAACATTTTACAATAGTTTTACCACGAAGATACAAGCTAACTCCGTTCTCTATAACAGGCTATGTGACTATTAGAAAAAACGAAAATTTAATGGTAAACATGCTGAAATTATCCCCAAGTCGATCGGATAAGAATTGGATTTTATAGAAATATTTGTTTTCTAATGCCACTTGAGGTGCATTCAAGAGATAAATATATGTCCTGCTCAAGAGACATATGGGTGCTAAATTGTGCGCAATTTAAAGGCGCTCATTTTAAAACCACAACCAGATTGATCTGATAAAATTTAAATTTTTAACAAATATTTTAATGAGTGACTCAGCGCTGCGTCGTTGGTGCGAATCGGGAGAAATGAGTGACGAACTTTTCAGTCGGTGGAACGCGACAGTGTTAAATGTGACAAGCCCCTGGTGCGCAGAAAAAACTTATTCCCCTAAATTTTTTTCTTCTTATATTGTTTAAATGTATTCTCTGATCACAGAAAACTAAAAAAAAAAATATTGTATGTGACATACTTTGGCTGTGATGGGGTGAGAACGTCTGGGAATATTTGGGCGCTAATCGAGTACTACACAGCAGTGGTGTGCCCCAGCCGAGCAGTGTGGCAGGTGCTGCCACAACTACATTTTTACATAATTATTTCAATGTCTTTGCAAAAAATGCTAGATGTAAAACCAGTAATATTATTTAATAGTTTGTAATTTGAAGAATTTATATAGTTAAAGTGTGGAACATTGCCATGCTAAAAACGTTGGTGCTCGTATCTAGTGACATGTATATTATATTCTTAAATCACTTAGTGTTTTTGTTGTTGTTACACTATATGCACATACTATATGTAACTATCTACATTTTTGTGCACCATAACAAACCACTAAGATGGTTTGTTGAGAGTAATAAACTCATGATGATCTAAGGTCAACCTAGCACTTTACCACAGGAGCTGCCACAAAATACTGTGCATTGTTACACACCGGTAATCATTTCAATGTCTCTGATTTTATAACTAGTTTTTTGCAGTAATATTATTCAATAGTGTGTAATTTTAGACATTTATATTGCTAAATGTGTGGACTATTGCTATGCTAAAAAAATATAGTGCTCATATACAAGCACCTTATATTTAAGCATAGGTAATTACTAAGTGTAGTTACAGGATGAGAGCTACACTCGTGGTGTCCCGTCTTCAAAACACTCTTTGTCATACTTTATAACGCTTTGAAATTACCAACGGTTTTGGCCTCCACCGTCTCACCTAACTTGTTCCAACTGTCTACCACTCTGTAAAAGTGAATTTTCCTATACAGTGGAACCTCGAGTGACATGCGACTCCAGTTATGAGCATTTCAAGTAACAAGCGAGCCACTCATAGAAAATTTGTCTCGATTAACGAGCAAACTACATGGTGCTTCCTAGCGTTCCCACTGGTTCTCGGACACCTCTGACGAGCATTTCACATGACGAGCTCGGTGCCGGAACGGATTAAATTCATTAATCGAGACGCCACTGTATTTCTTTTTCCTATAAAACTCTTGGATACCATGCTTCATGACCAAAGAATGAGTTTCATATAAATCCTACCAGTTATCCACACAGACTTGGAAAAAAAATAATACTGGCACAAGTGTTGCTGTTGACGAAGATGAAACAACACAAGAAATACAAGTTCAAGAAGGGAAGAGCTCTGAATCAGTACATCTTGATAAAGATGACAGCAAACAGAAAAATGTAACAAACAGCCTGAATGGTACAGACATTGACAGAGGGAGACAGACAAGAAAGACAGACATTCATAAATATTATGCAAAGGGCATGTGCAAACATAGATATTCTGGAAAGAGAAAGGGGTTAGGCTGCAGTTACCCTCCCCCCCAAAAATGCCTTAATTTACTTAGGAAGGGAAAATGTCACTTGGATCAACATGTAGGTATTTCCACCCAGTCATGTGCAAAGCCTCACTTAAAGAAAGAAAATGCTATGACCATTATTGCCCATGTAAAAGGCACAGAATGCTACAGAATGACAAGCAGAAAAATAGCATGGAAGAAGAGGCAAATATTTTTTTAGATCCAGAAAAAGCACTTTCAAAAGGTGGAAAAGAGAGAATGTATGGTACTGAAACCAGCAACGTGAACCATACGCACGCCAGGGACACAGCTACCAGTACACCCAGTAACTGTTTCAAATGCGGTAAGCAACAACCAGTATAGGGCAGAACAAAGCCAATATGCCATTTCATAACAAAACTCCCAGGAAAACTTTCCCCCCTCAGTTAAAATACATCAAATAAAGTAACCTCATTTACCTCTGCCAACATCCAGGGACTAAAAACAAAATACCATTAATAAATGGCCTCCTCACAGAGGTAAATGCAGCATTGGAAGCTTTCACAGACACCCATACAGGGGAATTAATGAACAGTGAGTCTGGACACCAGAATATAATCTGTATCGATGTGATAAGGTAAATATGTCACATGGAGGAGTAGGTTTGATACGTTCGCTATATAGTCCTCATCGGTGCTGTATCACTTGCATCTGAACTTTGTGTTAGGTCCTTATTGCACCTAGTTTCATCATTATCATGACCCTTATGTTCTTCAAACAATAAGGTCTGAATTTCACTGATAGAGAGCGATCTTTCAACACCTCATTGGACAAGTGTTTGGGAGCCAGAGACACGTGCGCCACCCATAGTTGCTCACTCAATACTAAGCCAGCCAGCAGCCCTAGGATATTCTGGGAATTTTTTCCAAGATGGCTGCCTCTCACTGGAGATCCTAAGAGTCCATTTCTTACACAACCTACTACGCACACGTTTTGAATGAGTACGAAATATTCAAAAGGTGTTTTCTCTGTTGGCACAGTTTCCCACCGACCGAGTTTTCTCGGTTGGCGCAGCACAGTGGTTAAAGAAGACCTAGAATGCTCAGAGCTCCTAAATGCTACAAGGTACTGTACCTCCTAAAAAGTACAATACTGGTAGTAAAAATAGAGAAAATATTCAAGAAAACAATTAAGGTGAGTATATTGCATTTTTTTCTGTTACACTATGTAACACAGCTTTTGTCCTAGGGTAGTAAGTGTTATTTTCTAATTGCTTGTGGCTTCAAAATATAGAAAATGGTAATTATTCCCCTCAAACTTTGCTAATAGCCTTCAAGTACCTTCATGACATCTTCCCTAAACTGTCTAAGACAAAGATCAAAGCAAAGTTTGAGGAGAATAATAGTAATTTTTTTGTATTTTGGAGGCATAAACAATTACAAAATTATGCTATCCAGGGAAAAAAAATATAAATTTTACATTGTGCCATTTTATTTCTGTACTGTCCTCTTGTGATTTTCATGTTACCAAAAATATAATTAAAGAAAATATCCTTCTCTTTACTGATTGAAACGTTTGAGTTAAACTTGGTTTTGGCTTCTCTAGCAGATATGATTGACTTATTGTTGTCATTTTTCTGCTAGATAATTTACCAAAATAGTTCTAATTTGGAGGTTTCAGTGATAACTAGCACTGTTGAGAAATTAAATATATACTGTAGTACTGTACATACAGGGGTACCTCGGTTTAAGAGTTTAATCCATTCCTGGAGACAGCTTGTAATCTGAAAACTTGTAAACCGAAGCTATTTTCCCCATAAGAAATAATGGGAAATGAATTAATCCGTTCCTGACTACCCAAAACCCTTACTTCAAACTAAATTTTATACCTAATTCATCTAAATCTACACTACGAAAGTATGTTCAAGTTATTACTTACCCTTGCTGATGACTTCTGTTGGTGTATGGAAGATGGTGAGGAGGAGGAGGGAGGAGGAGAGGTGTTACTGCTTGGAAGGGGAGTCCCCTTCCATTATAACATCAGGCAGTGAGGACTTCACTGGTGTGCACTCTCTGGCACGTTTTGCCTGCATACCACTAGGACTTGCTTGTCTTACTAAGAATCTGTCTAAAGACACTTGTTTTTCCCTACATTTTAACACTTGTCTGTAGGAAGACATCACATTGTCATTTAAAAGGTCAATGCAACGGTCTGTTACAGCTTTATCTGGGTGAGTTTTTTCAACAAAACTTTGCAGTTCTTCCCATACTTCACACATTTTCTTAATGAAGAAGGGACATCCCCTACTGCCTCTACTCACAACTATTTTCTTAGGTTGATCCTTACCACTGACTTTCTTGGGACCCATGGTAAGATATAAATAACAACTTTTATGCTCAAATGGCCAAAAATGCGACAAAAAACTGTAAATCCTTGTGAAGAATTGAGGCGGGATAGTCACTGGGCGCAAGGCACTGGTAAACTGAGGCGCGATCACTGTGCCACTTCATGCTAGTCGGCCTGTACTCATATCAACCTCGTCTTCCAAGACAACGCTCGTATTCCGATGTAAATTTTCCGAGCAAATCCTGCTCATATTCCAAAAACCTCGTATACAGGGACACTCGTATTTCGAGGTACCACTGTATTAAAAAAAAAATTCATTTCAAATTTTGTTTGTTACTGCATATCTATGAATATTTGTTTCGATACACAAATCACAATAGTGTGATACATCAAATGAACAAATCCCGTGCGTTGGTTTGAATCCTCATCATGGGTCTTGTGGATGTGTTCATTTGTTCGGATTTCTTAAGGTCGGATAGTTTGGTACGTTATTGAATTTAATGTTTTATTAAATTATTTATGTTGTAACTATTTAAGTGAATGGTTCACTTAACTCCATTGTTACTGGTTACCCTCCATCTGTCCATTACTACTGGTTACCCTCCACCTGTCCATTATTACTGGTTATCCTCCACCTGTACATTATTACTGGTTACCCTCCACCTGTCCATTATTACTGGTTACTCTCCACCTGTCCATTATTACTGGTTACCCTCCACCTGTCCATTATTACTGGTTACCCTCCACCTGTCCATTATTACTGGTTATCCTCCAACTGTCCATTATTACTGGTTACCCTCCACCTGTCAATTATTACTGGTTACCCTCCACCTGTCCATTATTACTGGTTACCCTCCACCTGTCCATTATTACTGGTTACCCTCCACCTGTCCATTATTACTGGTTATCCTCCACCTGTCTATTATTACTGGTTACCCTACACCTGTCCATTATTACTGGTTACCCTCCACCTGTCCATTACTACTGGTTACCCTACACCTGTCCATTATTACTGGTTACCCTCCACCTGTCCATTACTACTGGTTACCCTCCACCTGTCCATTATTACTGGTTACCCTCCACCTGTCCATTACTACTGGTTACCCTACACCTGTCCATTATTACTGGTTACCCTACACCTGTCCATTATTATTGGTTACCCTCCACCTGTCCATTACTACTGGTTACCCTACACCTGTCCATTATTGCTAATAACCCTACACCTGTCCATTACTACTAGTTACCCTCCACCTGTCCATTACTACTGGTTACCCTACACCTGTCCATTATTGCTAATAACCCTACACCTGTCCATTACTACTCGTTACCCTACACCTGTCCATTATTACTAGTTACTCTACACGTGTTCATTATTTTACTAATAGTAAGGTAAAGCTGGTTGTATCAACACCAACCCAAACAAATTGTGCATGTTCTCTTTGCTTCTTAACCCTTAAGCTGTGCTACACATCAATAGCTGTGGTGAGTAACTGTTGCGGAACTGTGCACCATAGCTATTGATGTGTTGGAATACCCCGCAAGATTTGAAGGTCTCGCGGCTACAGGGGTTCACATCAGCTTCCTCAGGGCTCTTGTAAACAGACGCCATTTAAAAAAAATTGTGGGCAACATTCCTGGGTGTGAGAGCCTCAGTACGGAGTGAGCACCCAAGGCTGGCACATGCAGCATGAGTTAACCGCACTACTGTGCTGTTAACTTGGAGCTTGTGAGCACAGCATCACTAAAAATGTCAAAATATATATGTAACTGGTATTATTTAGCTATGATAATATTACAGAAGACCCCTGACTATGGTAAAAATTACCAGAATTCTGATAATAGCAGGATTGTTATGATAATTAGCACTAGTATGGTGGGAGGAGTAATGCTGAGGGAGGTAGTGTCTGCTGACTCTGTGTGGCCACCTGTTATTGTCTGCACTCATCATACCAGTTTAGTGGTTCACTATGGTGATCACAAATGTAAATTTTTATATATGATGTGTGTATTAGTGTAATAACAGCAAAAGGAGTATGTTGGGAGGAGCCCTTTTTGTGAGGTATGTGGCATTATCTGCATGACTTGTCATGCTGTGTGTAGGGTGGCTACTATGCTGTTTGAACACCATATCGGCTTAGTCATACAGTTGTACAACTGAACAAAACAAGCAGATACTTATATATGACCCATGTATATAGTGTAATAACAACAAAATTATTTGTTTATTGTTTTATGAACATAATTGAATCACTAATATGCACACCATACTTTTGAGAAAAGCAATGATTCACACATTATATTATATAAATATATCACACTACACACTATTGAATAATGTTACTGCAAAAAAACTAAGAAAAAATAAATCAGAGACATTTAAATAATTAGGTAATAATATCTTTGTGGCAACTCCCGCCTGACAGCTCAGACGGAGCAGACCTCCTCCTCTGACACTTGCTCTGTCAGCGCCTCAATTTTGCCAGGCTTCCTTGTCCTATTGCGGCCAAAATGTGCTACTTTCGATCCCCCCCTCCCCCTCCCCGTGATCAGGGAGGGGGGGGGGGAATAGTAGGTGGCACATGTTGGCCCTAGGGTAACCAACACAGAGAACACTTTTATAAGACAAAAAAAATTTAGTTTTTTCTTTCTTGAGCCTGGGTGTGTTGCAGGCTATAATTGCAAAAGCAGCCCAGGGGTTAATGCTATAGTCAGTTGTATTTGCATTGGTGATATTGTTAGTACTGTAGTTTGAGTGAATGTAAATAGGAGTTGCCTCATATAGGTCAATAAGCCTTTTGCAGTTTTTTTTATTCTTATGTTTTTGTCACCTTTATTATTTCAACAAAGTTAATTTAATCAGCAATTGACTGTTTGATGACGACCACTCATCATTATCATTACTGCACTCTGGTCATTGTAGTGATTAGGCTGAATGATGAAGTGATCCATCAGATAGGAAGCATGTAAACAATATTTTGGATTTGTGGCATTTAATTCTGGCCAAGTAAACACAAGCAGACCATTACCACTGTGCCCAAGATTGTGATTAGAACGTAAATTCTTCGGGAGTGGTATTGCAGATTGTAATCTTAATGAGCATTGTGAAAAATGACAAGTAGAATATCATGTAGGCATGTGGATCAAGCCATTAACCCTTAAATGGTTCCAATCGCTATTTGTGATTACCTCCTGTGCTCGAATCGACAAATGCAATTTTTTTAGTTTTGTGAACTATTTTTTGTGATGCGCACCATGATGTAGGACATTTAATTAGCTAAGCCATTTAAGGGTTAAATGCTAAATTCAGCCTCTGACTGGATAATTTCTTCACTCGCAGGACGTCCTTGAGTTCCAGTTGCAAGAGAGGCAGATGTACTACAACAGTGAAGAGCAGCGTGAACGATATAGAAAGTACGAAGCAACAAGACGTTCCAGGAATTTTGTTGAAAATTGGAGATTAGAATTTGAGTGGGTTTACTACGACACCAAGAAGAGAGTTATGACGTGCACAACATGTCTAAAATATGGAACGGAAGATGACAAGAAGACGAGATTTGTTTCTGGAAATACTAATTTCAAACGCTTAGCACTTGTTAGACATCAGCATAGTCAGATACATCGACGCTGTGAGGCAAGACGTATTGCAGACTTAGACGTGTGCAATTTAATTGCTACTGCTGGTACTTCAGTTTAGAACATTGTAACATTACTCTTGAGATTTGTTTATTGAGATGATGTAACAGTAAAGTACAGTATATTATTAATTTCATGTGGCTGTTTTGGAATATTTCCAAAACTAATTGTTAAAAGCACTGTTTCTGAACCTAGTGATGAGGTTGGTATATACCAGTAGAGTTTTATGCAGGTAAGGTCTTCAGCATCACTGCTAAAAAAATATTGGAAATTATGAGTTGTGGGGAGCATACTGGATATTTTTGGTAAGCTCTTTCTTAAAATGTTTCATGCAAGACACTGTTTATGATTTATTGTATGACATTCAAATACTTTGTTGTCGGTTTTAAGAAGCAAGCACAGGTGTCGTGTGAGTGCACTTTATATGGTTAAATGTACATTCGGTGAAAAATAATTTTATTCTGATCATGGTGTAAATTCAAGCAATATTTTGAAGCTTAGAAATGTCATTGCAAATTATAAAATTTGTTTTATAATTTTTAAAATAAGCATTGGAACATATTTCATTATATATACTGTATGTGTGTAATTAACTAAGTAATTACCTGAGTGTAGTTACAGGATGAGAGCTACGCTCGTGGTGTCCTGTCTTCCCAACACTCTTTGTCATATAATGCTTTGAAATTACTGACAGTTTTGGCCTCCACCACCACCTCACCTAACTTGTTCCAACCGTCTACCACTCTGTTTACAAAAGTGAATTTTCTTATATTTCTCCACCAGCTTTGTTTCGCCAGTTTAAATCTATAACCTCTTGTTCTTGAAGTTCCGGGTCTCAGGAATTCTTCCCTATCAATTTTATTGATTCCTGTTATTATTTTGTACGTAGTGATCATATTGCCTCTTTTACTTCTATTTCCTAGTTTTTGCATATTTAATGCCTCTAACCTCTCCTCGTAGCTCTCGTCCTTCAGTTCTGGGAGCAACTTACTGGCATGTCTGCACCTTTTCCAGTTTGTTGATGTGTTTCTTAAGATATGGGCACCATACAACCGCTGCATATTCCAGCTTTGGTCGTTATCTTGAGGTTATCTTGAGATGATTTCGGGGCTTAGCGTCCCCGCGGCCTGGTCCTCGACCAGGTCTCCTTTTTGTTACACACCCCCAGGAAGCAGCCCGTAGCAGCTGTCTAACTCCCAGGTAGCTATTTACTGCTAGGTAACAGGGGCATCAGGGTGAAAGATACTTTTTGCCCATTTGTCTTCGCCTCCACCAAGGATCGAACCTGGATCCTCAGGACCACGAATCCGAAGCACTGTCCATTCAGCTGTCAGGCGCTGTTAGGTGTCGATCTAACAAAAGTTGTGAACAATTTCTTTAGTATTTCTCCAGCCATGTATTTAAAAGCAATTCTTAAGTTAGAAAGTGTAGCATAGACTTCGCGCACAATGTTCTTAACACCATAGTACTCTTCAAACGTGACTTGCTTCTGTTTTTTTTCTCGAGTCAGAGCACCGGATATGATGAGGGTCCGCTAAAAAAATATTTGTTTAAAATTAATTTATTATCTAATCGACTTCAGAATAGTTTCAAAATGAGCACCATCCGAGTGCGCACAATTTGATACCAAATGAAAGATGTAACATGAAACTTGATATCAGAACACTGGAAAGATATAAATACTTTTGTGATGATGAGCGTTCAAAATTAAAATTTTTGTTAAAATTCCTGTTATTGCTCTATTATTATGGGAATAGTTTTAAAATATACGCCTTTATGTTGCGAACAATTTGATACCAAAATGAAAGATGTAACACGAAAATTGATGTTATCAAACTGAACGAGTATATACATTAGGCTGAGGTGTACAAATTGGTTCTCGTTCATAGGTAACTTTAGGCCTTGCTGCGGGAAGTCAAGCCGGCTTTTAGACATTATATGCATATACACCTGCTGGGAATTTAATTGCGAACACAATGATACCAAAACGAATGATGTAGCACAAGAATTAAGGCGAGAAAACTGAAACGAGTATTCACATTTCGGTGTTGCCATGCCCCCGCACGATCGCCCGCATGATCGCCCGCACGATTGCCTGCACGATCGCCCGCACGTCGGGTGCATGACCTCTAAGTGGGCGCTGCACGTGCCCAGGGAGCGAAAGTGTTAATGTGGTCCTCAGGTGACAGTTTTCTATCTAGAACCACCCCTAAATGCCTTTCTTTGTCAGAACTATTTAAAGATTTCTCACATAATTTATAGGTTGTCTGGGGTCTATGTTCTCCAATTCCACATTCCATAACATGGCATTTATTCACATTAAATTCCATTTGCCAAGTGGTGCTCCATATACTTATTTTGTCCAAGTCTTCTTGAGGGGCATAACAATCATCTAGGTTTCTTATCTCCCCTCTTATCTTAGCATCATCAGTAAACATGTTCATATAATTCTGTATTCCATCTGGTAGATCGTTTATGTAGACAATGAACATTACCGGTGCAAGAACTAAACCCCTGTGGTACTCCACTTGTGACATTCCTCCAATCCGATACATTGCCTCTGATTACGGCCCTCATTTTTCAGTCAGGAAGTTTTTCATCCATGTTAGAAGCTTACCTGTCACCCCTCAAATATGTTCCAGTTTCAAGAATACCTCTTATGTGGAACTCTGTTAAAAGCCTTTTTTAGGTCCAGATAGATGCAGTCAACCCAACCATCTCTTTCCTGTAAAATCTCTGTGGCTCGATCATAGAAACTGAGTAAATTCGTTACACAGGCTCTTCCAGATCGAAAAGCATACTGTCTGTCTGATATTACATCATTTTTCTCCAGGAGTTCTACCCATTTAGTTTTAATGATTTTTTCCACTATTTTGACTATTACACTTGTCAAAGATTCAGGTCTATAATTGATTACCTGAGTATCACATAAAGAACGTTGTGCGAGGAGCCTGTGCTATGCTTTCTAACTTCAGAATTGCCTTCATATACATGGATGGCGAAATACTAAAGAAATTGTACACAACTTTTGTTAGGCCAAACCTAGAATATGCAGCGGTTGTGTGGTGCCTATATTTTAACCCCTTAACTGCGTTGCCTCCAAATATGACACCCACACAGTGTGCAGGAAATAAATTCTCTGGAAAAAATTCTTTAGATTTTTAAAGTGTCAAAAACCCTTCCCTCAGTATGGGTATGTAAAAAAAAAATTGAAATTGTGCTTACTTTGGCTGCTATGGGGTCCGTAAGTTGGCGCGTGACATCATCATTCCCCATTTGCCCGTGACGTACGCTCCCGGGGCCAGTAGGGCGCCCGGGGCGGGGCGTGTGAGTTACCGTGAATATATTTTTGTTCATATTTTGCGCACAGTTCCAAATACACTTTATTTGTTTTTACGTGCTAATCCTATGCATAATGAACACGTACACTATATTATGGCAGTAAAACATCCGTACTGTCTGAAGACACTGTGTTACGTGCATGACACTTGTGTACACATATGCTGTACATATTTACTATGTATCATGCTAATTTATGTATTTATACAACCTATTTACAGACTATACACTGTCACACACTATATACATTCACCATCAACACACTCAGAACACCTTGAGTGAGAGCAGCCACACCCAGCCAGTCTCCCTCACTCCAACATCTTACTCGCCAACATTGCTCCTCCCACCATTCTGTTATTGTTCTTATTACACTAATTACACATGTTATATATACCTATCTACATGTTTTATTTACCAGAACTATGCAAGTAAGCCGGTATTGTGTCCAAACAGTACAGTTGCCACCATACACTCCATGAAAAATCACACAGCAGACGACGCTACAATTACTACGTAACCTCCCTCAGCAAAATAGCTCCTCTCAACATTCTCCTGTTGCTGTTATTACACTATATTCACACTGTATATACACATGTACTGTACATATGTGTTGCCCATAGCGAACCACTATAATTATAACCACAATCCTGCTATTATCACAATCCTGGTCACTAATTCCTATAAATGAATAATTGACCACACGTTTATTTTGAAAAGGAACCTAAGAAATCATTTGAAGATTCCTAGATGGGCGAAATAATGCTGTGGTGCTGTGGCTAGCGCTGTGAACATCGTGAACAGCATTGAATCACAGATATTTGAACATTGTACCCAGTCATTATCACACTCAAGCTCTTCTATAACACTATCATGGCTAAATAATACAAGTTATATATATATTTTGACATTATTAGGCGATGCTGTGGTGACACGCTGAACAGCAGTGCTGTGCGCTCATGCTGCGAGCGCCAGCCTTGGTTGCTCACACACTACTGAGGCTCCCACACCCGGGAATGTGGACCACGATTTTTTTTTAAAGATGGCGTCTGTTTACAAGAGCCCTGCGGAAACTGATATGAACCTCATGTAGCCGCGGGAGTTTTGAATGGAATATGAAAAATACAAATACCCGGAGACGCGTTGCGCAAACCAGACGTGAGCCTGCAGGCACGTTGCGCAGTTTAAAGGTTAAGAAGCACATCAACATACTGGAAAAGGTGCAAAGACATGCTAAGTGGCTCCCAGAACTGAAGGGCAAGAGCTACGAGGAGAGGTTAGAGGCATTAAGTATGCCAAAATTAGAAGACAGGAAAAAAAGAGGTTATATCATCACTGCATTCAAAATAGTAACAGAAATTGATAAAATTGATAGGGAAGATTTCCTGAGACCTGGAACTTCAAGAACAAGAGGTCATAGATTCAAACTAACTAAACAAAGATGCCGAAGAAATATGAGAAAATTCACTTTCGCAAATAGTGGTAAACGGTTGGAACAAGTTAGGTGAGAAGGTGGTGGAAGCCAAAACCGTCAGTAGTTTCAAAGCGTTATATGACAAAGAGTGCGGGGTTGATGGGGCACCACGAGTGCAGCTCTCATCCTGTAACTACACTTAGATAATTACACTTAGGTAATTACATACACTCTTCAACTTGGCTTCAACTTGAAATCCATAGACTGGGAGGCATATGAAGCTAGAACAGAGGATTTTTGAACTTGGAGATTCGAAAACCTCATTTTGGAAACATTCATGTTTCAACATGTTAAACAAGCTACGAGGATGAGGGATGGGGATGTTCCCTCCATGCTTGATTTGATATTTACCAGGAAGGAGGAAGAGATATTTGACATTCAGTACCTTCCTACCTTGGGTAAAAGTGACCATGTCTTTTTGGGAATAAAGTATGCAATGCATAATAATCTGGAAGAAAGTGTGGTTAAAGCAGTTGAAAGCCTAATTTCAGGAGAGGTTGTTATGGGGAACTCAGACATTTCTTTAAGGAATTTGACTGGAAAGACTTGCCGTTAAGACATGAAGTAAATGAGATGTATGTCAAGCTTTGTGAAATATATGATAAAGGCACAAAAAAAAATTATACCAAAGCAGAGTTGCAGAACTAGGAAACAGGATTGGTTCAATAGAAATTGTGAGAGGGCCAAAGACCAAAAGACACAAAAATGGAATCAATATAGGAAGAGGCCAAACCCCCAAACATACCAGCGATACAAAGATGCGAGAAACAACTTCACGGCAGTGAAAAGAGAGGCAGAAAGAAATTATGAAAAAGGGATTGCGGACAAATGTAAAACAGAACCAGGTGTATTTTATAAATTCATAAACAACAAATTGCAGGTAAAGATTAATATTCAGAGGTTGAAAATGGGAAATAGATTCACGAAAAATGAAAAGGAAATGTGTGAAACATTAAACGAAACGTTCCAAAATGTGTTTGTATAAGATGAAATCTTCAGGGAACCAGACACAATAAGAATTCCAGTTCAACTGATTTTTTCAGGCATCCCTAAGTACAGGAGTTGTAGCTGATGTGCGGAAAAAGGCTAACATAATTCCAATCTACAAAAGTGGCAGCAGGGAAGACCCCGTCAATAATAGACCTGTATCGTTGATAAGTGTAATAGTCAAAATATTGGAAAAAATAATTAAAACTAAATGGGTAGAACACCTGGAGAAAAATTATATAACATCAGACAGACAATATAGTTTTCGATCTGGAAGATCCTGTGTAACAAATTTACTCAGTTTTTATGATTGAGCCACAGAGATTTTACAGGAAAGAGATGGTTGGGTTGACTGCATCTATCTGGACCTAAAAAAGGCTTTTGACAGAGTTCCACATAAGAGATTATTCTGGAAACTGGAGCATTTTGAAGGGGTGACAGGTAAGCTTCTAACATGGATAAAAAATTTCCTAACCAATAGAAAAATGAGGGCTGTAATCAGTGGCAATGTATCGGATTGGAGGAATGTCACAAATATAGTACCACAGGGTTCAGTTCTTGCATTGGTAATGTTCATTGTCTACATAAATGTACCTACCAGATGGAATACAAAATTATATGAACATGTTTGCTGATGATGCTAAGATAATAGGGAAGATAAGAAACCTACATGATTGTCATGCCCTTCAAGAAGACCTGGACTTCAAGAAGACCTATGCTACACTTTCTAACATCAGAAATGCTTTTAAATACATGGATGGAGAAATACTAAAGAAATTATTCACGACTTTTGTTAGACCACAGCGGGAATATGCAGCAGTTGTATTGTGCCCATATCTTAAGAAGTACATCAACAAACTGGAAAAAGTGCAAAGACATGCCACTAAGTGGCTCCCAGAACTGAAGGACAAGAGCTATGAGGAGAGGTTAGAGGCATTAAATATGCAAAAACTAGAAGATAGAAGAAAAAGAGGCGATATGATCACTTCATACAAAATAATAACAGGAATTGATAAAATCGATATGGAAGAATTCCTGAGACCCAGAACTTCAAGAACAAGAGGTCATAGATTGAAACTAATGAAACAAAGCTGCCGGAGGAATATAAGAAAATAACTTTTGTAAACAGAGTGGTGGACGGTTGGAACATGTTAGGTGAGAAGATGGTGGAGGCCAAAACTATCAGTAATTTCAAAGCGTTTTATGACCAAGGGTGCAGGGAAGACGGGACACCACAAGTGTAGCTCTCATCCTGTAACTACACTTAGGTAATTAAGTGTAACTTAGGTAATTACACTATGTGTGTACCTAATAGCCAGAATGTACTACTTGGCCTACTGTGCAAGGTTGGATTTGCCTAACAAGCTGAGTTTTTCTGAAATTACATATTTTTCATTTTTTTGGTTATGAAATGATAAAGTTTTGATATTATATATGAATGTAACTTTTTATAATGGTAGGTTAAACTAACGTTGAAATATAACCAAACCTAATCTACCTAACCTAACCTAACCTATCCTAACATAATTGAGTCAGTAATTCATGTTCTTTGTATAATATACTAATATTAATTCAAATTACCCATTTGGGTTTTTCATTTAACCCTCAAACTGCTAGGGGGTCCAAATAGATTTAACACCCACAGGCGCAACAAAAAAAATCTAAAAAATTCTTTTGTCCTATGGAAGTGTTCATTTTTGTTCCCTGATCACGGAAAAAATAACAAAAAAATTGTAGGTGGCATATTTTAGCCGCAATAAGGTAGTGAATTGTGGCAAAAAAGGGGCGTTGACAGAGCCTTCGCCAGACGAGGTCTACTCCGCTTGAGCTGTCAGGTGGCAGTTGCCACAAATATATTAGTACCTAATTATTTCAATGTCTCTGATTGATTTTTTCTTAGTTTTTTTGCAGTAATATTATTCAATAAAGTGAATTGTGATATATTTATATAATAAAATGTGTGAACCATCGCTGTACTCAAAATTATGGTGTGCATATTAATGATTCAATTATTATGTTCATAAAACAATAAACAAATAGTTTTGCTGTTGTTACACTATATACACAGGTTATATATAGTATCTGCATGTTTTGCTCACCATAACGAACCACTAAGTTCGTATTGTGAGTCAAAATGCAACGAGGAGTGACCGCCACACACCAGCCAGTCACTCCTTCCCTCAAACACCATCTCACTCGCCCTTATTCTCCTCCCACAATACTGTTTTTGCATTTATTCACTATACACAGACGTTATATATACGTATTTACATGTTTTGTTCACCATAACTGTACATCTAAGCTTGTATGGTGAGTAAAGGCACAAAGACGTAGCTACTCACACAGTCAGCTGGTGGCGGCCGCCCTCAAGGCCAGACGCACTAATATTTCTCCTCCAACAATATTGTTTGTGGTGTCATTACGCTATATTCACACATTATATATAAGTTTCTACCTGTTTTATTCACCATACCTGTACAAATAAGCTGGTATGGTGCCCAAAGACCATAGTGGCCACTAGTAAACTACATGACAAGTCATGCAGACGACGCACCTCCATCACCAAAATGGCGGCTCCCAACCTACTCCTCTTGCTGTTATTACACTCTATGCACACGTTATATATAAGTATCTACATTTATGTTCACCATAGCGAACCACTAAGCTGGTATGGTGAGTGCAGTCAATAAAAGGTGGCCACACACAGTCAGAAGACGATGCCACCACCCTCCCTCCCACAGCGTTACTCCTCCCTCCATGGAGCACAGCGCTAAATATCACCACAATCCTGCCATTATCAGAATCCTGGTCAGTTGTATCACAGTCAGGGGTCTTCTGTAATACTATCATCGCTAAATAATAGCAGTATCGTATATATTATGGCATTTGTAGGCGATGCTGTGGTCACAAGCTGAACAGCGGTGCAGTGAGCTCTTGATGCGCGCGCCAGCCTTGGTGGCTTGCTCAATACTGAAGCTCTTACACCCAAGAATGTTGGCCTGGATTTTTTTTCTAGGTGGCATCTGGCAACTATCGGTCGTGGCTGCACAATAGCTGCCACTATCCCAGGCGGGGTGTTTAAATTATAGCGCTAGACACGAAATCATATATATATGATGTGCGCGGTTTCGGTTTTGTCACAGAAATCATATATATTTGATTTGTGCGGTTTAAGGTTAAATAGTGAAAATTACTTGGCCTATTAGGCAAATCTGGTCTTGCATGCTAGATCAAGTATTGCATTCTGGATATTATATATATATATATATATATATATATATATGCAAACAAGCCTGAATGGTCCCCAGGACTAGATACAACTGAAAACTCACACCCCAGAAGTGACTCGAACCCATACTCCCAGGAGCAACGCAACTGGTATGTACAGGGACGCCTTAAACCACTTGACCATCACGACCGGACATAAGGAAGTGATAGCCGAGGCTATATGAACCACTTCCCCGCCGGCACTCGGATGGTAATCTTGGGCATAGCATTTTATCAAATCACCTCATTTTTTGGGGCAACACGTGAGGAACACAAATGCAAACAAGCCTGAATGGTCCCCAGGACTAGATACAACTGAAAACTCACACCCCAGAAGTGACTCGAACCCATACTCCCAGGAGCAACGCAACTGGTATGTACAGGGACGCCTTAAACCACTTGACCATCACGACCGGACATAAGGAAGTGATAGCCGAGGCTATATGAACCACTTCCCCGCCGGCACTCGGATGGTAATCTTGGGCATAGCATTTTATCAAATCACCTCATTTTTTGGGGCAACACGTGAGGAACACAAATGCAAACAAGCCTGAATGGTCCCCAGGACTAGATACAACTGAAAACTCACACCCCAGAAGTGACTCGAACCCATACTCCCAGGAGCAACGCAACTGGTATGTACAGGGACGCCTTAAACCACTTGACCATCACGACCGGACATAAGGAAGTGATAGCCGAGGCTATATGAACCACTTCCCCGCCGGCACTCGGATGGTAATCTTGGGCATAGCATTTTATCAAATCACCTCATTTTTTGGGGCAACACGTGAGGAACACAAATGCAAACAAGCCTGAATGGTCCCCAGGACTAGATACAACTGAAAACTCACACCCCAGAAGTGACTCGAACCCATACTCCCAGGAGCAACGCAACTGGTATGTACAGGGACGCCTTAAACCACTTGACCATCACGACCGGACATAAGGAAGTGATAGCCGAGGCTATATGAACCACTTCCCCGCCGGCACTCGGATGGTAATCTTGGGCATAGCATTTTATCAAATCACCTCATTTTTTGGGGCAACACGTGAGGAACACAAATGCAAACAAGCCTGAATGGTCCCCAGGACTAGATACAACTGAAAACTCACACCCCAGAAGTGACTCGAACCCATACTCCCAGGAGCAACGCAACTGGTATGTACAGGGACGCCTTAAACCACTTGACCATCACGACCGGACATAAGGAAGTGATCGGCTATCACTTCCTTATGTCCGGTCGTGATGGTCAAGTGGTTTAAGGCGTCCCTGTACATACCAGTTGCGTTGCTCCTGGGAGTATGGGTTCGAGTCACTTCTGGGGTGTGAGTTTTCAGTTGTATCTAGTCCTGGGGACCATTCAGGCTTGTTTGCATTTGTGTTCCTCACGTGTTGCCCCAAAAAATGAGGTGATTTGATAAAATGCTATGCCCAAGATTACCATCCGAGTGCCGGCGGGGAAGTGGTTCATATAGCCTCGGCTATCACTTCCTTATGTCCGGTCGTGATGGTCAAGTGGTTTAAGGCGTCCCTGTACATACCAGTTGCGTTGCTCCTGGGAGTATGGGTTCGAGTCACTTCTGGGGTGTGAGTTTTCAGTTGTATCTAGTCCTGGGGACCATTCAGGCTTGTTTGCATTTGTGTTCCTCACGTGTTGCCCCAAAAAATGAGGTGATTTGATAAAATGCTATGCCCAAGATTACCATCCGAGTGCCGGCGGGGAAGTGGTTCATATAGCCTCGGCTATCACTTCCTTATGTCCGGTCGTGATGGTCAAGTGGTTTAAGGCGTCCCTGTACATACCAGTTGCGTTGCTCCTGGGAGTATGGGTTCGAGTCACTTCTGGGGTGTGAGTTTTCAGTTGTATCTAGTCCTGGGGACCATTCAGGCTTGTTTGCATTTGTGTTCCTCACGTGTTGCCCCAAAAAATGAGGTGATTTGATAAAATGCTATGCCCAAGATTACCATCCGAGTGCCGGCGGGGAAGTGGTTCATATAGCCTCGGCTATCACTTCCTTATGTCCGGTCGTGATGGTCAAGTGGTTTAAGGCGTCCCTGTACATACCAGTTGCGTTGCTCCTGGGAGTATGGGTTCGAGTCACTTCTGGGGTGTGAGTTTTCAGTTGTATCTAGTCCTGGGGACCATTCAGGCTTGTTTGCATTTGTGTTCCTCACGTGTTGCCCCAAAAAATGAGGTGATTTGATAAAATGCTATGCCCAAGATTACCATCCGAGTGCCGGCGGGGAAGTGGTTCATATAGCCTCGGCTATCACTTCCTTATGTCCGGTCGTGATGGTCAAGTGGTTAAGGCGTCCCTGTACATACCAGTTGCGTTGCTCCTGGGAGTATGGGTTCGAGTCACTTCTGGGGTGTGAGTTTTCAGTTATATATATATATATATATATATATATTATATATATATATATATATATATATGTCGTACCTAGTAGCCAGAACGCACTTCTCAGCCTACTATGCAAGGCCGGATTTGCCTAATAAGCCAAGTTATCACGAATTAATTGTTTTTCGACAACCTAACCTACCTAACCTAACCTAACCTAACTTTTTCGGCCACCTAACCTAACCTAACCTATAAAGATAGGTTAGGTTAGGTAGGGTTGGTTAGGTTCCGTCATATAACTACGTCAGTTTTAACTCCAATAAAAAAAATTTACCTCATACATAATGAAATGGGTAGCTTTATCATTTCATAAGAAAAAATTAGAGATAATATATTAATTCATGAAAACTTGGCTTATTAGGCAAATCAGGCCTTGCATAGTAGGCTGAGAAGTGCGTTCTGGCTACTAGGTACGACATATATATATATATATATATATATATTATATATATAATATATATATATATATATATATATATATATATATATATATATATAATACGTGAGGAACACGTGTTCCTCACGTGTGCCCCAAAGAATGAGGTGATTTGATAAAATGCTATTCCCGAGATTACCATCCGAGTGCCAGCGGGGAAGTGGTTCAAATAGCTTCGGCTATCACTTCCTTATGTCCGGTCGTGATGGTCAAGCGGATTAAGGCGTCCCTGTACATACCAGTTGCGTTGCTCCTGGCAGTATGGGTTCGAGTCACTTTTGGGGTGTGTGTTTTCAGTTGCATATAGTCCTGGGGACCATTCAGGCTTGTTCACATATATATATATAATTATTATATATATATATATATATATATATATATATATATATATATATATATATATNAACCGAGCAATACTCAAGACGGGACAGCACTAGTGATTTATATACTGTAGTAGCATTTGCTGCTGTGGTGTCCCTGAATTTGAACGTTCTCATAATCCATCCATATCATTTCCTGGCCGACGCTATATTTGCTCGGTTATGTTCACTAAATGTCAGGTCGTCAGACATCATAATTCCCAGATCTTTTACATGTTGCTTTCCATCTATGAGTAGGTTTGATTGTGTCCTGTACCCTGTGTTTCATTTAAGTTCCTCGTTTCATTAACTCTAAACTGTGCAAATTGTGTATATACAATTTGAGTAAATGTCTCTGAACTGCCCACATTGTATATATACTGTACTGTATATGCAATTGAGTGCTGCACACGATTTAAATGTCTCGCGGCTATATGGGGTTCACATCAGCTTCCTCAGGGCTCTGGTAAACAGACGTCATTTAAAAAAATCATGGGTAACATTCCCGGGTGGGAGAGCCTCAGTACTGAGTGAGCAACCAAGGCTGGCGCATGCAGCATGAGCTAACAGCACTGCTATTCAGCTTGTGACCACAACCTCGCTTAAAATTATTAAAATATATATGTAACTGCCATTATTTAGCGATAGGATTACAGAAGACCCTTGACTGTGATAAAAATGACCAGGTTTCTGATAATAGCAGGATTGTGGTGGTAATTTGCGCTGTACATAGTATAGTGGGAGGAGTAATCTTAGTGAGGGAGGGAGGGAGGTAGTGTCGTCTGCTGACTCTGTGTGGCAACCTGTTTATTTTCTGGACTCACCATACCAGCTTAGTAGTTCACTATGGTGAACACAAATGTTGATACTTATTACACTATATACACACACATTATATATAAGTATTCTCTCGATTTAACGGCCTATATGGGGCTGTACCCAGGTCATTATTTCTGGGGCTCCGGTTTTTCCGAAGTTGTTGAAGTGTTGGTAATATTTCGATTAACATTCAGGTAAGATATATTTTATATAACTAAAATGAAATAAAGTTCATTGTGTTATTGCAGTCCAAGTTAGTTACTGTGTTAGTGCCCATTCACAGGTTACAATTAATAATTCCTTCATTTGACAAGTTGGATCACCCAAGTGGACAAGGTAAGAGACACTTTGGTACTGTATTGTAGTTAGAAAAAAACATTGTATTCAGTATGAAATGTATTTGTATGTTAATATTTTGGAGGGTGGGGAACGGATTAATTCAATTCCCTTTATTTCTTATGGGAAAAATCGCTTCCACTTACGATATTTCGACTTACGATCCGTCTCTGGGAACGGATTAGCATCGTAAGTCGAGGCCCCATTGTACTTGTATATAACATGTTTGTACATACAGTAGCGTAATAACAGCACTAAGAGTATGGTGGGAGGAGGAATGTTGGTGAGGGAGGGAGGGAGAGAGCGTCAGCTGAATGTGTGGCGACCTCTGTTATTGTCTGAACTCACCATACCAACTTAGTGATTCGTTATGGTGAACAAAAGATGCAGACATTTATATATAACATGTGTATATAGTGTAATAACAGCAAAACTATTTGTTTATTGTTTTATGAACAATAAACAATAATAAATATTAAAATTAAACAATAATAAATATTATTTATTCACTAATATGCACCCCAATACTTTTGGGCATAGCAATGGTTCACACATTTTATTATATAAATATATCACACTACAAGCTATTGAATAATATTGCTGCAAAAAAAAACAGAGAAAAAATCAATCAGAGACATTGAAAAAATTAGGTAATATCTTTGTGGCAACACTCACTTGATAGCGTGGGTGGAGCTGACTGCCTCCGACGCTTACTCTGTCAACGCCTCAGTTTTGCCAGACTTCCTCGTCCTATTGCAGCCAAAATGTGTCGCCTACGAATATTTTTTGTTTGTTTCCCGTGGTCAGAGAACACAAATGAATACTTTTATAAGACAAAAAAAAGTTGATTTTCTTTATTTCTTGCGCCTGGCGGTGTTAAAGGCTATTAATAGCTTAGCAGCCCAGGGGTAAAGTTACGTAAGCTGATGTGAACTCCATGTAGCCATCATGTAACAGGGGCAACCTCTAACCTCACAGGTTAAATGCTGGTCATTATTAACCCTTAAATGGCGCATGGCTATGTACCATTTGACACCCACAGTCGCATAGAAAAAAAAAATATATTTTTTCTTCCTAGCCTGGCAAGTCGTGTTCCCTGATCACGGGAAAAATAAAAATAAAAATCAATTGTACTTACCGGGGATGTAATTGAGCCGAGAAGATGGGTGGTGACGTCACAGTTTGCATGTTCGCTCATGCACGGTGTGTCACGGAGGCTTCACGCGGTCTTCAAGCAGCCAGAGTTGCTATGAATTTATTTTCGCGTCATTATTTACAGTGTCTACGTGTGTATTCTTTTCAATATTAGTCACTAATTGTGTTGCACATAATGTTACTGCACAGTTATTGTTAATATTTGTTGCATACATTGAGTATACACATGTGCACACAAACATTTTCTATTATGGCATTATATTATGTACAGTAATCACAATGTTCATTATTTTATATGTACACACTAGCACGCACTATGTACAGGTTTTTGCACTATTATTGCACATTTAGAAATCTTGGAGTGAGTGGTAATCGTTGAAGCAGTCGACATTACACAATGCAACTGCACACCCTTCACACCATGTTTGCACCATTTTACGTTTCTGTTCTCTCCGTTTTGTTGTTTTACATACTAGGCGTTGGCCTATTGCACGCTTTCCACCTGGTGGCAAATTCTGTAGTCTGTGTTGCTGAAAGGCATCTATGTGAGCGAGCCTGGGTGTTGCAGCATGCTGCAACACTGGGTTCATGATGGGTCTTCATATGCCAGGGACTTCTTGACCAAACTTTGCTAATAATTGTGTTGCAAATGTAAAAGCAAATGAACGGAAAATAGGTTTACGTCCAGTTTTCACCAGATACAAATTATAGCAGTTCAACATGATCATGTCAACAAGATGGAAAAACACTTTTTTCGTCCACTTCAATGTTTTCCACACACACTCGATAGTGCCAATCATCGTGTCAGCCTTATCAATCAAACGCATGTTGATATTGTAGTCAAAAACACAATCTGGCTTATATACTGGTTCTCTCGTTACACAGGGCACCTTGCCACTGTTCAACACTGTAACCTCATGAACGGTTGTCTGCAAGTTCACTTCTCTCTTGTTTTTCCACCATACCGAGAGTATTTCATCACATTTCCGTACCTGGCACTCACCAACTGCAAGTCTACCACCAAACACTGGCATTTCCCTTCTTCGTGCCTTTACTGTGCCAACCAATCGGGTTCTGTTTTCATTCAAGAACCTAGCTAGCAATGGACTTGTATAGTAATTATCTGTGTATAGGATGTGGCCCTTGTTCATCCATGGTGCCATCAGTGACTTCACCACACTACCCGAGAAACCATGTTCGTCGTTACCGGGAATGTCTACATCGCTAGCTGAATACAGAATCATGTGTAACACGTATCCTGTTTCACAGTCACACAGTACAAAGAATTTCAAGCCAAATCTGTTTCATTTGGAGGGAATATACTGTTTGAATGAAACACGTCCTTGAAAAGTACAAGGGATTCGTCAATCACCAGCTTCTGTTTGTTACCCTAACAAACACAGGTTGGTTATTACTGTAATTACTGTGTTTGTTGAAATATTCATTACTTGCTGAATTAATACAAGGGAGACAGCCATCTTGTTTTTCTAAACTTGTTAATCCCTTAATCCCTGGCAAGTGACCTTTTCTCTCCCAATGTCAGGTAAACTACTCTCTCACTCTTAAGTTTGCAAAACCACGTGGTACTAGTGGTACCTTTGAGATCTACAATTTCTTTAAACCAAGCTTTAGCTTGTTACAGTCAGACTTTTAAATCTTACGCAGTACAGTACTTTAAAACGTATATACACAATGTGTGCCATGTAGGTAATTACACCAAAATGGTATATATACAATTAGCTCTGGTCAAGGGTTAACCACCATGCTGTGCTGCCTTAAAATATGATACTGTACACCCGTGGTGTGCTAAAAATAAATTCTTTGCAAAAAAAAATTTTTCATTCCAAAATTGTTAAATCCCCTCCACTGATCACATATATGTTGAAAATATTGCACAAATGTACTTGCTTTGGCTACAGTCATGTCCAGTAAATGGGGCGTGATGTCACGGCTTTGTCATCATCTGTGGCGTAGACGATATCAAATAATATATATGTGGCAAATACTGGAGGGCCAGGTCCCAAATCTGCACAGTAAAATAACAATATACCGGAGAGAACTATATGGAAGAAAATGCAGAATAGAACCAGTGAAAAGCAGGGGTGCCATAGGCACAATCAGAGAGCACTGTATAAACATCAAAGGTCCGCGGTTGTTCAACGTCCTAACAGCGACTATAAAAAATATTGCCGAAACAACCATGGACATCTTCAAGAGAAAACTAGACTTTTCTGAGAGTGACGAAGGTGGGTAGGGGAAAAAAAACTGACGTCTTACCTTTGCACTTTTTCCTCTGCCCACCTTCATCACTCTCAGGACTTCATAGAAAGACTGCGCCCGCAGCCCTATTGTAAGATGCTTAGTCTTGATGTCTACTCTCTGTTCACTAATGTTCCGCTCGATGACGTTCTCTCTTCCTTAGACAGAAGGCGACTGAGGGCCTTCTTCCTCTCCCGCTTCCCACTGACATTTTCCTCGAACTCATTAGACTCTGTGTTGATTCTAACTCTTTCTCTTTCAACGGTAAATATTCAACCTGTCCTCTTAAAAAGAACGTCGCTTTTGGCCGTTTGCACGTATGGCCGAATATGGACGTAATTTGAAAATGAAAAAAATGAAAATAAATTTGGGATTTTTTTTTCAACAGTAAGTTAAGGGTCCTCTGATAGGTTAGGTGGGCAGGAAATTCTCATAAAGTTTCAAAACGGTATGAAAAACGTTAATGGAAAGTTGCCTCTTCTAAGCTTGCCAAGTAAGCCGGACGACTCAAACATAAAACGGAACAGTACGTCACTTTTGTGAGTCCATTTCATTTCAAATTACATCCAAATTTGGCCATAGTGTCCTAAGAGCAAAAAGCGAAGTTATTTTTAAGTCGATAGGTTGAAATATTACACTCAAACTTTTGGTATCACTGGGTTCCCCTCTCTCCCCTGTTCTTGCTAATTTCTACATGGAATACTTCGAAACTGTTCTTCCTTCTATTGATACGCGTCCCCCTCTCTGCCTTGTTGATGACATTTTTCCTTTATGGTCTCATGAGCTTAGTCTTTCCCAGCCTTTCCTCTCCTCTTTTAACAATCTGGCGCCCTCTATCCATTTCAAAGTTGAATGGTAATCTAATTCCCTGCTTCCTTTTCTTGACGTTCACAGCTCTTTGTCCGGGTTCTCTTTCTCTGTCTACCGCAAACCCATGCATAGAGGCATATACATTCACTTCTTTTCCTACCATCCTCCTTCTGTTAAGAAAAGTGTCCTCGTCTCTCTCTTCCTCCGCGCTCTACGCATCAGCGACCCTCATTTCTTGATTCTGATATTGCCTTTTATCTACAAATCATTCTCTCGCTTTGAGTTATCCTTTGCATTTTATCAACTGTGCCTACTCTCAAGCTAAATGAAATTTCTTTCATCCTAAACCTGCTTTCAACGCTAGTAGCACTGTACTATAGCTTCCCTTCATATCTGAACTCAAAACTTTTACTAATGCCTTTCGTCTTCTTGACATAAAGCTCACCTTTTTACAAACTAACACACTTCGTAGCAATCTAATTCACACTGCTCCTCCTGCTTCTAATGCTGCTGGTGTCTACTCTATTTCCTGTTCGTCTTGTCCTCTCCAATACTTTGGCGAAACTGGCCGTACACTTAATGACAGACTTAAAGAACACAAAAGCATTGTTTGTGTCTGCAGACTTAACACTTGTTAATTCTGCAGACACAAACAATGCTCTCTTCTGTCATGTGAGGGATTCTAATCATCCTATTGATTGTTCTAGTGTGTGGTCTGGTCAACATCCTATTGATTGGTCTTCCTCCAAAATAATCTTTCCTGCCTCTACTCTACACAGACGCCGTCTTGTTGAATCGGCTCTAATACACAACGTGCCCAACGTGAGCTTGAGTTCGGTCTTTGTTGCTGTTGACTTTTCCCTTTCACAGTACATACTTAAATGCTCTAATCTTTCTAACAAACTTGACCTAACATAAGCATACCCCTTCCATTTATCTCTCTCTTTCCTTTTCTTTTTCTGTCCATTGTTTTCTCTTACGTTCCCTTGCTATCCTCTTCTTATTCCTATTACTATCCCCTTCTCGTTCGGTGGTTATAAATAGGAACTGCCTCGTATGGGCCAATGGGCCTTCTGCAGTTCTTATTCCTACTACTATCCCCTCTACTACACCTTACCTTTCATACCTTTTGCCTTGCTCCTCACCTCTCTCTTGCCTATTTATTGTCTTCATCACCTTCTCTCATCACAATCGACTTGAGAATGGTCCAGGACGGACCGAAACATAGTCGTCCCTTCACCTTCTAGTGTGTGGTCTGGTCAACAGGACTGTAGTCTTTATTATCACAGAGTGCCAGATATGATATGAATATAAATTTTTTAAAGAACAGTAACTTTTCTAACAAATGTACATTATACACTACAGTCTGTACATAAAGTACAAACCACTAGAATCACACTACTGAAGTAAACGTGCTGTATACTGTGTCACTTAACTCTTAGACCATGCAATACATAAATAGATGATTTGAGTAACATTACCGATACCACCGCGCAATACATTAATAGCTGTTTTAGTGTCTAGCGCTTTAATTTAACGCACCGCGTGAGATAGGGGAAGCTATAGTGCAACCATGACCTTAGTTGGCAGACGCCACCTAGAAAAAAATCGTGGCCAACATTCCTGGGTGCGAAGCCTCAGTACTGAGTGAGCCACAAAGGCTGACGCACGCACATGAGCGCACAGCACTGCTGTTCAGCTTGTGACCTCAGCACCGTCTAAAAATGTCACAATATATCTATGTACATGCTATTATTTAGCGATGATAGTATTNTTATGTCTTTCATTTTGGTATCAAATGTGTGCAATCTAAAGGCACTCATTTTGAAACCACTCCCAGATTGATCGGATAAAATTACATTTTTTAACAAATATTTTAATGAGTGACACAAAATGGAGGCAACCGAGAGAACTCAAGAAAAATATGTGATGACGGACTTTGGCAAGGGAGTGCGATAGTGTTAATAAAGTATGTTAATTTTCTTAAGTGTATACAGGTCTTGAGATTGTAAATAAATTATTTGTTTTGTTCTTATCTTTTCTGGGGAGGAGAGTAGGGGGATGAAAGAAGAATCAAGTTGTGCAGATTTTCTGTGGGATTTGACCCCAGGGTGGGCTTGTGGAGTCAAACAACTCCCAGGTATACTCCAGGTATTGTAGACCAAGAGTGGTTTATGCCTTATGTACAGTATTATGGCTTGTAGCTACTTTTATATCTTTGAAAAGAATTATATATGTAAATATGAGAATTATTAAAGGAGAAGTCTTCAATTTGTTGTTCAATGTTTGACCTTTTTTGGGGGCAAAGGGATTTGAAATTGGTTACAAGTTTTATGTTGACGTTAGTGTTATGCAAGCAGAGGTACCTTGAGCTACAGAGAGAGTAATCACACTAAAGCGATGTATCGGTGAGAAAATCCGTTGATTTTTTCTTACCTTGAGCTCTGTGGAACTGACTGTTCACTCAAATCTAACCTTAAGCACTGTGAACTGATTGCACTATCGACCAGTACACTCGGGAATGAAGGTTCCTCGAGATGAAAAATGACATGTAAAGAGGTTCTGCAACCAGTCATGATTACATAGGTGTCACATTTGTAATTACCTAAGTAATTACCTAACCTATATATAGTGTGTATGTGACTGTGTGCACGTAGTGACACACATGCTTCCTTTTGCTCAATTGTACCTACTCCTTTATCTCCCCATCCCTTTATCGATCTCTTTACCTATCTCACACTATCTTTTCTTTTCATCCCTCCTCCTGTCATCATCTCGCCATAAATTCCCTTCCTTTGCAAAGGCATTCGATAAATGTGACCATGGAGTGATAGCACACAAAATGAGGTCAATGGGGAATAAATGGTAAAGTAGGATGGATGGTGGATGGATGGATGGTTTTCTGTCGAACAGAACACAAAGAGTAACAGTCAACCATATAAAATCGAGTCTAAGCGCAGTTAAAAGCTCTGTACCTCAGGGTACAGTCCTCGCACCATTGCTTTTCACTTATTCCCATATCAGATGTAGACAAAAATACAAGTTACAGCTTTGTATCATCCTTTACAGATGGCACAAATATCAGCATGAAAATTACCTCTGTTGAAGACATTGAAAAACTAAAAGCAGATATTAATAAAGTTTTTGACTGTGCAGCAGAAAATAACATGATGTTTAACAGTGATAAATTCCATTTACTCAGGTACGGTAAAAATGAGGACCTTAACATAATACAGGTTACAAAACACAATCAAATGTGCCCATAGTAGGAAAGCAACACGTAAAGGATTTGAGAATAATGATGTCTGACGACCTAACGTTTAGGGAGCATAACCAAACAAATACAGTGGAACCTTGGTTTTTGTATGCCCCTCCTTTTGTATTTTTTGGTTCTCATACTCATTTTCTTTGAAAAATTCAATTTAAAACTCGTAGTTTGCCTCGGTTTCGGTATTTATTTATTCACGTACGAGTCCACCGAGCGCGTGGTTCTGTTCTGCTGGGTGAGGGGTGGGACGAGGCTCACACAGTTTACCAGTGTCTCATGCCTAGTGACGATCCTGGTTGAATAGTTTATTTGGGAGGACAACAGGACAGATGGTGAGGGGACTGGATGGATGGATGGTGGTGGAACTAGATAGATGGATGATGGGGGGAAACTGGATGGATGGACAGTGGAGGGAACTGAATGGATGGAGAGTGGAGGGAACTGGATGGATGGTGAGGGGACTGGAAGGATAGATGAATGGTGGGGGAAACTAGATGTATGGATGGATGGTGGGGGAATTGGATGTACGGATGGATGGTTGGTGAAGGTCACCTCTTGCAATGAATCCAACGCTCCAACGAACTGGGGGTGGTCCCATATAGTACGTTGAATCGAGGTTGTACTGTAATTACCTAAGTGTAGTTACAGGATGAGAGCTACACTCGTGAGTCCGGTCTTCCCAGCACTCTTTGTCATATAACGCTTTGAAACTACTGACAGTCTTGGCCTCCACCACCTTCTCCACTAACTTGTTCCAACCGTCTACCTCTCTGTTTGCGAAAGTGAATTTTCTTATATTTCTTCAGCATCTGTGTTTAGCTAGTTTATATCTATGACCTCTTGTTCTTAAGGTTCCAGGTCTCGGGAAATCTTCCCTATCGATTTTATCAATTCCTGTTACTATTTTGTATGTAGTGATCATATAACCTCTTTTTCTTCTGTCTTCTAGTTTTGGCATATTTAATGCCTCTAACCTCTCCTCGTAGCTCTTGCCCTTCAGTTCTGGGAGCCACTTAGTAGCATGTCTTTGCACCTTTTCCAGTTTGTTGATGTACTTCTTAAGATAAGGGCACCACACAACCGCTGCATATTCTAGCTTTGGCCTAACAAAAGTCGTGAACAATTTCTTTAGTATATCGCCATCCTTGTATTTAAAAGCAATTCTGAAGTTAGAAAGCGTGGCATAGGCTCCTCGCACAATATTCTTTATGTGGTCCTCAGGTGATAGTTTTCTATCTAGAACCACCCCTAGATCTCTTTCTTTATCAGAATTCTTTAAAGATTTCTCACATAATATATAGGTTGTGTGGGGTCTATGTTCTCCTATTCCACATTCCAAAACATGGCATTTATTAACATTAAATTCCATTTGCCAAGTGGTATAAAGTATTGTCTTTAGTATATCGCCATCCTTGTATTTAAAAGCAATTCTGAAGTTAGAAAGCGTGGCATAGGCTCCTCGCACAATATTCTTTATGTGGTCCTCAGGTGATAGTTTTCTATCTAGAACCACCCCTAGATCTCTTTCTTTATCAGAATTCTTTAAAGATTTCTCACATAATATATAGGTTGTGTAGGGTCTATGTTCTCCTATTCCACATTCCAAAACATGGCATTTATTAACATTAAATTCCATTTGCCAAGTGGCGCTCCATGTACTTATTTTGTCCAGGTCATCTTGAAGGGCATGACAATCATCTAAGTTTCTTATCCTTCCTATTATCTTAGCATCATCAGCAAACATGTTCATATAGTTCTGTATACCAACTGGTAGATCATTTATGTAGACAATAAACATCACTGTTGCAAGAACTACACCCTGTGGTACTCCACTTGTGACATTTCTCCAGTCCGATACATTGCCTTTGATCACTGCCCTCATTTTTCTATCAGTCAGAAAATTTTTCATCCATGTTAGAAGCTTACCTGTCACCCCTCCAATATTTTCCAGTTTCCAGAACAACCTCTTATGTGGAACTCTGTCGAAAGCCTTTTTTTGGTCCAGATAGATGCAGTCAACCCAACCATCTCTTTCCTGTAATATCTCTGTTGCTCGATCATAGAAACTGAGTAAATGTGTGTGTGACTGAGTAAACTGAGTAAACTGTATGTGTGTGTAATTACCTAAGTGTAATTACCTAAGTGTAGTTACAGGATGAGAGCTACGCTCGTGGTGTCCCGTCTTCCCAGCACTCTGTCATATAACGCTTTGAAACTACTGACGGTCTTGGCCTCCACCACCTTCTCACTTAACTTGTTCCAACCGTCTACCACTATTTGCAAAGGTGAATTTTCTTATATTTCTTCGGCATCTGTGTTTAGCCAGTTTAAATCTATGACCTTTTGTTCTTGAAGTTCCAGGTCTCAGGAAATCTTCCCTGTCGATTTTATCAATTCCTGTTACTATTTTGTATGTAGTGATCATATCGCCTCTTTTTCTTCTATCTTCTAGTTTTTGCATATTTAATGCCTCTAATCTCTCCTTGTAGCTCTTGTCCTTCAGTTCTGGGAGCCACTTAGTGGCATGTCGTTGCACCTTTTCCAGTTTGTTGATGTGCTTCTTAAGATATGGGCACCATACAACCGCTGCATATTCCAGCTTTGGTCTAATAAAAGTCGTGAACAATTTCTTTAGTATTTCTCCATCCATGTATTTAAAAGCAATTCTGAGGTTAGAAAGTGTAGCATAGGCTCCTCGTACAGTGTTCTTACTGTGGTCCTCAGGTGACAGTTTTCTATCTAGAACCACCCCTAGATCCCTTTCTTTGTCAGAATTCTTTAAAGATTTCTCACATAATTTATAGGTTGTGTGGGGTCTCTGTTCTCCAATTCCACATTCCATAACATGGCATTTATTCACATTAAATTCCATTTGCCAAGTGTTGCTCCATATACTTATTTTGCCCAGGTCTTCTTGAAGGGCATGACAATCATCTAGGTTTCTTATCTTCCCTATTATATTAGCATCATCAGCAAACATGTTCATGTAATTCTGTATTCCCACTGGTAGGTCGTTTATGTAGACAATGAACATTACCGGTGCAAGAACTGAACCCTGTGGTACTCCATTTGTGACATTCTTCCAATCTGATACCTTGCTTCTGATTACGGCCCTCATTTTTCTGTCAGTTATTAAATTTTTCATCCATGTTAGAAGCTTACCTGTCACCCCTCCAATATTTTCCAGTTTCCAGAACAACCTCTTATGTGGAACTCTGTCGAAAGCCTTTTTTAAGTCCAGTTTAAGTTTAAGTGTAATTACCTAAGTGTAGTTACAGGATGAGAGCTACGCTCGTGGTGTCCCATCTTCCCAGCACTCTTTGTCATATAACGCTTTGAAACTACTGACGGTCTTGGCCTCCACCACCTTCTCCCCTAACTTGTTCCAACCGTCTACCACTCTGTTTGCGAAAGTGAATTTTCTTATATTTCTTCGGCATCTGTGTTTAGCTAGTTTATATCTATGACCTCTTGTTCTTAAAGTTCCAGGTCTCAGGAAATCTTCCCTATCGTTTTTATCAATTCCTGTTACTATTTTGTATGTAGTGATCATATCACCTCTTTTTCTTCTGTCTTCTAGTTTTGGCATATTTAACCCTTACACTGCTAAGGGGTCCTGGGGACATTTACACCCCTGTGCGCAAGAAAAAAAAAATTCAAATTTTTTTTTCGTCTTCTAAACACGTTAATTTGTGTCCCCTGAGCACGGGAAAAATAACAAAAAAATCGTAGGCGACATATTTTGGGCGCAATTGACCGAGGAAGGCTGGCAAAAAGTGGGCGTTGACAGAGCGGTCGTCAGGGCCGGTCAGCGTCACCCGCGCTGACAGATGGGAGTTGCCACAAAGGTATTATTACCTAATTGTTTCAATGTCTCTGATTGATTTTTTTACTTTTTTTGCAGTAATATTATTCAATAGTGTGTATTGTAATATATTTATATAATAAAAGTGGTGAATAATCGCTATACTCAAAAGTATAGTGTGCATATTTGTGATTCTATTATTATGATTATAAAACAATAAACAAACAGTTTTACTGCTATTACACTCTATACACAGGTTTTATGTAAGTATCTGCATGTTTTGGTCACCATAACGAACCACTAAGTTAGTATTGAGAGTCGAAAAGCAACGAGGAGTTACCGCCACACACCAGCCAGCCACTCGCTGCCACTCCCTCAACACACGCACTAAACTTTCTCCCCCAACAATACCATTTGTGGTGTTATTACACTATATACAGATGTTATATATAAGTATGTATATATTTTGTTCACCACAACTGTACAGCTAAGCTGATATAGTTAGTTCAGGCACTAAGAGTCGTCGCTATACATAGCTGGCGGCTCCTTCACTCTTTCAAGGTCACACGCACTAAACTTTCTCCCCCAACAATACTGTTTGCAGGGTTATTACCCTATATACACATATTATATATAAATATCTGCATGTTTTATGCACCGTAACTGTACACCTAAGCTTGTAGTGCGCCCAAAGAGCATATTGGCCACCCTCTAAACAGCTAGACAAATCGTGCAGACGACGTCACCTCCGTCACCCAAATGGCTCCTCCGTCACCCAGATGGCTCCTCCCAGCATAACCCTTTTGCTGTTATTACACTAATACACACATTATATATAAGTATCTACATTTGTGTTCACCATAGAGAACCACTGAGCTGGTATGGTGAATGTAAACAATAACAGGTGGCCACACAGTCAGTAAACGATGCTGTCTCCCTCCGTCTCTCAGCATCACTCCTCCTACAGCGCTAATTATTACAACAATCTTGCTATTATCACAACCCTGGTTATTTACATCACAGTCAGGGGTCATCTGTAATATTGTCATCGCTAAATAATAACAATTATATATTTATTTTGACATTTTTCGGCGATGCTGTGGTCACAAGCTGAACAGCAATGCTGCTCGCTCATGCTGCGTGCGCCAGCCTTGGTTGCTCCAACAGTAATGTACCTCTCACACCTGAGAATATTGCCCTCGATTTTTTTTTAAATTGCGTCTGTTTACAAGAGCCCAGAGGAAGCTAATGTGAACCCCGTGTAGCCGCGGGCCATTTGAATCTGGCGTGGCACCCTATGGCATATATATACGCCATGCGCACCGTGGGACATGTTACTCAGGGCGTATATATACGCCATGCGCAGTTTAAGGGTTAATGCCTCTAACCTCTCCTCGTATCTCTTGCCCTTCAGTTCTGGGACTGTTGCTGTTTATAGTATATCGCCATCCATGTATTTAAAAGCAATTCTGAAGTTAGAAAGCGTGGCATAGGCTCCTTGCACAATATTCTTTATGTGGTCCTCAGGTGATAGTTTTCTATCTAGAACCACCCCTAGATCTCTTTCTTTATCAGAATTCTTTAAAGATTTCTCACATAATATATAGGTTGTGTGGGGTCTGTGTTCTCCTATTCCACATTCCATAACATGGCATTTATTAACATTAAATTCCATTTGCCAAGTGGTGCTCCATATACTTATTTTGTCCAGGTCATCTTGAAGGGCATGACAATCATCTAAGTTTCTTATCCTTCCTATTATCTTAGCATCATCAGCAAACATGTTCATATAATTCTGTATACCAACTGGTAGATCATTTATGTAGACAATAAACATCACTGGTGCAAGAACTGAACCCTGTGGTATTCCACTTGTGACATTTCTCCAGTCCGATACATTGCCTCTGATCACAGCCCTCATTTTTCTATCAGTCAGAAAATTTTTCATCCATGTTAGAAGCATACCTGTCACTCCTCCAATATTTTCCAGTTTCCAGAACAACCTCTTATGTGGAACTCTGTCGAAAGCCTTATTTAGATCCAGATAGATGCAGTCAGCCCAACCATCTCTTTCCTGTAATATCTCTGTTGCTCGATCATAGAAACTGAGTAAATTCGCTACACAGGATCTTCCAGATCGAAAACCATACTGTCTGTCTGATATTATGTCATTTCTCTCCAGGTGTTCTACCCATTTAGTTTTAATTATTTTTTCCAATATTTTGACTATTACACTCGTCAATGATACCGGTCTATAATGAAGGGGGTCTTCCCTGCTTCCACTTTTGTAGATTGGAACTATGTTAGCCTTTTTCCACACATCAGCTACAACTCCTGTAAACAGGGATGCCTGAAAAATCAGTTGAAGAGGAATGCTGAGCTCAGGTGCACATTCTCTCAGAACCCATGGTGAAACTCCATCTGGACCAACTGCTTTGTTCTTATTTAGCTCCTTGAGCATTTTTTCCACTTCGTCTCTAGACACCTCTATGTGCTCTATGTTGTTCTCTGGAATTCTTATTGTATCTGGTTCCCTGAAGATTTCATTTTGTACAAACACACTTTGGAACTTTTCGTTTAATGTTTCACACATTTCCTTTTCATTTTCCGTGAATCTATTTCCCATTTTCAACCTCTGAATATTATCCTTTTCCTGCAATTTGTTGTTTATGAATTTATAGAATAGACCTGGTTCTGTTTTACATTTGTCTGCAATCCCTTTTTTCAAAATTTCTTTCTGCCTTTCTCCTCACTGCCGTGTAGTTGTTTCTCGCATCTTTGTATCGCTGGTATGTTTGGGGGTTTGGCCTCTTCCTGTATTGATTCCAATTTTGTGTCTTTTGGTCTCTGGCCCTCTTGCACTTTCCGTAGAACCAATCCTGTTTCCTAGTTCTGCTTCTCTGTTTTGGTAAGTGTGACTGACTGTGAATGCCTAACCGGTTGCTACTATAACTGTGAATGCTTGACTGCCTTTGGTTATGACTGACTGTGAATGCTTGATTGCCTTTGGTTATGACTGACTGTGAATGCTTGACTGACATGTTGTGACTAAGTGACTGGTTCTGACTGACTGCCACATAACAGAGGCAGTGAAATGTGTGAAAGGTAAATCTGGAGCCAGTGATGTAGATATGAAAGCATTTTAAGGTGAGCAGGGAACGGTCTCACCACCTCCTCCCTCCTCCTCCTCACCCTCCCCCATACACCAACACCGCTCCTCCCTCCCTCCTCCCTCCTCACCGTCTCCCATACGCCACCAAGAATCCCCAGTAAAGGTAAAGTGCAGTTAAATGTTCACTTATTTTATTTAAGGTTTATATTTATACCAAATTGTTTTGTGTATGAAAAATATGAGTAGTATTCTGTATAAAATGTATTTTTTAGTTAACCTTATTCCACACACCCAAAAATATTATCTTGAGATGATTTCGGGGCTTAGCTAGCGTCCCCACAGCCCGGTCCTCGACCAGGCCTCCTTTTTGTTACACACCTCCAGGAAGCAACCCGTAGCAGCTGTCTAACTCCCAGGTACCTATTTACTACTAGGTAACAGGGGCATCAGGGTGAAAGAAACTCTGCCCATTTTTGTTTCCGCCTCCACTGGGGATCGTATCCGGAACCTCAGGACTGCGAATCTGAAGCGCTGTCCACTCAGCTGTCAGCCCCCCTAATGATTAATTTAATAGATTAATCCAATTTACATTTTTTCTTGTGGGAAATTCGTTTCGGTTTTCATATTTTTCTGTTTTTGTATTGTCTCTGAAAATGGATTAAATATGAAAACTGAGGTACCACTGTATTGTGTCAGCCAGAAAAACGATAGAATGGATTACGAGAATGTTCAGATCCAGGGATCCCATCACAATGGTTGTACTATTTATATCACTTGTACTGTCCCATCTTGAGTACTGCTCAGTACTCACTTTCCCTTCAGAGCAGGAGAGATTACTGAAATAGAGGGAGTACAGAGAACATATACGGCATACATATTCACAATAAAGCACCTAAATTATCGGGATTGTCTCAAAGCTCAACAAATGTACTCACTAGAAAGGAGACGAGAGAGATACCAAATAGTGTATGCGTGGAAAATACTGGAGGGCCAGGTCCCAAATCTACACAGTAAAATAACATACTGGAGTGAATGATATGGAAGAAAATGCAGAATACTGTAGAACCAGTGAAGGGCAGGGGTGCCATAGGCACAATCTGAGAACACTATTAACATCAGAGGTCCGCGGTTGTTCAACATCCTCCCAGCGAGTATAAGAAATATTGCCGGAACAACTGTGGACATCTTCAAGAGAAAATTAGATATTTTTCAAGAGGTGCCTGACCAACTGGGCTGTGGTGGATATGTGGGCTTGCGTGCCACTCCAAGCAACAGCCTGTTGGACACCAAGCTCTCACGAGTCAAGCCTGGCCTCGAGCAGGGCTTGGAGAGTAGAACTCCTCTCAGAACCCCCAGCAAGCAGGTGAACATTGCTGGTAATAGTACTGAACCTTGCTGGACTCCACTTGTGATATTCTTCCTATCTGATTTATTGCCTTTGTCACCCTTCTGTGTGTTCCAACTTCCAGAAAAGCCTCTGTTGTGCTCAATCAAATACATTGTTTTAAGGTCTAGATAGATGCACTCTACCCATCCATATATTATGAAAGCTGGGTGAATTTGTTATGCATGCCCTTCAGTTAAAAAACCATACTGTTTGTCTCTTATCTAGTAGTTTCTGTCAAGTTATTCCATGCATTTTGCTTTATACTGATCTGTAGTTTATATTATGTGCTCTGTCACATCCTAATAAATTGGGACTACACAAAATAGAAAACAGCTGTCTGCCCCTAGAGATCACACAACATCTAGTAAACCCAAACTAAGTCACCTTCACGTTCACTCACCCAGTATTCTGCCTAACTTGAATAGAGAGGAGGGGATGGTCTGCAGCTGACAGGCAGAGTCCCCGTGTCCGGCTGACAGCCTGCCTATGCTATGCTGTCCTCTGCTCTTCTCTGCTCTGCCGGGCTGTTCTACTATTGCTCTCGAATCTACAGCTCCCTGGGTTTTTATTGCAAACCTAGGAGCCAAGCTCCGCCCACAAGTAGATAGCCCCAGGCCATCTATCAAGCCACACCTTAACCAGCGGCTTGTTTGAAGGACACACCGGCTATTATTGGTTTTAGCAGAACCGAGGTCAATTTCACACAACCTGACCTCAGGTCAGTCTGTCGTCATTAACATTTAGAGGTGTGAGTTTGGGTCAGACATGCTGGCGCCTCTCAAAATCCTGTCTCGGTTGACTCACGTACCTCTGTGAAATCTTAAATGAATCCCAACTAAACACCTTTATGGTGTTACAGTCCCTGCATGATGGTACAGTGGCATCCCTGCCTCATGGTATCAGTAGCACCCTGTCTCATGATACAGTGGCACCCCTGCCTCATGGTACAGTGACACCCCTGCATCATAATACAGTGGCACCCTCTCTGTACATGGCACTGCATGTACAGTGGTCCTGCACATATACAGACACCCTGCATCATAGTACAGTGGCACCCCTGCATCATGTAGTGACCCCACATGTCAGGGCACCCCTGCTATACATGGCCCCCTCACATGGTAGGCACCCCTGATCATAGTACAGTGGCTCACATGTCGTGGCACCCCTGCATCATGGTACAGTGGCACCCCTGCATCATAGTACAGTGGCACCCCTGCATCATTAGTGACCCTTAATGGTGGCACCCCTGCATCATGGTACAGTGCACCTACTTCGGCACCTGCATCATAGTAGTGGCACCCTGCAATGTCGGCACCCCTGCATCATGGTACAGTGGCACCCCTGCATCATGCAGTGGCCTATCATGTGGCACCCCTGCATCATAGTACAGTGGCACCCCTGCATCATGCAGTGACCGCACGGTACAGGCACCCCACATGCATGCACCTGCTTCGTGGCCCCCTCTCTGTAAACCTAGCAGAACACGTGGCCTCATAGATCACCCTGATATCACAGTGGCAGGTTCCATACGCTCAAGACGTGACAGTCGCACTCAACAAACAGACTCCTCAGCTCGCTCTTACAGCTCGCCTTCCAACCTACAGGCACTTTCCACATAACTGGTCGATAGTCATGTATCCGTTGATAGCAAAATTCATATATTGTGTTTATGTTGGGAGTTTTTTACATGATCAATAATTATATTCTTATGCTCAATTGTTTTAGTGCTGATTTTTATTCTATCAAAGTGGTTACAACTAAGTCAATTACCTTGTTATTTTTCTAGAGCTGCAGATGTAGATAATGTGAATAGTTCCCAGAATGCACAACTCCACTGTTATTTAATACCTTTCTTAAACACAGTATTTAATGTACATTATTCTTTAAGATTATAAGGCAATACAATTGTAGTAACACAGAAGTCAGAGGTCAAACACCTTCGCACACTACTAGATAATTTTATGCTTGTGTGACCTTGAAAAGCTGTTCCCATTGACGGTCACAGTGATCTGCATTGATCTACAGATGCCTCAGACTGACTGTAAAATTCGTTCACAGACCTACAGATGTCTTCACAGTTAGGTGATGTGAATTACATTCACAGGCCTAGAGACGTCTTCACAGAAGGGTCATAAGAGTACATTCACAAGTCTGCAGATGTCTTTACAGTTAGGTCATAAAGTACATTCACAGGTCTACAGATGGGCTCAGAGTTACATTAGCTGTCGTCCAGCCATCTGGACTGGGTGGATGATTGTGTTTCCCAGCTTTAACAACCTCATACCAAGTAGGACCAACGTCCCGGGCAGATTCTATCAGTACACCTCCAGTAACCACTGGTCCCAGGAATTCGATTTTTTATGTAAGCGAAGCCTGCGACGTATAGCTGCTTGTCTTTCCTGCGAGATGGTCCCAATCTTGAGATGGTCTGTGGTGGCCCCACTGTTTAGCTGAGGAATCTGTGGCCACCAACAGAGAGGAAGTTAGACATGTACGTGCATCTGCACACACAACACACAACACACACACACACACACACACAACACAACCCCACAAACAACACATGAACAAATATGCACAAACACCTTTGGTAATGAATAAATGCACTCACTAGCTCAGCCACCCACTGCAGATTATTTTCTACTAATTGTAACAAGCAGAAAATTTAAAGAGACATGTGGAAAATAACATATAC
>WNGS01033470.1:3458581-3481574 GCA_020271785.1 Procambarus virginalis
AAATTTGACCTCGTCACCAACCAACAGGTTGAAGATGATGGAAGGTTACCAGAGATAAAATTTCGGCGCGTCTACAATCGTTGGACTGCCGAAGAACGGCTACAAATTCATCAAGCATGTACCGAGATGGGTCCAGCAAAAGCCGCAAGGGAATTGTCCCGAAGGTTTGGTAAAAAAGTGAATGAATCTACTGTCCGGAGCATTCATAAAAGTTACGTAGTTGGGTGGTGAAGAAGATGCGATGTGGTAAGAGTGCTCGATACCCTCACCAACTCAAGGTAACGATGCTTGCTAAGACTCGCTCGCTGCTGCAATATTCAAAGTTGCTTGTTGTAAAATGGAAACGTATGTTATCTGTATCATGGCTAATATTGCTCAGTGACTAGTCTTAAAACTCTTGGAAAACGTTAAGCTGTATTTTCCAAGTCATTCAGTTAATGATTCTGTGTAATGTTTGTGCCTAATAACACAAAGCATCTGTTGCTGATTGTTTTGTAATGTTTTCTTGTTAAATTCATAATCAACAAATGCTAACGTAGGCTTCAAGTTTCCTTCTTTATGGCCTTCTACTGCATAGTGGTACTACATTTGTACAGAATTTCATATTACTGAATAGTGTGGGATACAGATCTAAAGTGCCATCTTGGAAGGGTTGCCAAGCTCTTGTCTTCTATATATTATTTACCCTTTATTATCTTTTTCCTTTCCACTTTTATTAAATATTCCCCACAGCACAACTTTTTTTGTGTGTGTGAATATTACATCAGCTTGTTTATATAAAGCAAGCCCAAATTGTGAAATTTTTCATCAAGTAAGGCTTCAAGTAAGTAAGGTAAAGATCAAGTAAGATCTTTATGTTTGAGAGGTACCATTAGGGGAAAAAATTGGTAAAATGTGATGCCTGTAAACCTGTCTTGGCATTAAGGAGGTAGGTTGCAAGGTAAATGTTTTGGTAATTTTGGCAACATTTGACAAATTCCAGATTATGGAATCAAACCATATTTAAAATATTCAATTTAACACTTTCGCCCGGCGATAACTCAGCATTGAGTCCTCCGCAAAATAGGGCAAGTCCGGGGAGGACTCCGCATTGAGTCCTAAGTGCGGCAACAGTAGTGTTTTTTCGGGAAGGTCTTGCTGCGGTTTTGGACATTATATGCATATACTCTATACTCTTGTAGGGAATTTCATTGCGAATACATTGATACCAAAATTAAAGTCCTAGGACCAGAATTGAGGTAATAAAGTTGAAAACAGAATACCCATTTTATTGCTCTTTATTAGCGCTCACGGGGATAACGCTCTGTCACTTTCCCTGCTTGTTGTGGATGATACGCCAGGCTTTTGGACTTTATATTTGCATACTCCTGTAGGGAATTCTATTGCGAAGACAATGATACCAAAATGAAAGACTTAGGACGAGCCGGTCGGCCGAGTGGACAGCACGCTGGACTTGTGATCCTGTGGTCCTGGGTTCGATCCCAGGCGCCGGCGAGAAACAATGGGCAGAGTTTCTTTCACCCTATGCCCCTGTTACCTAGCAGTATAATAGGTACTTGGGTGTTAGTCAGCTGTCACGGGCTGCTTCCTGGGGGTGGAGGCCTTGTCGAGGACTGGGCCGCGGGGACACTAAAAAGCCCCGAAATCATCTCAAGATAACCTCAAGGACGAGAATTGAGATGTCCAAAGTGAAGAGTGTACACATTTTATTGCTCTGGCTCGCTCCTGGGTAACACGCTCTCACTTTCTCGCCGGGCTTTTGGGCTTTATATGCATTTAGTCCTGTAGAGAATTCTATTGCGAACACATTGATACCAAATTGAAAAACCTAGGACGAGAATTGAGATGACCAAGTTGAAAAAAATATTCACTTTTCATAGTGAGAAGCGCCTTGGGGTAGTGCAGCGCTCTCTTTCTTGTAACCGCGGCCTGTTTTCATCATGTTGGCGGGTGAAGATCGCTGCTGTTTTTTATATTATATGCATATAGGCCTGTTGGGAATTCTCTTGCAAACACATTGATACCAAAATGAAAGACCTAGGACGAGAATTGAGTTGACAAAACTGAAAAAGAGTGTAAACATTTTATCACTCTTGTGCGCTCCCGGGAAACTTTCTCTCACTTTCTTTGTTAGTTGCGGATGGTAAGCCGGACTTTTGGAGTTTATATGCATTTAGTCCTGTAGAAAATTCTATTGCGAACATATTGATACCAAATTGAATATCTTAGGACGAGAATTGAGCTGACAAAGTTGAAAAGATTATACACTTTTCAGGATTTTCCGCGCTCTGTCTTGCGCTCCCGCGGAACGCTCAAGCCCACCTGGGGTAGTGGGGAGGTCCCGGGCCCGGTGTGCCAAAGTGTTAACTAGTAGAATAGTAAAAAGTAACATTCTGAAAGAGAATATTACGTAAAAACATTTAGTTGCCCCCCACCCTCTCCCATTTTGAATGGATGAACCCACCATTTTGCTCAAAAAGTTATATTAAGTTATATAAGGCTGCATCATGAAGGAACACTTGCATACTGTTCTATGTCAGATTACAGTACAGTATTGTCAAATTCTGGGTTGCAAGAGGGCAGTATACATAAATGCTTGACATTGAAATAAGTAGAAGCTGCAGGATCTGTACCATGACTGACTGCTGTGATAATGGTATAAGAACATGAGAACATAAGAACAAAGGTAACTGCAAAAGGCCTATTGGCCCATACGAGGCAGCTTCTATTTATAACCACCCTGTATTAGTAGTGGTAGTCAAGGAACTGTATGTTGGACAATGCAGTCAGTTATCCAAGAACTGTACATAGGAGTAGGAGGAAGAGAGTGGGGAGGGTGGCATATATTATATTTATAATGCTACAATTTAAATCTGTTTTCCCATTTGCTGATTATCTCAACTATCAATCAAAACTTTGTCTATTTGCATTGCTTAGACATACCACAAATAAACAATTTTTTTTTTAATCTTACCAAGTAAGGCTTTAGCAATAAGGCATTTTGTCATACTGTACATTACTCTAGAAAAATACATAAAATTGCCTTCATTTAATTAATTAATGGCTAGACTTTATTAGAGGAATCTATATCTAAGAAAATACGTCTGGCTCTGTATGTTTGAGGTTGGTGGCCAGATGCTTAGGCTAGCCCCACTTAACTTTTCAAGATAACAATGGGGGTGGGTGGGTATGGAAGTATCATAGGCAGGTTGGGGCATGTCCCAGTGCTACAGAAATAAATAATCCCACATCAATAAGCCCACACTACAATTTTCACAAGGTTAAGTCTGCAATAGAAGTTGTGTTCCCTGTAGAGTTATTACATTCAATGCTTCTCTCAGAAAATTTATAAGGGAGAGGTAGGGGGAAAAAAAGAGAAAGGAATGTTAGAAAGAGGGGAGCAGTGGGGGGGGGGATATGTGAGAGGGAGAGGGGGGGCAGGATGTTGAGGGAGAGGGAGAAAAAGGAGGGGGGGGGTGAGTGGAGGGGAAAGGGGAGGCAATTGAGGAAGAAGGAGACAAAGGGGAAGAAGGAAAGAGAGGAGGAGTGGGAGAGAGTAACCAGGTGCTCCATCTAGTAAATAATGTAAAAGCTAATAGTAATGTATAAATTAGTAAACAAAATATAAAATGTTGCAAGTGTATGGCCTTAAAATATTTTTACTGAAAATCCAGGAATTGTTATATTTTGTCTTGTGAAGGAGTCTTGTGGTGACCTTGGGTGGTTGCTGAGCAGTGCCAGAATTGCAGCGGGCAAAACGTGCTCATGTAGCATTTAATTAATGTTGAATCAGCATTAACATTAATGTTGTTTTATAGCTGAGCCCAGTGGAAGGGAGCTCAGTAGGCACAACATGCTTGAGTAGCATTTAATCAATATTTTCAACATTGTTTAATTGATTCATCATTATCATTTGGTGAGATTTTGCATGGGGATAATTTATTTGTTCAGCTGTACACTTCTAGCAAGCTTACATCCTCAATCTTTTGTAGCAGTTCTGGTGGTGCAGTGGTAACACATTTGCCCCACACTTCAAAATTGCATATAGCACACATTTTGCCTGAAAAAAATATATATATACAGTATATGGTAATCACTCATTTGCTGGTGTTAAAAAAGTTTAGTGTCTCCTCTGTGGCTGCCCTAAACCTTCAGACACTGGATGGTGATGGGGCCAGAAATGGTCCTCTTTTTGTTATTATTATTATTATTATTATTATTATTATTATTATTATTATTATCATTAACACTGAACTGCGCAATGCACCTGCAGGCCCTCGATGGGGGGATGCGCAACGCACCTCTGGGTATTTTTATTTTTCACGTTCCATTCAAAACTGGCGCACGGAGATGCGGGTACAAAATGGATACCTGGGGGCCCCAGTGATCGTCCGCCATTTTGAAAAAAAATCCCAGCATGCCCCGCGGCTGTGGGGAGCCTCAGTTTCAAAGCAGCAATCATGTCTGACGCATCGTCTACGAGCTCCTGCTCCACAGGTCACCCGCCGTCATGTAAAACGACTCTCTGAGGAGGAGATACTCGACATTTTGTATGATGGTGCTATGGATGATGATTTGGACTATGATCCAGAAAAAGACCTTACACAGAGGTCTGATACAAGTGAGGGAGAGACTGAGGTGGATGATGTAGCGAGTGTGTACAGTACTCGCGCCTCGCCCGGCCTACCTCGCCACCCTGGGTCAACACCATTATCATCACCACCACCATGTATGTCCCCAGACGCAAGTTTATTCAGTGATAGTACATGCGATGAATCTTTCTCGGGCTTCAGTGACATAGGCTCTGATACAAGTAGTGTTGACGACCCGAGTATAAGCGGCGAGGCTGTTACCAGGCGGGGTTTTGCTGCCTCGGCAACGTGTCGCGGTAGGCAGCAGTGTGTCTCGCAGCAACTGGACAATGACGACAGTGGCCTCTCTACATCAGGTGTTCGTGGTAGGCCTACAATACGTAGATCAGCCTTATCTCCTACTATACCCTCATGCAGCTCCAGCACCAGACGACATAGCTGTGTTTTTGGTGTTCATGGTGGTGTTGGCTGTGGTGTTGGTGCCAAAACCAAGCACCCGGGTGTACTTGTGTGGGAGGATTGTGCCACATTTGTTACGCAAATACTGTACCAACGTTTGATGCTACCGATGTTGGTGTTACACCATTATTCCTGTATACAGGTGATGATATGGCAGAAATAGACTATTTCCTGGCATATTTCAACAAAGAATTCATGACCCATCTTGTGACTGAGACAAACTGATACGCACACAGCCTCATAGACACCGGCATTTTACCTGCCTCACGTGATGGAAAAATACCACAATTGACGAAATGTACGTGTTTCTCGCACTCTGCATGATGATGAAGCACTCCGAGAAAGTCGTCGTCCAGGATTATTGGAGCAAAGACAGCCTTATTCCATCGCCGGTGTTCAACCAACATATGTCGCGTGATAGGTTCCTGTTGATTCTCAGGTGTCTGCATTTCGAAAATAATGCAAATGAGGACAGATATGACAGACTGTGGAAGTTATGGAAGGTGTTCAGTGATATGAGAGGCAAGTTCCGCGATTATTTTGTACCTACATAGAATGTGGTAATCAACAAATCTTCTGTATTGTTGAAGGGGCGACTGACATTCAAGCTGTACATCCCATCAAAGCGCCACCGTTTGGGACTCATATTTTTCGTGCTGTGCGATTGGTATAGTCGTGGACATGATGCTGTATTCTGGTACAGACATTGACATACCAGCTCAAGATCCACACGGGTTCTCCGGCAGTGTCATCAAAACCCTGATGGAACTGTTGCTGAAGAAGGGGCATATGCTGTTCACCAACAACTATTAAACCAGCCCCTTGTTAACCAGATACCTCCTTGCCCACAACACTGGCATATGTGGCACTGTGAAGGCCCACAGGCAGGAAATGCCAATGTTTGGCATTGGTATAGCAGTGGGTGACTACCAGCTGCACAGGTGTAACAATATGCTCTCAGTGCGGTGGAGGGACAGACGCGAGGTGAATATGCTGACTATGATTCACACTGGTGCCATGTTGGACAGTGGCAAAGTCCACTTTCAAATGCACTTCCCCATTTATAAACCAGACTGTGTCATAGACTACAACGTGAACATGCACCGCGTTGATAAATGTGACATGATGCTCGGTACAGTGGAGTGCGTGTGCAAGTCTGTGAAGTGGACGAAAAAGTTCTTTTTCCACTTAATAGATGTTGCAGTGCTCAACTGCTTCAATATGTACCTGGTAAAACAGGCAGGAGACCGCCAATACGGACATTGTGTTGCTGTTGTCACAACTGCTCGTAAAGCATGACAAGGAGGGTTCTGTTGCACCGCGCGGGGTGCAAGCAACAGTGCCACACGCAGCTCCAGACAGACTGAGGGGGTAACGAGATGTTCAGTGTCCACATGCTCGAGTATATGCCAGGCACAGCATCACGGGAGAAGGGTAAACGTGCCTGTATAGTATGCAGGAACACTACCCGAAGAGAGCAAAAGCGAAGATGTATCAGCACCTGGTGCGTGGAGTGCAAGGTTCCACTATACCCCGTTGGCTGTTTTGCAGCATATCACACACTCGCGGAGTTCTGAATGTGTTTATGGTGTGTATATATAGTGTGTGATACTGTATAGTGTGTAAATATATTGTAAATATAAATAAATTAGCATGATACATTGGAAATATGTGCAGGATATGTGTACACATGTGTCATGCCCGTAACACAGTGTCTTCGGACAGTCTGGATGTTCTACTGTCATAATATAGTGTATGTGTTCATTATACATAAGAGTGACACGAAAAAACAAAATGTATTTGGAACTGTGTGCAAAAAATGAACAAAAATATATTCATGGCAACTCGCGCATCTTGAGCCGGGCGCCCTACTGGCCCTGGGAGCATATGCCACGGGTGACCGGCGATTGATGACGTCACGCGTTACCTTACAGACCCCATAGCAGCCGAAGTAAGTACAATTTCGACTTTGTATTCACCTAGTTGTGTTTGTGGGGGTTGAGCTTTACTCTTTCGGCCTGCCTCTCAACTGTCAATCAACTGTTTACTAACTACTATTTTTTTTCCCACACCACAAACACACACACACACACCCCAGGAAGCAGCCCATAACAGCTGACTAACTCTCAAGTACCTATTTACTGCTAGGTAACAGGGGTATTCAGGGTGAAAGAAACTTTGCCCATTTGTTTCTGCCTGGTGCGAGAATCGAACCCGTGCCACAGAATTATGAGTCCTGTGTGCTATCCACCAGGCTACCAGGTTTGTGTTTACATATCCATACTCAGGGAAGGGTTTTTGACACTTTCAAAAATAAAAATAATTTTTTCCAGAGAATTTATTTCCTGCGCACAGGGGGAGGGGGGTGCCATATTTGGAAGCCAAGCAGCCCAGTGGTTAACCACTGCACTGCTCTGCATTAAAATATGACAAACCTGTGGTGCGCCAAAAATAAATTCTTTCCAAAAAAATATTTTTTCTTATATTGTTAAAATGCAGTCTCTGATCACGGGAAACTAAAAAAAAAAAATTGTATGTGACATACTTTAGCCGTGATGGAGCTGGGAAGTTGAGCAAATTATGGGCACTGAGCGATGGAGGGCGCAAAGTCATTATGCCCCGCCACCCTGTGGGGCGGCAGTTGCCACGAATATAATGTTTCACAATTATTTTGATGTTTCTCATTCGTTTCTTCTCTGGATTTTACTGTAATATTATTCAAAAGTGTGTAATTTGTGGAATTTATATAGTTCAATGTGTGGAACATTGCTATGCTCAAAATTATGGGGCTCATATGTGAAATGTATATTATATTCTATGATCAATCAAACGATGGTTTTTGCTGTTATTACGCTATATGCACACATTGTATATACCTATGTACATACATGTTTACTATGAGGAACCTCTAAGTTAGTTTAGTGAGCCCAAAACAACAAAAGTGGCCGCGACACACCAGCCTGCAGACTGCTGGCTGACTCCCCTCCCTTCTTCATCACCCGCGCACCAACATTCCCCCCCTCTCGCCATATTTTTATTGTTTTTATTACACTATTTACACACGTTATATATAATTACCTGTTTTATTCACCATACTGTACAACTAAGCTGGTATGGTGTCCAAACAGCATAGTGGCTACTGCATGACAAGTCACTTAGCAGGTAGCGGATGACAACCTCACCCACTCCCTCACCAAAATGGCTCCTCCCAATAAACTCCCTTTGCTGTTATTACACTCTATACACATGTTATATATAAGTATCTACATTTGTGTTCACCATAGTGAACAACATAGCTGGTATGGTGATTCCAGACAATAACATGTTGCCACACATCAGCCAGCAGGTGACACTATATCCCTCCTTCCCTCCCTCACCAACAATACTCCTCCCACCATACTATGCATATCACTAATTCTCACCACAATTCTGCTATTATCAGAATCCTGGTCACTAAATCATGTAAATGAATAATTTTCCACGTTTATTTTGTAAAGGAACATGAGAACTCGTTTGAAGAATTTTAGATGGATGAAATAATGGCAGTGCTGTGGCTAGCACTGTGAACATCTTGAACAGCATTTATTCACTGATATCTGAATGTTGTACACTTGTCTTTATCACAGTCAGGCTCTTCTGTAATACTATCATGGCTAAATAATACCATATACATATATATTTGGACAGTTTTAGGCAATGCTGTGGTCACAAGCTGAACAGCAGTGCTGTTAGCTCATGCTGCGTGCACCAGCCTTGGTTGCTCACTCAGTACTGAGGCCTTCACACCCAGGAATGTTGCCCACAGTTTTTTTTTTTATAAATGGCGTGTGTTTAGGAGAGCCCTGCGGAAACAGATGTAAACCCTATGTAGCCGCGGGAGTTTTGAATGATACGCTATACCTATGAGATCCCTGTGGCACATTGCCCACCGCCCGTCGAGAGCCTCAAGGCGCGTCGCGCAGTGCAGTGGTTAAAGGCCTAGAAGGAAAGTGATGGACTCTGGAGTTTTTCCAAGATTGGGGATGGTTACTGGAAGCCTGAGGAAGCAAATGTCAGCCCTGTGTATATCCAATACTATTTTAAATATTTTAAATCTCTAATTCATACATACATAATATGCACCCTCCAGGCAAAGTCATATGTGATTTACACCCTCAAAGAGTTATTAAGGTGATGGGTAAACCTTAGAGACCAGCAGGGGCTACAAAGGATCCAATAGAAACTGCTCAAAGCCAACTGCTGTGGGAAAATTCTGGACGCCAATCATCTGCTAGCATGAAACTGATACTGAAAAGGAGAGAAGACTCCAGTTGAAAATAGGCAATGAGAAGAAAATCCCTGGGAAACCGAAAAGCAAGAAGACCACAGCTCCTAGCAAAAATGTTGAAAATAAGTTGAATCAGATAGGGAACATGTTTGCTGGTCCCTGTAGTTTCAACAGATTAGTTGCCTTGAAAAACCCTAATTCTAGGGAGTCGAATGGAGTGTCATAGTCGGTGGCACCCCGGAAAGAAAACAGGGATGGAACCTGAATTGACGTGTGGCCGTGGCTTCGAAGCATGATCAGTGGCAGGCCCTGCTAACTGAAATGCAGTGGGAAGCAACACCGGGTGAACTTGTCTTGATGGGCAGAACCAAGCCATGAATACGTCCATCCATTGATCGGGGCAGAGGCAACTCCTCTAACAGACAAGGAGGAGGCCATACATGCCTCCTGGGATAACAAGCCCTTAAACCTAACAGCAGGGCCATCAAGAGAGAAATAGGGTAAACTAGCTCCAAAGATCCTCGGTAGCATACCCCTGCCATTGGAGTGAGAGGGTAATGGTCAGAGCATACTAATGCCATCCCCTCTGGGCCCAAAACTGGCAGGGAGAATGCTAAGGGTTACAGACATAACAAGCCACTGAAAACCCTTTCATTAGCAGGCCTAGCAGCCTAGCAATGAGGTAACTTGAGATGAGTTGGTTCGTAAAGGCCACTGAACCTTTCAAAGTAAGTATCTAGTGGGGCAGGGGAAAACAGACCACCGGAGATGAAAACCCTGGTAGGCAAGAGTATGTTTCGGCACAGCGAAATTGCAGGAACATGGTGTATCGATGGGAAAACGTGTGTGCTGTATGATGGGATAATATGCACATCCCTGGACTACACAGGCACATGCGGGGGCCTGGCTCATCTTGCTAAGGCTTTGTCTGAACCAGCTTGGGGAGCTACTGGGAAAGATCCACAGGAAGAAAAATTATCATAAAAGGTGCTGTTATAAACCTTATAAATCAATGCACAATTTGCCTAATTTGATGTACAGTAGACATAAATTTCAGGTCATGGTGCTCAGTTTACCATAACTTATGCAAGATATATTGACAACAGAATAAATGTTCTAAATAGGTTAATGAAAGTGAAATATTCTGCTGAGAATGGATGATGATGGCATGATGAGCAGTGTTTTGGTGCTGTTGTCACCACATGGCAGTGCACACCAGGATGCCTATTTCCTTTTTCCAAAACCATGAAATGATTGTGTTCATTACACTATGCAGAGATATTATTTTTTTTTATGAAAATGGACCGAGTTAGGTATCAGGTGTTGATCATCGCAGCTAAATAATTAAGATATAGTAGCCAACTCTGTCTACTCCATGGATTTTGAAGTGTATTCTGTACTGGTATTCAAATACATACTGTCAGCAAAACTACAAATGCAATACAGTACTGTACTGTATTTGAAACATTTCCACAAGACTTCTGCCAGTTAACCTTCATGCACCCTAAAAAAATAGATTTATACTGGCAGTATAGAGACTTGTGAATGAAAAAGGGACATTCTCAGAACATGAAGTAAAGCTAAATAGCACAAGATGCATGGGGGTAATGGAGGAATGATACCATAGACTCACTAATATGCCAACAGTTGTATTTTGGTGGCCTGAGTTGGAAGACCCGCTGCTCCAAGTGAATTCAACGTTATTGAACGTTAAGTGTTAACGTGCAGCCTAATGTTAAGTGTAAAAGTGTGATGGTCCTCTGAGAGAGGAAATATGCTGAGTTGTGTGTCCCCACTCAAGAGTGACAGCTATCATTGAGGGGAAGAAAGTTGCAAGTTTACATACTTTGGCAACACTCGATAATTGTTCCATTAGAAGATGGCTGGTAGCATTTCATGGCCATCTGTCTACCTTGTAACAGACTTTTGCTGGTTGTTACTAAAACTTATGGCATAGTAATATGCTATTCTTATCATTGCTGCCTGCTACTTTAATAAATAATGGAACCCCCCGCTACATTTTTGCAATAGCATGTGCACAGGGATGACGGAGCCAGCTTAGCTGCCTCAAACGTTGTAGCATACATCCCAGCTGTTCAGACTTGGAAAATTCCATTGAAGATTGAAATTGACCACCACCATCAATCAACAGGTTGAAGAAGATGGCAGCTTGCTGTTGGGAAGAAGCCGTCGCGAGTGTGTCCGTTGGATGCCCGAGCAGCGTTGGCAGATCTACCGGGCTTGCTGTGAACTGGGACCAGTTAAGGCTGCAAGAGAAATGTCACGCAAGTTTGGTAGAAAATTAAACGAATCGACAGTAAGAAGCATTCATAAAAGTTACATCATTAGGAGGTGAAGAGTATAGCTCTTCCATATCCTTCACCATGTTATCAAGGTAATACATAGAGGAAAGAACTGATGAAACATCTGTCACATGAATGGCGTGTTTAATGCCAAGTCTCCTGTAATGACTTCGTACAAACATTTTATATGATATATATTTTTATAGTTTGAAATAAGGCATTTGTTAGTTAATACAGTACTATATTCATCCTAGAGAGAGATTTAGTAATTTTGGATGGGTTGATTTGGAAGAATTTGATTGCCTTATCTTCAAGTGATTCCAAGGATCAATATCCCTATTGCCCAGTCTTTCTGGTTGGTGGTCTGGTCAACCAGCCTATTAGAAATAGCTGTGCACAGTCTGATGTGTGCATAGCAGCCCGGTTGATTAGGTATCCTTTGGAGGTGTTTATCAAGTTTCCTTTTGAACACCATGAGAAGTTGGCTAGGTATGCCTCTTATGTTTAGAGGGAGAGTGCTGAAAAGTCTTGGGCCCTTGATGTTGACAGAATTGTCTCGTAGCATACTTATTGCACGAAAAAAGAATCCTTCTCATGACTCTTATTGATTTTCTCACTGGTATATCTCGTTAAGGTGATTTCGTTGTGGATAGCTATTGCACCTCTACTTTTCAATGGGACCATTTTGCACAAACTGCCATGTCTCCTAGCCTCATGTGCAGTTATTTCTGTGTGCAGATTTGGAACAAGTCTCTAATATTTTCAAAGTGTAAATTATAATGTACCGTATACCTGTGCCCTTGAGCATTCAGTTTGAGAAATTTTAAACAGTCCAAAAATGTAAACATTTTACTGAATGGATTAACCCTTAAACTGCACAACGCGCCTGCAGGCTCACGTCTGGTTTGCGCAACGCGCCTCCAAGTATTTGTATTTTTCACGTTCCATTCAAAACTCCCGCGGCTACATGGGGTTCACATCAGCTTCCTCAGGGCTCTTGTAAACAGACGCCATCTTTAAAAAAATCGTGGTCCACATTCCCGGGTGTGGGAGCCTCAGTAGTGAGTGAGCAACCAAGGCTGGCGCTCGCAGCATGAGCGCACAGCACTGCTGTTCAGCGTGTGACCACAGCATCGCCTAATAATGTCAAAATATATATAACTTGTATTATTTAGCCATGATAGTATTATAGAAGAGCCTGAGTGTGATAATGACTGTGTACAATGTTCAAATATCAGTGATTCAATGCTGTTCACGATGTTCACAGCGCTAGCCACAGCACCACAGCATTATTTCGTCCATCTAGGAATCTTCAAATGACTTCTTAGGTTCCTTTTCAAAATAAACGTGTGGTCAATTATTCATTTACAGGAATTAGTGACCAGGATTGTGATAATAGCAGGATTGTGGTTATAATTAGCATTGTGCGTAGTATTGTGGAAGGAGGAATTTTGGTGAGAGAGGGAGAGAATTGAGATAGCCTCATTGTGTGTGTGTGGCAGCCACTCTTGTTTTGCTCACCATACTAGCTTAGTGGTTCGCTATGGGCAACACATATGTACATGGGTATATACAGTGTGTGTATATAGTGTAAGAACAGCAACAGGAGAATGTTGAGAGGAACTGTTTTGGTGCGGGAGGTGACGTTGTAATCGTAGCGTGGTCTGCTGTCTGCTGTGTGATTTTTCATGCAGTGTATGGTGGCAACGGTACTGTTTGGACACAATACCGGCTTACTTGCATAGTTCTGGTAAATAAAACATGTAGATCGGTATATATAACATGTGTAAATAGTGTAATAAGAACAATAACAGTATGGTCGGAGGAGCAATGTTGCCGAGTAAGATGTTGGAGTGAGGGAGCCTGGCTGGGTGTGGCTGCTCTCACTCGAGGTGTTCTGAATGTGTTGATAGTGAATGTATATAGTGTGTGACAGTGTATAGTGTGTAAATAGATTGTATATATACATAAATTAGCATGATACATAGTAAATATGTGCAACATATGTGTACACATGTGTCATGCACGTAACACAGTGTCTTCGGACAGTACGGATGTTTTACTGCCATAATATAGTGTACGTGTTCATTATACATAGGATTAGCATGTAAACAAATAAAATGTATTTGAAACTGTGCGCAAAAAATGAACATAAATATTTTCGCGGCAACTCGCATGCCCCGCCCCGGGCGCCCTACTGGCCCCGAGAGCGTACGTCACGGGTGACCGGGGAATGATGACGTCACGCGCCAACTTACGGACCCCATAGCAGCCAAAGTATGCACAATTTCATTTTTTTTTTTTTACATACCCATACTGAGGGAAGGGTTTTTGAGACTTTAAAAAATCAAAAGAATTTTTTCCAGAGAATTTATTTCTTGCGCACTGGGGGGGGTGTCATATTTGGAGGCAGCGCAGTTAAGGGGTTAAGGCTCTTAACATGTTCTCCAGGTCGGCAACTTCTCCAGCTTTGAATGGGGCTGGTAGTGTGCAACAATATTCTACTCTTCATAACACTAGTGTCTGAAAATACCATCATTTTTACTTTTACTTTTAATCTCTTGTTTGAAAAGTTCTTGTTATCCAGTCTGTCATTTTTCTTGCAGTTGTGACAGCTACTTTATTGTGTTCTTTAAAATTACAGTACTGTAAGGTCTTCTGACATGATTTCTCACTGGTCATTTATATTGCTTTTTCTTTAGTGTGACTTGACTTTTATATGTAGTTCCTGTTTGATTTCTCAGATTTTAACATAGTGCAGGAGCTGGAACTTATCTTCTTTAAACATCATGGTGCTTGTGATCCATTATAGATCAGGTTTACACCAGTTTGGAGATTTGCTGTATCTTTTGGTTTCTGCTCTTCTAACAAAAATCCTATTGTTATGAGCAATGGATGATATAGTATTATACTCTATGTCCAATATAAGCATTAGAGAGAGCACATTGGAGCAAATACAGTATCTTGGGGGGACTGAGCTTTTCACATTTGATTGTCAAGATTTTACTAAGCTGATTGCAGTGGAACCTCGGTACTCGAACTGAATTGTATTCAGATGGCCGTTAAGAGTGGCGATCTTTTTGAATAACAAATACAGTACCATAATTTTTTCCCATAAGGAATAATACAAATTGGATTAATCTGTTTGTGACCACAAAAGATACACATAAATACAATAAATAAATGAAATAATTGTAAATATATTCTCACTTTACCTGCATTTAGGAGAGTTGATGGCATATGTTGAAGGTGGTGAGGAGGAGGAGTAGAGATGTTATTCTTTGGCAGGGAAGTGAACCTCTTCAGTTGTCTGTGATCTTTGTTTTGTAACTGTGTTCACTCCTACATCAGCTGCTTTGAAGGCCTCTGTTTTTAAATATCATGGAGATTGTAGATTTAGGTATACCAGAATTGGTAGCAAGAACAGACATGCTGGCACCACTTTTATATTTTGCTATGAGTTCTGGTTTTCATCTCTATCATGGTTCAAACTAATTTTATTTTGTTTGGCTCTTATCACTAATCTTCTTAGGCACCATGGTGACCTATGTATGCCGAGAATATATTAAAAAAATGTCCGAGAAAACACGAGAAAGTTTTCAAAGAAGTTTATGGAGGTTATGCACTAAATAAAGCTACTGGAAAATGACCTTGTCTATTAGGCATGTTTGAGTTGTGAGCAAACGGTTGAGTACCCAGCACAAACATGTCATTATTTGAGATTGGAGCTGTTCGAGTACTGAGGTTCCTCTGTCTTACCCTTTGGGTTCTGTTCATTAGGAAATTAAAGGTCCATATTCCTACTTTGCCAATTATTCCTTTTGTTCATATTTTATGTGCAGTTTCACCATGGTCACATTTATTGAGTGTTTTCACAAAAGTGTGCACATGACACACTTACGTGACCAATGCACCAAAATACGTTGGTATTTTGTTTGTTTTCCATGACATCTAGTGCCTTGCCTTAGTGATCTGGAAATTGAGAGGCTGGAGCATCCTGCTCTAAACCCATGTTGGCAAGGGTTATGTAGACGTTTTGAATCCTTCGTTTTATCTTCACTGTTTTAGCACTTTCAACGAGTTTTGTGTAATGTTAGTGCTATCAGTCTGATTTGTTTACTTATGCTTTACTGCCCCATTTGTGGGGGGGGGGGGGCTCAATTTCTGTTGTTTTAAGTGCATTTGGGTTTAACACCAGTATCCACATTACATCTCCAAAGAGTGTTTAGGACCTATGATAGTGGTTTTATATAATTTTATTTTTAGTTGAATATGGGGGCTACCAGGCATTTTGACTTTGGCAGAGTGCATGGGCATGCTGTCTATGGGTACTTCAGTGTCCAGTGGTGTTATTGTGACATCTGGTGTATGGGTCGATGTTGGGGTTATGTTTGGGAAAAATTCACTTAGCTTCTTACTTTTCAGTGTGTTATGAGGTTCACTGAAAACAGTTAAACTGTGACCCCCTAGTGTTCCACTCATTTCTTTGCCATCATCTGTGAAAGTTCCATCTCTCTCTCTCCAGTATGGGCCCATTGCTAGATGTACTTTCATCTCAAGACTTTGCATAGAAAAAATGTTTTGGGATCCTTTCAGTTTCATTGACACTTTTTGCTCTACTGTATCTCACAAACTCCGATAATAATTATAATTCACTGTGTCGGGGGACAGGCAGCCAGAGTGTATTCATACATGTTAGGCTTATGTCAAATTTTCCCACAATTGGGGATCCTGGGTTCAATTTACCAGCTGGACAGAAATTGTTGGGCATGTTTGTTTTCACCTAATGCCCCTGTTCACCTAGTAATAAATAGATACCTGGGAGTTAGGCTACTGTTGTGGGGCTGCATTCTGAGAAAGGTCAGTAGTTCAACTTTGGAGGACCTCTATTAATGGCTAAAGTATATACAGTATATTGTATACACAGACATCCTGTCCCTCGACAACAGGAATTATCCCAACATGTGACTGCATTATTTACAATGTACCAGCAGACATGGCAGCAAATGATTATAATTCCATTCATTGAATATTTGCATATAATTCAAATAATAATGGTACATTTTGACATTTCTGTGATTTGGATATTTGGGTTATTTTATGATAAATGTTTAAGACGTGTGTATTGGAATGTTATGTGGATAGCTTACGTTTGACCTCAAGGTCTTCATTACTTTGTTCGGTGCCATACTTAAGTGTTAGGGAAATGCTTTTGAATGGTATTGGAGTATTAGAAAAAAGGATGTGTATCGAATAACATGCTTTGAATGCATAAGATATTTAGAGGACACATAGGCAAGTTCTACTGCTTTACTCTAATATTCTCATTCAGTTGAGATTATGCTGAATTAATTAGCAGGAAATTGTTTGAAGTATGCTGGTAAAAGAATTTGAAAAAGTCGTGCACAGGTAACTGAAATTCTTCATATCTCTCTACAGACAGAAGAAGATCCGTCCCAAGCAAGACCAATGAACGAGAAGTTCGTTATTACTGACTCGCTGGAAGCAGCCAGCTCGCACAAAGTGACATCACAAACGTCGTTTATTGACATTGGAACCCTTGACCTGTCATTACCCAAGAGATTTTCTAAATATCTCATCAAAAAGATTCTGACGACCCGGTTTGTTCCACACAGACATTGGAAGCCTCCCCAACGACAATTTGGCAAGTATAGAAGACGTGTGCCCGAAAGTTGTTCAACAACCAGCAGTATCCCACACTGCGTTACAGTGTTGTTCAGGATGGTCTGTACTGTGCTCCATGCGTTGCCTTCCAGAACACCGATGCCATTCTGGTCGGGAAGCCTCTCCAGGACTGGAGCAACGCAATTCGTCACACATTGTATCATTTACAGTCAGAAGGACATTTGTTCGCTTTTCATGTAGCGGCCAAATTCTTGAGCAATTATGAAACTGAAAGGTCAGGCAGTGACACGGAGTCTACAGAGTTTTCACCACATGTTACTGAACAAGAACCATCGGGTAATGATATTAAAGAGATTCCTCCATCCCCTTGAAATTGGACCTTGGTCAGTTATCTAATTTATGGCTTGTGCCTTATTTCAACACTATATCCTCCTCTTCACTATCAGATTTGTTTTGATACAGTATTGTTTTACCATTTGTTTAGCATGGGCTTGGAAAGGAGTTTAATGAATAATGCATTATTGTACTTGGAAGGTGTTTTCTAACTACTCTATTGTCTGTGTATTGCATTAAAAGAGCTTGAAAATGTAAATGAAAATTATAATACAATACGTATATTGGTGAGTAAAGGATGACTACCATTGCTGAGTGGGGTATAGTCTACTTGGGAAGGGGGTATTTGCCAGTGTTTGGAGTAGAGTGTACTGGGGTTTACCTACTGGTTTTGTGAGCATGGTGTATTTCAGTGGAAAATACCTGCTTGTGTTGTGAGCATAATGTTGTAAAGGACTTAGCTGCCCCATTTGTACTAAAAGTGGGATAGCTAGGCTGACTGACTGACTGACTGAAGAGACTGTACTTTATTAACTAAATAATTACAAGGTGAGCACTTCGCCATACAGTATGTACTGTGGGTTGCCGACTCTGTCTCTCAGAGATGCCAAAAGACACTTACTAGAACAGGGAAATTTCAATGGTGAGCATAACAAGGAAAATACAAAATTCATTTAAAAAGTCCACTCAGTATGCTCTAAATAAAGCCAGGAATTACTACTTGCAAAATAAGGTTACTGCATTTTGATCATTACAAAATATAACTCATTATTGTTATTTTACATGTGAACTAGACTCTGTATAAAGACTAGCCACCCTGAAGGCATCGACTAAATTATTATTTAAATACCAAATTTTGTGTGGAGGGGGTTGTACCTGGGAGGAGTGCACATGGGTGTACCTGTGAGGAGTGCATATGGGTGTACCTGTGAGGAGTTGTGGGAGGGTGTACCTGGGAGGAGTATATGGTGTACCTGGGAGGAGTGTGTACCTGTGAGGAGTGCATATGGGTGTACCTGGGAGGAGTGTGTGGGAGGGTGTACCTGGGAGGAGTGCATAGGGTGTACCTGGGAGGAGTGCATATGGTGTACCTGGGAGGAGTGCATATGGGTGTACTGTGAGGAGTGCATATGGGTGTACCTGGGAGGAGTGCATATGGGGTGTACCTGTGAGGAGTGCATATGGGTGTACCTGGGAGGAGTGTGTGGGGGGTGTACCTGGGAGGAGTGTGTGGGGGTGTACCTGAGGAGTGTGTGGGAGGGTGTACCTGGGAGGAGTGCATATGGGTGTACCTGTGAGGAGTGCATATGGGTGTACCTGGGAGGAGTGCATATGGGTGTACCTGTGAGGAGTGCATATGGGTGTACCTGGGAGGAGTGTTGGGGGGTTACCTGGGAGGAGTGTGTAACGGGTGTACCTGGAGAGTGTGTGGGAGGTGTACCTGGGAGGAGTGCATATGGTGTACCTGTGAGGAGTGCATATGGGGTACCTGTGAGGAGTGCATATGGGTGTACCTGTGAGGAGTGCATATGGGTGTACCTGTGAGGAGTGCATATGGGTGTACCTGGGAGGAGTGCATATGGGTGTACCTGGGGGAGTGCTATGGGTGTACCTGGGAGGAGTGCATATGGTGTGTACCTGTGAGGAGTGCATATGGGTGTACCTGGGAGGGTGTGTGGGGGGTGTACCTGGGAGGAGTGTGTGTACGGGTGTACCTGGGAGGAGTGTGTGGGAGGGTGTACCTGTGAGGGTGCATATGGGTGTACCTGGAGGAGTGCATATGGGTGTACCTGGGAGGAGTGCATATGGGTGTACCTGGGAGGAGTGCATATGGGTGTACCTGTGAGGAGTGCATATGGGTGTACCTGGGAGAATGCATATGGGTGTACCTGGGAGGAGTGCATATGGGTGTACCTGGGAGGAGTGCATATGGGTGTACCTGGGAGGAGTGCATATGGGTGTACCTGTGAGGAGTGTGTACCTGTGAGGAGTGCATATGGGTGTACCTGTGAGGAGTGCATATGGGTGTAACCTGGGAGGAGTGCATATGGGTGTACCTGGGAGGAGTGCATGGGTGTACCTGGGAGGAGTGCATATGGGTGTACCTTAGAGTGCACATGGGTGTTACCTGTGAGGAGTGCACTGGGTGTACCTGTGAGGAGTGCACATGGGTGTACCTGGGAGGAGTGCATATGGGTGTACCTGTGAGGAGTGCATATGGGTGTACCGGGAGGAGTGCATATGGGTGTACCTGTGAGGAGTGCTATGTGGTGTACCTGTGAGGAGTGCATATGGGTGTACCTGGGAGGAGTGCATATGGTTGTACCTGGGGATGCATATGGGTGTACCTGGGAGGAGTGCATATGGGTGTACCTGTGAGGAGTGCATAGGGTGTACCTGTGAGGAGTGCATATGGGTGTACCTGGGAGGAGTGCATATGGGTGTACCTGGGAGGAGTGCATATGGGTGTACCTGGGAGGAGTGCATATGGGTGTACCTGGGAGGAGTGCATATGGTGTACCTGTGAGGAGTGCATATGGGTGTACCTGTGAGGAGTGCATATGGGTGTACTGTGAGGAGTGCATATGGGTGTACCTGTGAGGAGTGCATATGGGTGTACCTGGGAGGAGTGCATATGGGTGTACCTGGGAGGAGTGCAATAGGTGTACCCAGAAGAGTGCATATATAGAGTGCATACTTCTGAGTGCATACTTCTGAGTTGCATCTGCCATAGGATTCTTGTATGGCCTATCGGGGACCATAGCTAGAACTCCCCCACCCTCCTTAACCCCTCAGAGGTGTAAGGAGCCGAGGATTGTTACGATCACCCTCGCCAATAAAGCATCCAGAAAGTGAGCGAAGCAATGCAGTCAACTGTAAGGTTCGCAGAAACTGAAACACAAGAGCCTAATGGCTCTGTAAATGATTCATTTAAATCCAAATGATTTACTGAAAACCACGATTTTTTTTTTTTTTAAATGTCGTCTGTTTACAAGAGCCCTAAGGAAGCTGATGTGAACCCCATGTAGCCGCGGGGAGTTTGAATCATACACTAAAAATATAAGATCCCAAAGGCGCGTTGCGCACGTCGAGCGCCTGCAGGAGCGTTGCCCAGTTCAGTGGTTAAAGCATTGCGAGTAATACATAATAACACCATAATAATGAGCAAGTAAAATGAGGTAAGTGTAATGAGTATGTTGTTATGCTCTATTTTGTTTATACAGTGGAAACTCGACTTACGATTGCCCAACCTACGATAATTTCGAGTTACGATATAAATTTGATAGAAAATGCGACTACTTACGATAGTTTCGTCGACTAACAATATTTGTTGATACACATTCGGGTCAACCAAGCGCATGGTTCCCGGTTCTGCTGGCTGACCTGCCTCAGTTTACTAGAGCGCCGCTTAGTGACATCACACTTATAAGAAATTTTTTTCTTTTGGGTGATTTTTTGCTTTTTGAACAAAAACTGATTATTATATATCACGCCATGGAGTCCCAAGAAAGTCAGTGGTAAGATACAACATATGAAAACACATGTAAGGATGACCATAGAGGAAAACCAAGCAATCTTTCATAAATATGAAGATGATGTGCGGGTTGCTGAACTAGTTAGGCAGTACAATAAATCTCAGTCAACGATATCCACCATATTTGTAAAAGGACATTATGAGTGCTAAAGTGGCAAAAGGCGTATCAATAATCACGAAACTAGAACACAAACACTTGAGGTTGTTGACAAGTTATTATTAATTTGGATAACACAAGGAGTTAGCAGGTGATAGCGTTTCAGAGGCCATAATTTGTGAGAAAGCAAGGCAATTGCATGAATACCTTTTAATTAAGAAAACCCCTGAAACGAGTGATGCAAATGCGAAAGAGTTTAAGGCGAGCAGGGGATGTTTTGAGAAATTTAGAAAAAGAGGTCGGCATTCATAGTGTTCTGAGTGTTGTGTGTTGCGAGCTGGTGGAGGAACACAGCAAAGAACTGACCACCAAAGAACTTCACAAGGAGCAGCAACAAGAGCAGCTGAGGAAATTTCTTCAGGGAAGGAGGAGACAGTACAGAATGTTCCTGCCTCATTAAGAAAATGTGTGCAGCATGGGAAGAATTGCAACGTTTGCTGAAACGGCTCCCCAAATCATGGTGCAGTAGGCCTTGCCTTAACCTTTTTAATGAACTTATGCCTCACTACAGTACAAAAATGAAAACGTATGGAAAAACAAAAATCTACGGAAAGGTTTCCCATAGATATTTTAGATTCCAAAAATTGTATTCAGTATAAAATTACAGTATTTGTAAATTTAATATTTTTGGGGTGTGGAATGGATTAATTCAATTCCCTTTATTTCTTCCTGACTTACGATATTTTCGACTTGGGATACTTCCGGGAATGGATTACCATCGTAAATCGGGCCCGACTATCATAAAAATCCATCGCCCAATGATTATATCTGTTACTTTCATTCAAATGTTCATTTTTTTCTCCTTGTTTATCATCTGATTTTGTTGTAATCTTTACATCCATGGAGAGTGCATACCCATCTCTAACTGTATGAAGATAGAATGAAATTGGTTAACAAATAAATTTGTCACAACTGGCAAAACCTGGGACTTGGAATTTTTTTTTCGCTGATTTTTTTCACAGATTTCAAACTCTATGTTCTTTATCCTCTTTAGGTTGTTTTGATGATTAGGACAGATTGGGCTTTACCACTTATATAAAGTATACATCTTTAATCCCCTAAATCATTATAATTATCCCTATATTTGTTTTTTGGGGGGTTATTTTGTTTCTTGACTCATTCCAACACACATTAGACCTACAACTTGCACATATCGATACGAATGCCAAACAATGTTATTAAAAATACAAGTACAACTTAATGAATTAGAATTACCTTATGTCATTGTATGATAACTTTACCACTTCAATTATCTCTAAAAGTAGAGTTTTAACTTTGAGACAACTTCAAAATCAGTTTCTGATCAATTCTCACCATTTTTACATTTAGTGTGCGCGCAAGCAATCTTATTACATGGATTTTTTTCATAAACACCCAAATGTTTGGAGTCATAAATTTTTTTGTCTAAATTTGGAGCATATTTCAAATGATCATGATTGATTTTTTTTTCACTACAACTAAACTGAAAACTTATATGAAAATGAATATCATATGCTATTCTGAGAGTAAGCATAACACCACAATGAACAATTGGTGACATTTATATTTTTAACAAGCCAATTTGAAAATCTGACGTTTTCAATATTAAATTTTCTAATTAAAAATTTGTTGTTTTTTTTATCTTATTTTTCAAGTTACGTTTTGTATCATGTTAAGACAAAGTTGCAGGATTTGCAGAGTATATATGCACAAAAAAATGGA
>WNGS01033470.1:3482755-3495650 GCA_020271785.1 Procambarus virginalis
CCAGCAAGTCCAACGTCTTCTATCTTCTTTGTTATTACTTAGCTTCAGGAAGCCAATAGAAGCTCCTCCAGAAACCAGTGTTGAGTGTAATGGAAACTCCCTCATTCTGGTGGCCGACTTCCTCCCCTCACCCCTACCAGGCGTGTCAATTCGTGGCGTCAGAACTCCGGACTGAGTAATTGCTGCAGTAGAAACCAGGAGCACCACCTGCTGATGGCCATTCACACTATGGGGTTCAAGCTAGGCAACGTTCCTGGGTGTGAGAGCCTCAGTACTGAGTGAGCAACCAAGCTGTGCACACGCAGCCTGAGCTTCACAGCACTGCTGTTCTGCTTGTGACTTACAGCATCACCTAATATATATATATATATATATATATATATATATATATAACTGGTATTATTTAGCCATGATAGTATTACAAAAGAGCCTGAGTGTGATGATCACTGAGTACAATGTTCAGATATCAGTGAATTAATGCTGTTCACGATGTTCCCAGCGCTAGCCACAGCACCATAGCATTATTTTGTCCATTTAGGAATCTTCAAACGACTTCATGTTACTTTACAAAATAAACTTGTGGTCAATTATTCATTTACAGGATTTAGTGACCAGGATTGTGATAATAACAGGATTGTGGTGATAATTAGCACTGTGCATAATATTGTGTGAGGAGGAATTTTGGTGAGGGAGGAAATCCAGGTAGTGTTACTGTGTGGGGCAGCCACTCTTGATTTGCTCACCATACTAGCTTAGTGGTTCATTGTGGTGAGCACATATGTACATGGGTATATACAAGGTGTGTGTGTATAGTGTAATAACAGTAACAGGAGTATGTTGGGAGCAGCCATTTTGGTGAGTGAGGTGGCATCGTAATCGTAGGGTCGTCTGCTGCCTGCTGTGTGATTTCTCATGCAGTGTATGGTGGCCACTGTGCTGTTTGGACGCAATACCGGCTTATGTACATAATTATGGTGAATAAAACATGTAGATGCATATTCATAACGTGTGTAAATAGTGTAATAAAAACAGTATGGTGGGAGGAGGAATGTTGGCGAGTAAGGTGTAAGGAGTAAGCTAGGTGTTGGAGGAGTGAGGGAGAGCTGGCTGGGTGTGGCAGCTCACACTCGCACAGTTCTAAGTGTGTTGATGGTGAATGTATATAGTGTGTGATAGTGTATAGTTTGTAAATATGTTGTAAATATACATAAAAGAACATGAAACATTGGATATTTGAACAATATATGTGAACACATTTGAGACACACATAACACAGTGTCTTGGGACAGTATGGATGTTCTACTGCCATAATATTGTGTATGTGTTCATTATACATAGGATTGGCAAGAATAAACAAAACAAATGTACTGTATTTGGAAAGGTACGCAAAAAATGAACAAAAAATATTTGTGTAACTCGCGCATGTTGAAGCTGGCAGGCGACTGGGTTTGGGAGTCTACGTCATGGCGACCACCAAATCGTGACGTCACGTGCCATTTTCCGGACCCCATTGCGGCCAAAGTAATTGGAATTTTTTTTTTTTTTTACATATCTGATCAGGTAAGGGTATTTAACATTTTCAAAAAAAGGAATTTTTTCCCAAGAATTTATTTCCTTCACACGGAGGGTGCCATATTTGGAAAGCGAGCATAAAGGATAAAGGAACCAGCTGCATATCCACTATGTGGACACTTCTTACTACTATTCTTTTTCTTTGTGCATCAGACAGGTGCTTGCATCTCTTTATTACTGCATTATCTATCAGCTCCAGTTAATAGTTGTTCTCCGTATCAACAAAATGTTCATTTAAAAAAAAAAATCGTCTAAAATTCATTTCTGAAAATATTGGAATGATATTTTCACAATGCTGAAGCCAATAACTTGGAGATTTGTTTAACATTTATAAGTAATCTTCACATAAATCAAATATTTTTTATATCATATGACCCCTTTAACCCTTTAACTGCGTTGCCTCCAAATATGACACCCCCGTGGTGCGCAGGAAATAAATTCTCTGGAAAAAATTCTTTTTTCTTTTTAAAGTGTCAAAAACCCTTCCCTCAGTATGGCTATGTAAAAAAAAGGTCGAAATTGTACTTACTTTGGCTGCTATGGGGTCCGTAAGTTGGGGCGTGACGTCATCATTCCCCGTGCTCCCGTGCCGTAAGCTCCCGGGGCGGGTGGGGTGCTCGGGGCGGGGCGCACGAGTTGCCGCGAATATATTTTCGTTCATTTTTTTCGCACAGTTCCAAATACATTTTATTTGTTTTTACGTGCTAATCCTATGTATAGTGAACACGTACACTATATTATGGATGTAAAACATCCGTACTGTCCGAAGACACTGTGTTACGTGCATGACACTTGTGTACACATTTGCATCACATATTTACTATGTATCATGCTAATTTATGTATATATACAGTCTATTTACACACTATACACTGTCACACACTATATACATTCACCATCAACACACTCAGAACACCGCGAGTGAGAGCTGCCACACCCAGCCAGCCCTCCCTCACTTCTCCAACATTGTATTCGCCAACTTTGCCCCTCCCATCATACAGTTATTCACACCAATGTTTCATGTTCATTTATGTATATTTACAACATATGTGCACACTATACATTGTCACACACCATATACATTTACCATCAACACATTCAGAACATCGCGTAGCAGCTGCTTCGCCAATAGGAGCTGCCTCATATGGGCCAATAGGAGCTGCCTCATATGGGCCAATAGCAGCTGCCTCGTATATGCCAATAGCAGCTGCCTTGTATGGGCCAATAGGAGCATTTGGCCATGAACACATTCAGAACACCTCGAGTGAGAGCAGCCACACCCAACCAGTCTCCCTCACTCCAACATCTTACTCGCCAACATTGCTCCTCCCACCATACTGTTATAGTTCTTATTACACATGTTCTATATACCTATCTACATGTTTTATTTACCAGAACTATGCAAGTAAGCCGGTATTGTGTCCAAACAGTACATGGCCACCATACACTGCATGAAAAATCACACAGCAGACGACGCTACGATTACGTCACATCCCTCACCAAAATAGCTCCTCTCAACATTCTCCTGTTGCTGTTCTTACACTATATACACACTATATATACCCATGTACACATGTTTTGCCCATAGCGAACCACTAAGCTAGTATGGTGAGCAAAACAAGAGTGGCAGCCACACACACACACACACACACACACACGCAATGAGGCTACCTCAATTCTCACCCTCCCTCCCTCACCAAAATTCCTCCTTCCACAATACTACGCACAACGCTAATTATAACCACAATCCTGGTCACTAATTCCTGTAAATGAATAATTGACCATACGTTTATTTTGAAAAGGAACCTAAGAAATTGTTTGAAGATTCCTAGATGGACGAAATAATGCTGTGGTGCTGTGGCAAGCGCTGTGAACATCGTGAACAGCATTGAATCACTGATATTTGAACATTGTACCCAGTCATTATCACACTCAGGCTCTTCTATAATACTATCATGGCTAAATAATACAAGTTATATATATATTTTGACATTATTAGGCGATGCTGTGGTCACACGCTGAACAGCAGTGCTGTGCGCTTATGCTGCGAGCGCCAGCCTTGGTTGCTCACTCACTACTGAGGCTCCCACACCCGGGAATGTGGACCACGATTTTTTTTAAAGATGGCGTCTGTTTACAAGAGCCCTGAGGAAGCTGATGTGAACCCCATGTAGCCGCGGGAGTTTTGAATCGAACATGAAAAATACAAATACTTGGAGGCGCGTTGTGCAAACCAGACGCGAGCCTGCAGGCGCGTTGCGCAGTTAAAGGGTTAAGGGTTAAGGCTGTAGCAGTTTAAGGGTTAAGAGTTGTGAATTAAATCTTCAATATTTGTAAAATGATACAGCCTAATGAAGAAAATTATAAATTATCAAGAAAATATTGGAAACAATTACAGTATTATTAAGAAAAATAAAATTTTCTTATTAAATACCTTTTAGTACAGTATATGGCATTAGGTATTTTTGTTCTCGTGGACATGAGCATTTTGTGTTGGACCATGTGTTCTCATTGTTTACTGTGGACTTGCATAGCCAACTTCAATTTTGAAGCACATTACTGTATTTTAATTGTCGTCTTCAATTTAATTTGAATTCAAATGTAAGTACAGAAATAAGTTTCAATTGTATGTGTGTTACAACTGTTAATCATATTTTATTAAAGTGCAGTGCAGTGTCTCTCTGTAATGTGAAGTGACAGCTTGAAAATAAGTGTACATACTGTATAGTTTTATAAAGTGAATGATCAAATCCTTGTATAGTACAGGGGTACCTCAGTTTAAGAGTTTAATTCGTTCCTGGAGACGGCTTGTATTCCGAAAACTCGTATTCCGAAGCTAATTTCCCCATAAGAAATAATGGGAAATGAATTTATCCGTTCCTGACTACCCCAAAAACCCCACATCAAACTAAATTTTTATACCTAATTCATCTAAATAAACCTACAAAACTATGTTCAAGTTATTACTTACCTTGCTGTTGAATGCTGTAGGCGTATGGAAGATGGTGAGGAGGGGGGAGGAGAGGAGTTACTGTTTGGAATGGGAGTCCCCTTCCATTATCACATCAGGCAGAGAGGACTTCACTGGTATGCACACTCTGGCACATTTTGCCTGCATACCACTAGGACTTGCTTGTCTTACTAAGAATTTGTCTAATGACACTTGTTTTTCCCTACATTTTAACACTTGTCTGTAGCAAGACATCACATTATCATTTAAAAGGTCAATGCAACGGCCTGCTACAGCTTTATCTGGGTGAGTTTTTTCAACAAATCTTTGCAGTTCTTTCCATACTTCACACATTTTCTTAATCAAGAAGGGACATCCTCTACTGCCTCTACTCACAGCTATTTTCTTAGGTTGAACCTTACCAATGGCTTTCTTGAGACCCATGGCAAGATATATAATGACAACTTTTATGCTCAAATGGACAAAAAAACGACAAAAAACTGTAAATCCTTGTGAAGAATTCAGGTGGGATAGTCACTGGGCACGAGACACTGGTAAACTGAGGCGCAATCGCCATGCCATGAGGTAACCCTCGCCTTCCGAGACATATTTTCCGAGGAAATCCTGCTCGTATTCTGAAAAACTCGCATACAGGGACACTCGTGTTCCGAGGTACCACTTACACTGTCATGAACAGTATTGTACTATACTGAACAATACAAAACAAGCGCAGCAGTGGATGACATAACCTTCACACCTTCGTAATCTCCAACTTCGTTAAAAGTAAGTCAGTTCGTCAATTTTATTATTATAACATAATAATTATGTTTTTCAACAATAGCTATATATTCTATCATTAGCACAAAAAAATGATCTCACAAAATTCCATCTTAGCTCTTGGTTAGTGACAACACGATCACCATTGCATGGTTCCTCCACAGCCTATGTTATAACATTAAAAATACAAAAAATGCATTACCTGTACAGGGTAAAACAAAACACATTTCAAATTTTTGACAAAACACTAACAGTCATTTGTTGTTACAATTTAAATATTTTGCAGTACATAGGAATTAGTTATTTTTTCCCACCCATCTGAACTTGATCAGACCGTGTTCGGGCATTAGTCATGCACCATTCCTTTCCGTCCTCCTCCTCTCCCAAATCCTTGCCCTCTTATTCCTTCCAAGTGCTATATAGTCGTAATGGCTTAGTGCCTTCTAACGATAATTGCCTTATGAGTCCTGCAGTAGTCGACAGCTGGTTTAATCATTGGTACATTACTAATTTGGAATGCAATAAATACTTTTCAATAAATATGTTACTGTACAAGTACAGTATGGTGCTGTAATTAACTGTAGTTTTTAATTATCTATTGTGGTTTATTGCAAATAAAATTCCAAATCCATATGCTCTATGAATTTAATATCATTTTTATAAGGAAAAACATGTCTTGGAGGCCTAAATAATACTCAAAATATTACCGACATTTCAACAACCACAGATTTAACCGCAAGGAGTCCAAATGGCTTCAACACCCACAGGTGCAACAAAAAAAATGATAAAAAAATTATTTTTCTTTTTAATCTCTTTATTTGTGTTCCCTGAGCACGGGAAAATAATAAAAAAAATTAATTGTACTTACCAATGATGTAAATGAGCCGAGAAGTTGGTTGATGACGTCACGCTTCATCTTCGCTGGAGCGCTGTGCGCCCGGGCTGAGTCAGGCGCGACAGAGAAGGAGCCAGAGTTGCCGCAAATTAATTTTTGCTGTATTATTTACAGTATCTATGGCGTATTTTACACCAATGTTTTTTACTGGTGTGGTTCAATATGTTCTCACATGACGATTTATCATAAAACTGTTATCAATGTATATTATATCCACATATTGGTGTCACAAGTATTTGCACAAAAATGTCTCATTTTTCAATCAAATATACTATTTCTTTTGATTTATTTTCAATATTTACACCCACTTATTCTGTATTTATATGTTTTTGCACCAGTCTTGAACATTTAGAACTCATTAAGACTGTGATACTCATCAAAACATTTGACATAGCACAGAGGGACCTGACACACTGTAATTACCTAAGTGTATTTACAGGATGAGAGCTACGCTCGTGGTGTCCCGTCTTCCCAGCACTCTTTGTCATATAACGCTTTGAAACTACTGACGGTCTTGGCCTCCACCACCTTCTCACTTAACTTGTTCCAACCGTCTACCACTCTGTTTACAAAACTGAATTTTCGTGAAAACTGAATTTTCTTACTGTGCACTAAGTCATCACCATTTTTCGTTTCTGTTGCCTCTTGGTTGTTGTCTTGCATACAATGCACTCACGCTGGCCAACAGCATGCTTTGCAGTTGGTGGTAAATACCTTAGATTGTGTGTGACAAAGGCATCCTTGAAAGTGAGCCTGGGTGCGGGAGCATGGTGCAATACCGGGTTCAGAATGGGCCTCTGTATGCCAGGAATTACTTTGCTAAACTTCTCTAGTAATTGTGTCACTACAGTAGAACTGAATGCACGGAAATTTTGTTTACCACCTGTTTTGACAAGCTACATATTGTAACCGTTCAGCATTGTTACATCAACAAGGTGGAAAAACATTTTCTTGGTCCACTTCACTGTTTTCCGTACACACACTACTGCCCCCACCATCATATCACATTTATCCACCAAATGCATGTTGATGTTATAGTCCAAGACACAATCTGGCTTATAGATTATTTGTTTTGTTGTTCTGTTCACCTTGGCACTGTCCAACATTGTACCATTGACAATGGTGGTCAACATGTTCACTTCACGCCTGTCTTTCCACCACACTGAAAGCATTGCACCTGTTTTTCTTAGCTCGCAATCACCAACCTGGAGAGCAGTGTGAAACACAGGCATTTCCCTTAGTTTTGCCTTCACTGTGCCACACACTCCAGTTCTATTATCAAGCAAGAACCTAGTTAGCAAGGGACTGGTATAATAGTTATCTGTGTACAATATGTGGCCTTTGTTCAGATATGGTGCAAGCAGTGACTTCACAACACTACCCAAGAAGCCATGTTGGTCATTAGCACGAATGTCTACATTTGTACCCGTATACATTATCATGTGTAACACAATTCCTGTTTCACAGTCACACAGTACAAAGAATTTCAATCCAGATCAGTGGCGTTTGGAGGGAATATACTGCTTGAAGGCAAAACATCCTTTGAAAAGCACAAGGGATTCGTCAATCACCAGCTTCTGAGCTGGTATGTAGAAATTCCTGTACTTTCCAATAAGTTCATTCAGGATGTGTCTTACCTTCCAAAGTCTATCATCATCATTCTGGTCTTCTTCATTTGCAAAATGAAGACGCCTGAGGATTATCGCAAATCGGTTTCGAGACATATATTTGCCGAACATTGGTGTTGGAACAGTATGGTCTTTGCTCCAATAATGGTCAAGTACGTGTTTGACACAATGTTTCATCAACATACACAGTGCCCAAAACACATACATTTCACCTACAGTCGTATCTTTCCATCGCTGTAAACGTGAAAAATCAGATAACTCCTCATAATGAGATCTGCCACATATTTGTTCGTTTCCTGAACAATATATTCCATGAGCAGCTCATCAAAATATGCGGTAAAATAGTCCATTTCACACACATTTGCACCTTTATCAGGGGAAAAGGTCTGTAATCCCAACATCTGAATTATCAAAAACAGGAATTTGTGGAACAAAATCTGTCCCATCACTCCACACAAAAACACCTGGTGTCTTTCGAGAGCCAATAGTGGCACCATGGTGAGGAAACCGTGGACCAGGAGCTGAAGCATGTTTAGAAACAGTAGGGGCGGGCCAGAGATGGTGACGGAAAATTACTTGATGTTGAGGGTCTTTGTTCATCAGTGTCCCCATGTGGTCCCATGCGGTGCTGCATGGCTGGGCCAGATGCTGCTGACGTGACAAAATGTTGCTTGGCAACACCATACACTCCACTGGCACTATCACCGTAACTATTTTCCGATTCTAAGTCACTAAAACCGGAAAATGATTCACCTTCCTCAGACTCGTCGACCAAAACATCAATATCTTGCAATGTAGCACATGAACTGTGTGGTCTGGCACGAAGTGGGGTCGAGTGAGGGCGAGGAGGCATGGGCGAGATGCTAGGCCTAGCTCTAATGGAGGCAACATGTTCACACTCATCGTTAGTCCTATCCACCTCTGAGGGCTGTGTGTAGTCATGATCAAAGTCCGAGTTGTCAATATCAGATTCATCACCATCCGGGAACAAATTCTCATTAATTTCGTCCTCGGTCAGAGGTCGCGAGGAACGCCTCATTGAGTGGGGTCGGTCGTTGGAACTTGATGCGTTCGACATGGTGTCCACTGGTAATTGAGGCCTCTACACAATGGCGGCCTATGCTGGATTTTTTTCCCAGGTGGCGTTTGTTTGTAGTCAGGTGCGGCTCACCGATGACTACCCCTATCCCACACAGGGCGTTTAAATTATAGAGCTAGACATGAAAACGGCTATTAATGTATTGCGCGGTTTCGGTTTTGTGACTGAAATCATCTATATATGTATTGCGTGGTTTAAGGGTTAAAGGACCACCGATTTAACCACCGTGCTATGAGGCCTTGACCCTTAACCACTGAACTGTGCAACATGCCTCTAGGCACTCAACAGGGGGTGCACAACACGCCTCCGGGATCTTATAGGTATAGCGTATGATTCAAAACTTCACGTTACTATTCACATCGGCTTTCTCAGAGCTCTTGTTAAGAGACTCCATTTAAAAAATAAATCTTGGGCAACATTCCCGGGTGTGAGAGTTTAGTGAGCAACCAGATGGAATGGGAACGTCGTTCCCTCTATAGTCGAAGAAAATGAATTGTGGAACAACTTAAGAGTCGCACCCTATCTCAAGAAGGGCGAAGAAGATTAGGCGGAGAAATAGAAACAATTGAACTCGAGCTACAAGATTCATACAAAACCCAAGAGAGGCAAAGAAAGCAAAAGACCATCAGTGAAATAAAGAGAAATCCAAAATATTTTTTCTCCTATGCAAAATCAAGATCAAAAATCACATCTAGTATTGGGGGCCCCTGCGAAAGGGAGATTTAACTTTCACCGATGACAACAAAGAAATGAGCGAGTTACTGAGGAAGCAGTACGACTCTGTTTTCAACGAGCCACTAAAGATTGATAATCCAAATAAATTTTTCATGGATATGATACCAACATCAAATCATATATCAGATGTCACTCTATCCCCACTGGATTTTGAAGAAGCCATAAACAGAATGCCTATGCACTCTGCGCCAGGCCCTGATTCTTGGAACTCCATATTCATCAAGAACTGTAAAAAAAACGCTATCGCAGGCCCTTCATATTCTTTGGAGACAAAGCCTAGATACTGGCGTTATCCCTGACATTAAAAACAGCAGAGATAGCACCACTCCATAAAGGAGGAAATAAGGCAGAGGCAAAAAATTACAGACCGATAGCACTAACATCGCACATCATAAAAATCTTTGAGAGAGTGCTAAGAAGTAAGATCACAAAATACAGGTACTGTACATGGAATCACAGCATCTCCATAACCCCGGACAACATGGTTTCAGAACAGGGCGCTCTTGCCTGTCACACTTGCTGGACCACTATGACATGGCATTAGATGCCATGGAAGACAAAATGCTGATGTAATTTACACAGATTTTGCAAAAGCCTTTCACAAATATGACCATGGTGTTATTGCACATAAAATGAGTTCAAAAGGAATTACCGGAAAAATAGACAGATGGATCTACAATTTCCTAACAGAACCCAATGTGTAATAGTCAACAAAATAAAATTCAGCCCATCAACCGTGAAGAGCTCAGTCCCCCAGGGTACTGTGCTTGCTCCAGTACTTTTTCTCGTTCTCATATCGGACATAGACAAGGACACAATCTATAGCACCGTATCAATCCTTTGCAGAGGACACTAGGATTTTCATGAGAGTAGGCAACATAGAGAACACGGCAAACCTCCAATCAGATGTAGATCAGGTCCTTCTGTGGGCTACTGAAAATAATATAGTGTTTAACGAAGTTAAACATGTTTAGCTCATGCGCTACGGAAAAAATGAAAATATAAAAACGGAAACCACCTACAAAACTCAGGCAAATCATAACATAGAACGAAAAGGCAATGTAAAGGATTTGGGTGTACTCATGTCGGAAGAAATAAGAACACTAAAGAAGAACGCTATAGAACATATAAGAACACACCTTTAAAGAACACTATAAAGTAGCCGTCACAACTGCAAGAAAAAGGACAGGTTGGATAACAAGAACTTTTCACACTAGAGATGCTATACCGATGATGATACTTTTCAAAATGCTAGTGCTCTCTAGAGTGGAGTACTGCTGCTCAATGACAGCCCCTTCCAAAGCTGGAGAAATTGCCGATCTGGAGAGCATGCAGAGATTCTTTACTGCTAGAATCCACTCAGTAAAACATCTAAACTACTGGGACTGACTAAAGAGCCTAAATCTGTATTTCCTTGAGCGCAGGCGAGAGAGATACATAATAATTTATACGTGGAAAATAGTAGAGGGGCTGGTCCCAAACCTGCACACAGAAATAACATCACATGAGACCAGGAGGCATGGCAGGATGTGCAGAATACCCCCGTTGAAAAGCAGAGGTGCAACAGGTACTCTGAGAGAGAACTCTATCAACATCAGAGACCCGAGACTGTTCAACATGCTTCCACTACACATAAGGGGCATAACTGGCCGACCCCCTCACAGTGTTCAAGAGAGAACTTGATAAACACCTCCAAAGGATACCTGATCAACCAGTCTGTGATTCGTATGTCAGGCTGTGAGCAGTCATGTCGAACAGCCTGGTGGACCAATCCAGCAACCAGGAGGCCTGGTCGACGACCGGGCCGTGGGGACACTAAGCCCCGGAAGTACCTCAAGGTAACAAAGGCTGGTGCACGCAGCATGAGCTCACAACATTGCTGTTCAGCTTGTGACCACAGCATCGCCTAATAATGTCAAAATATATATGTAACTGGTATTATTTAGCCATGATAGAATTACAGAAGAGCCTGAGTGTGATAATGACTGTGTATTATGTTCAAATATCAGTGGATCAATGCTGTTCACGATGTTCACAGCGCTAGCCACAGCACCACAGCATTATTTCTTCCATCTAGGAATATTCAAACGACTTCTTATGTTCCTTTACAAAATAAACTTGTGGTCAATTATTCATTTGTAGGATTTAGTCACCAGGATTGTGATGATAGCGGGATTGTGGTGATAATTAGCGCTGTGCGTAGTATTGTGGGAGGAGGAATTTTGGTGAGGGAGGGAGGGAATCGAGGTAGCGACACTGTGTGGGGCAGGCACTCATGTTTTGCTCGCCATACTAGTTTAGTGGTTCGCTATGGTGAACACATTCACCATCAACACGCTCTGAACTCTGCGAGTGTGAGCTGCCACACCCAGTGTCAAAATGGTTGACATGTGGATAAAAATATAACATACAGTTGTACCTCGGAACACGAGTGTCCCGGTATGCGAGTTTTTCGGAAGACTAGCAGGATTTCCTCGAAAACTTCCTTGTTTCGGAACGCGAGGGTTACCTCGGAACGTGAGGTTGTTGATACGCGTACCGGCCGACCTAGCGCGTGGTCGATCGTCTTTCCGATCGTCGTCCCAGTCCCCCCCCGCCCCGCGTGCTTTACCATGTCTCGTGCCCATTTGCGTACATCCCACATCATTCTTCACCTGGAGTCTTCCGTGTTTGGTTGGATTTTTGGTCATTTCTACTAGACAGTTTGTTCATTATATTTCACCCAGGGTCCAAGAAAGCCCCATTGATAAGGTCAACCTAACGAAAAAGCTGTGAGTAGAGTGCCTAGTACGAGATGTCCTCCTTGATTAAAAATTCTGTTAACTATTGCCGGAGAACTGCAATCAGTTGTTGTTGAACAAACCAAACGCCAGAAAAGCTTAGACAGGGTCTGGCCCGTCTGCATCGACCCGTTTTAAATGATTTATGTCCTCCTACTACAGAAGTGTTTAAATGTAGTGAAAAACAAGTGTCATTAGACGAATTCTTAGTTAGACAAGCAAGTCCTAGGGTTGACCGCAGGCAAAATTCAGCATTGCTGTTCGCTTACATAGTGAGGTCCTCACTGCCTGCCCTTTATAATGGAAAAGACTCCTCTTTCCCCTTCCAAACAGTAACCTCTCCTTGTCCGCCCTTCCCCCTCCTCACCATCTTCATACGCCCTACAGCATTCAGAAAGCAAGGTACATTAAAAATTGAACATAGTTTTGTAGTTTTCTTACTTGTTTAGTGTAACGCCC
>WNGS01033470.1:3500442-3524605 GCA_020271785.1 Procambarus virginalis
TTGGCAGTTATGAAGGAAGCTCAAATCTCACCACCTTACCCATCTAATCACCCATACCTGATATATGTCATACATTATTAAACAATTGTGTTACCTTTAAGATCATTAATTATCTAAATAAAAATGCTCAAGAAAATTGAGAAGGAATGTTATATATATTATATATATAACTGGTATTATTTAGCCATGATAGTATTACAAAAGAGCCTGAGTGTGATGATCACTGAGTACAATGTTCAGATATCAGTGAATTAATGCTGTTCACGATGTTCCCAGCGCTAGCCACAGCACCATAGCATTATTTTGTCCATTTAGGAATCTTCAAACGACTTCATGTTACTTTACAAAATAAACTTGTGGTCAATTATTCATTTACAGGATTTAGTGACCAGGATTGTGATAATAACAGGATTGTGGTGATAATTAGCACTGTGCATAATATTGTGTGAGGAGGAATTTTGGTGAGGGAGGAATCCAGGTAGTGTTACTGTGTGGGGCAGCCACTCTTGTTTTGCTCACCATACTAGCTTAGTGGTTCATTGTGGTGAGCACATATGTACATGGGTATATACAAGGTGTGTGTGTATAGTGTAATAACAGTAACAGGAGTATGTTGGGAGCAGCCATTTTGGTGAGTGAGGTGGCATCGTAATCGTAGGGTCGTCTGCTGCCTGCTGTGTGATTTCTCATGCAGTGTATGGTGGCCACTGTGCTGTTTGGACGCAATACCGGCTTATGTACATAATTATGGTGAATAAAACATGTAGATGCATATTCATAACGTGTGTAAATAGTGTAATAAAAACAGTATGGTGGGAGGAGGAATGTTGGCGAGTAAGGTGTAAGGAGTAAGCTAGGTGTTGGAGGAGTGAGGGAGAGCTGGCTGGGTGTGGCAGCTCACACTCGCACAGTTCTAAGTGTGTTGATGGTGAATGTATATAGTGTGTGATAGTGTATAGTTTGTAAATATGTTGTAAATATACATAAAAGAACATGAAACATTGGATATTTGAACAATATATGTGAACACATTTGAGACACACATAACACAGTGTCTTGGGACAGTATGGATGTTCTACTGCCATTAATATTGTGTATGTGTTCATTATACATAGGATTGGCAAGAATAAACAAAACAAATGTACTGTATTTGGAAAGGTACGCAAAAAATGAACAAAAAAATATTTGTGTAACTCGCGCATGTTGAAGCTGGCAGGCGACTGGGTTTGGGAGTCTACGTCATGGCGACCACCAAATCGTGACGTCACGTGCCATTTTCCGGACCCCATTGCGGCCAAAGTAATTGGAATTTAATTTTTTTTTACATATCTGATCAGGTAAGGGTATTTAACATTTTCAAAAAAAAGGAATTTTTTCCCAAGAATTTATTTCCTTCACACGGAGGGTGCCATATTTGGAAAGCGAGCATAAAGGATAAAGGAACCAGCTGCATATCCACTATGTGGACACTTCTTACTACTATTCTTTTTCTTTGTGCATCAGACAGGTGCTTGCATCTCTTTATTACTGCATTATCTATCAGCTCCAGTTAATAGTTGTTCTCCGTATCAACAAAATGTTCATTTAAAAAAAAAAATCGTCTAAAATTCATTTCTGAAAATATTGGAATGATATTTTCACAATGCTGAAGCCAATAACTTGGAGATTTGTTTAACATTTATAAGTAATCTTCACATAAATCAAATATTTTTTATATCATATGACCCCTTTAACCCTTTAACTGCGTTGCCTCCAAATATGACACCCCCGTGGTGCGCAGGAAATAAATTCTCTGGAAAAAATTCTTTTTCTTTTTAAAGTGTCAAAAACCCTTCCCTCAGTATGGCTATGTAAAAAAAAGGTCGAAATTGTACTTACTTTGGCTGCTATGGGGTCCGTAAGTTGGGGCGTGACGTCATCATTCCCCGTGCTCCCGTGCCGTAAGCTCCCGGGGCGGGTGGGGTGCTCGGGGCGGGGCGCACGAGTTGCCGCGAATATATTTTCGTTCATTTTTTTCGCACAGTTCCAAATACATTTTATTTGTTTTTACGTGCTAATCCTATGTATAGTGAACACGTACACTATATTATGGATGTAAAACATCCGTACTGTCCGAAGACACTGTGTTACGTGCATGACACTTGTGTACACATTTGCAGCACATATTTACTATGTATCATGCTAATTTATGTATATATACAGTCTATTTACACACTATACACTGTCACACACTATATACATTCACCATCAACACACTCAGAACACCGCGAGTGAGAGCTGCCACACCCAGCCAGCCCTCCCTCACTTCTCCAACATTGTATTCGCCAACTTTGCCCCCTCCCATCATACAGTTATTCACACCAATGTTTCATGTTCATTTATGTATATTTACAACATATGTGCACACTATACACTGTCACACACCATATACATTTACCATCAACACATTCAGAACATCGCGTAGCAGCTGCTTCGCCAATAGGAGCTGCCTCGTATGGGCCAATAGGAGCTGCCTCATATGGGCCAATAGGAGCTGCCTCATATGGGCCAATAGGAGCTGCCTCATATGGGCCAATAGCAGCTGCCTCGTATATGCCAATAGCAGCTGCCTCGTATGGGCCAATAGGAGCATTTGGCCATGAACACATTCAGAACACCTCGAGTGAGAGCAGCCACACCCAGCCAGTCTCCCTCACTCCAACATCTTACTCGCCAACATTGCTCCTCCCACCATACTGTTATAGTTCTTATTACACATGTTCTATATACCTATCTACATGTTTTATTTACCAGAACTATGCAAGTAAGCCGGTATTGTGTCCAAACAGTACAGTGGCCACCATACACTGCATGAAAAATCACACAGCAGACGACGCTACGATTACGTCACATCCCTCACCAAAATAGCTCCTCTCAACATTCTCCTGTTGCTGTTCTTACACTATATACACACTATATATACCCATGTACACATGTTTTGCCCATAGCGAACCACTAAGCTAGTATGGTGAGCAAAACAAGAGTGGCAGCCACACACACACACACACACACGCAATGAGGCTACCTCAATTCTCGCCCTCCCTCCCTCACCAAAATTCCTCCTTCCACAATACTACGCACAACGCTAATTATAACCACAATCCTGGTCACTAATTCCTGTAAATGAATAATTGACCATACGTTTATTTTGAAAAGGAACCTAAGAAATTGTTTGAAGATTCCTAGATGGACGAAATAATGCTGTGGTGCTGTGGCAAGCGCTGTGAACATCGTGAACAGCATTGAATCACTGATATTTGAACATTGTACCCAGTCATTATCACACTCAGGCTCTTCTATAATACTATCATGGCTAAATAATACAAGTTATATATATATTTTGACATTATTAGGCGATGCTGTGGTCACACGCTGAACAGCAGTGCTGTGCGCTTATGCTGCGAGCGCCAGCCTTGGTTGCTCACTCACTACTGAGGCTCCCACACCCGGGAATGTGGACCACGATTTTTTTTAAAGATGGCGTCTGTTTACAAGAGCCCTGAGGAAGCTGATGTGAACCCCATGTAGCCGCGGGAGTTTTGAATCGAACGTGAAAAATACAAATACCCAGAGGCGCGTTGCGCAAACCAGACGCGAGCCTGCAGGCGCGTTGCGCAGTTAAAGGGTTAAGGGTTAAGGCTGTAGCAGTTTAAGGGTTAAGAGTTGTGAATTAAATCTTCAATATTTGTAAAATGATGCAGACTAATGAAGAAAATTATAAATTATCAAGAAAATATTGGAAACAATTACAGTATTATTAAGAAAAATAAAATTTTCTTATTAAATACCTTTTAGTACAGTATATGGCATTAGGTATTTTTGTTCTCGTGGACATGAGCATTTTGTGTTGGACCATGTGTTCTCATTGTTTACTGTGGACTTGCATAGCCAACTTCAATTTTGAAGCACATTACTGTATTTTAATTGTCGTCTTCAATTTAATTTGAATTCAAATGTAAGTACAGAAATAAGTTTAAATTGTATGTGTGTTACAACTGTTAATCATATTTTATTAAAGTGCAGTGCAGTGTCTCTCTGTAATGTGAAGTGACAGCTTGAAAATAAGTGTACATACTGTATAGTTTTATAAAGTGAATGATCAAATCCTTGTATAGTACAGGGGTACCTCAGTTTAAGAGTTTAATTCGTTCCTGGAGACGGCTCGTATTCCGAAAACTCGTATTCCGAAGCTAATTTCCCCATAAGAAATAATGGGAAATGAATTAATCCGTTCCTGACTACCCCAAAAACCCCACATCAAACTAAATTTTTATACCTAATTCATCTAAATAAACCTACAAAACTATGTTCAAGTTATTACTTACCTTGCTGTTGAATGCTGTAGGCGTATGGAAGATGGTGAGGAGGGGGGAGGAGAGGAGTTACTGTTTGGAATGGGAGTCCCCTTCCATTATCACATCAGGCAGAGAGGACTTCACTGGTATGCACACTCTGGCACATTTTGCCTGCATACCACTAGGACTTGCTTGTCTTACTAAGAATTTGTCTAATGACACTTGTTTTTCCCTACATTTTAACACTTGTCTGTAGTAAGACATCACATTATCATTTAAAAGGTCAATGCAACGGCCTGCTACAGCTTTATCTGGGTGAGTTTTTTCAACAAATCTTTGCAGTTCTTTCCATACTTCACACATTTTCTTAATCAAGAAGGGACATCCTCTACTGCCTCTACTCACAGCTATTTTCTTAGGTTGAACCTTACCAATGGCTTTCTTGAGACCCATGGCAAGATATATAATGACAACTTTTATGCTCAAATGGACAAAAAAACGACAAAAAACTGTAAATCCTTGTGAAGAATTCAGGTGGGATAGTCACTGGGCACGAGACACTGGTAAACTGAGGCGCAATCGCCATGCCACCACGCGCTAGTCGGCCTGTACACGTATCAACAAACTCGCGTTCCGAGGTAACCCTCGCCTTCCGAGACATATTTTCCGAGGAAATCCTGCTCGTATTCTGAAAAACTCGCATGCAGGGACACTCGTGTTCCGAGGTACCACTTACACTGTCATGAACAGTATTGTACTATACTGAACAATACAAAACAAGCGCAGCAATGGATGACATAACCTTCACACCTTCGTAATCTCCAACTTCGTTAAAAGTAAGTCAGTTCGTCAATTTTATTATTATAACATAATAATTATGTTTTTCAACAATAGCTATATATTCTATCATTAGCACAAAAAATGATCTCACAAAATTCCATCTTAGCTCTTGGTTAGTGACAACACGATCACCATTGCATGGTTCCTCCACAGCCTATGTTATAACATTAAAAATACAAAAAAATGCATTACCTGTACAGGGTAAAACAAAACACATTTCAAATTTTTGACAAAACACTAACAGTCATTTGTTGTTACAATTTAAATATTTTGCAGTACATAGGAATTAGTTATTTTTTCCCACCCATCTGAACTTGATCAGACCGTGTTCGGGCATTAGTCATGCACCATTCCTTTCCTTCCTCCTCCTCTCCCAAATCCTTGCCCTCTTATTCCTTCCAAGTGCTATATAGTCGTAATGGCTTAGTGCCTTCTAACGATAATTGCCTTATGAGTCCTGCAGTAGTCGACAGCTGGTTTAATCATTGGTACATTACTAATTTGGAATGCAATAAATACTTTTCAATAAATATGTTACTGTACAAGTACAGTATGGTGCTGTAATTAACTGTAGTTTTTAATTATCTATTGTGGTTTATTGCAAATTTAAATTCCAAATCCATATGCTCTATGAATTTAATATCATTTTTATAAGGAAAAACATGTCTTGGAGGCCTAAATAATACTCAAAATATTACCGACATTTCAACAACCACAGATTTAACCGCAAGGAGTCCAAATGGCTTCAACACCCACAGGTGCAACAAAAAAAATGATAAAAAATTATTTTTCTTTTTAATCTCTTTATTTGTGTTCCCTGAGCACGGGAAAAATAATAAAAAAAATTAATTGTACTTACCAATGATGTAAATGAGCCGAGAAGTTGGTTGATGACGTCACGCTTCATCTTCGCTGGAGCGCTGTGCGCCGGGCTGAGTCAGGCGCGACAAAGAAGGAGCCAGAGTTGCCGCAAATTAATTTTCGCTGTATTATTTACAGTATCTATGGCGTATTTTACACCAATGTTTTTTACTGGTGTGGTTCAATATGTTCTCACTTGACGATTTATCATAAAACTGTTATCAATGTATATTATATCCACATATTGGTGTCACAAGTATTTGCACAAAAATGTCTCATTTTTCAATCAAATATACTATTTCTTTTGATTTATTTTCAATATTTACACCCACTTATTCTGTATTTATATGTTTTTGCACCAGTCTTGAACATTTAGAACTCATTAAGACTGTGATACTCATCAAAACATTTGACATAGCACAGAGGGACCTGACACACTGTGCACTAAGTCATCACCATTTTTCGTTTCTGTTGCCTCTTGGTTGTTGTCTTGCATACAATGCACTCACGCTGGCCAACAGCATGCTTTGCAGTTGGTGGTAAATACCTTAGATTGTGTGTGACAAAGGCATCCTTGAAAGTGAGCCTGGGTGCGGGAGCATGGTGCAATACCGGGTTCAGAATGGGCCTCTGTATGCCAGGAATTACTTTGCTAAACTTCTCTAGTAATTGTGTCACTACAGTAGAACTGAATGCACGGAAATTTTGTTTACCACCTGTTTTGACAAGCTACATATTGTAACCGTTCAGCATTGTTACATCAACAAGGTGGAAAAACATTTTCTTGGTCCACTTCACTGTTTTCCGTACACACATACTGCCCCCACCATCATATCACATTTATCCACCAAATGCATGTTGATGTTATAGTCCAAGACACAATCTGGCTTATAGATTATTTGTTTTGTTGTTCTGTTCACCTTGTCACTGTCCAACATTGTACCATTGACAATGGTGGTCAACATGTTCACTTCACGCCTGTCTTTCCACCACACTGAAAGCATTGCACCTGTTTTTCTTAGCTCGCAATCACCAACCTGGAGAGCAGTGTGAAACACTGGCATTTCCCTTAGTTTTGCCTTCACTGTGCCACACACTCCAGTTCTATATCAAGCAAGAACCTAGTTAGCAAGGGACTGGTATAATAGTTATCTGTGTACAATATGTGGCCTTGTTCAGTTATGGTGCAAGCAGTGACTTCACAACACTACCCAAGAAGCCATGTTGGTCATTAGCACGAATGTCTACATTTGTACCCGTATACATTATCATGTGTAACACAATTCCTGTTTCACAGTCACACAGTACAAAGAATTTCAATCCAGATCAGTGGCATTTGGAGGGAATATACTGCTTGAAGACAAAACATGCTTTGAAAAGCACAAGGGATTCGTCAATCACCAGCTTCTGAGCTGGTATGTAGAAATTCCTGTACTTTCCAATAAGTTCATTCAGGATGTGTCTTACCTTCCAAAGTCTATCATCATCATTCTGGTCTTCTTCATTTGCAAAATGAAGACGCCTGAGGATTATCGCAAATCGTTTCGAGACNGTACCTTTCTGAGCCTTCGTGATTGTGTGTATCTGTAGGATCTCGAAGGTTCGGGAAGGTCTTTGATTCTTCCTATTTTATTGGACATCTGTCGTCTTCTGGTGAGACTTTCCTCCAGTCCTTTCTAGGACTTGTTGGTCCTCTTCCGTGCCTCTTCTTGGTTTTCGGTATTATCTCGTTCTTTTGTCAGTATCTTCTCTCCGTGCTGTGTCAGCACTGCTATTATTCCTTAAATGCTCCTCATTGGTGCCTTCCCCACTGGGCGGGGTGTGCGGTTTGGACCTCATGCGTCCTGCGCATGCGCCGTGGGAGTTTTTGTTAAGGACGGTGTACATGAGTGCTGGTGTTCCGCGTCCTTTTTCTCTCGGGTACTAAGCCTCTCGATCCTCTTATCTCCCCCGTCCAAGCCCCGTAGATACTGGGGGTGTTCTGGATTACCAATATGGGGAGGACGCCTGGTTTTCTGTGCATACAGGTGTGGGATGCTGCATTCGCCTCTACCCTACTCTTTCCCTGCATGTGCGGCTCTGACTTTATTCCACTGGCGGTGCTCCCCGAAATATTCTCGGCTACGATATGTCATGACATGTTTGTGCCTACGCTCTGCAAGTGAGTTTATGCTGTCGGGCGTCTCTTTAGGCCAGACGCTGATTTGTGGATGCATGTTGGGGATTGGTTGTGGCGTTTTGTTTGGCCCCTTGCGGGCTTCTTCCTGGGGCCTTCCTTGTTTGTCTGTGTTGTTTGTTACACGGTGGGGCGCGGCCCCATCTTTCGTGGTCTTATCTTCGTCGCTCATTCCATGACCATCTTGCAGTGGCTGGTTGAGCCCTTCCATATACTTTGGATTCTCTGTACTCACCTCATTGTCCTCAACTAGTTGTGCTTGTGGGGGTTGAGCTTTGGCTCTTTGGTCTCGCCTCTCAACTGTCAATCACTTGCAATCAACATGACCTCTGTGTGTTGTAAGTAATGTCCCTATCGTTCCCATTTGTTGCCTGTCTTCTTCATTCCTCATCTTCTATGCTTTTGTCCCTAGCTGCTGAGGCTGTTTTTCTGGTCTTTTTCTTGCATTTTTCTGTTTTTCTCATTCTCTCCTACACATTCTTGTGTGTTTTAGTATGTGCTTCTTGGCTCTTTACATCCTGGTTTGTTCTCATACCTTACTTGGTATTGCGTGTTTCGTTCTGTCCTGCTGTGGCTACATTCACTGCTCCTGTGGGATGCGGTGTCTCTGCTTTTTACTTTGCGTTTTGGTGCGCAGTGCCCGCTTCCTCGTTGGCCTCGGCCTGGGCCCTGGCTCTTCGTTTTTCATCTCAATTTTGTCCTTGCTGTTTGTGGCGTCTGTGTTTCGGCGTTTTTCTGCTGGCGGCTTTTCGTTGTCATCCATTGTCGGACTTGTTGGTTGGTTCTTCAGGGTCCCAGGGGGTTCCTCCCAGACGGGGCATTTCTGCTCGCCCGGATTGGTTCTTTCCCGGCTTGCCAGGTTTGGGTTCCAGGTTTCCTGGCTTGCCCTGCCAGTTGGCATTTTCACGATCTCACTGTGTCACTTCTTACGAGTCTTGCATCGGGACCACAGTGTCTCCGATCTCCTGGCGAGCTTGCTGGCATTGGGAAGTTTTTCTGTTTGGCAAACGTTCCTTCTGGTTCCTTGCCGGCTTGGGCTTCTGGCTCTTCTTGTTCGGTGTTCGCACCCAAGGTTTTCCCGCAGCTCCGCCTCTTCATATGCTCGATCGGTCCATGGCAGGGCTGGTTCAATTCTGCTTCAAGTCTCTCACCATCTGTTGGTGATCAGGTGGCTTCGTTGATGATGTCCCACCTGTGTGCTTTATCTTGGCGGCGGTGTGGTATTTTTTTGGCAGTCCTTCCTTTTTCTTTCTGTCCCTTCGTAGGTTTGCTGCATTTTGTTGGCGTGGTCTTGTCCTTCTCTTGGGGAGGTTCAGGGCCGGCATCTTGCCACATACTGTCGCCTTGTCTCGTATGGCGCTGGCGGAGCAGCTCCGGGTTTCTTTGGTTTTGGTGTTCCCTCTGCACCAATTCGCGTGCTGTCTCTGGAGTGGTTCACCTTCGGCCAGCTCTTGCGCCGCTTGCGCCTTCCTGGTTCTTGGTTGGGTGCTCTCTTCTCTTCTCCTTGGTTTGTTGTTGCCCCTTCGGTTCTGGATTATTTTCCGAGGCTCATTTCTTGTTGGCGTTGGCCTCTGGGGATTGGGTCAGGGTGCTTCATGCTCTCCTCCAGCACCAGGGTTTTGGCTCTTTTGGTCCTCGTGTTGGGTTTGTTCGCTTGCAGCTGTCTCCTTCTTTTCTGGCGAAGACTGACACGGCTGCTTTCTAGAGTCCTTGGGCTATTGATTCTTGGTCGATCTGGTCGGGGGAAAAGGTGCATCATGTGTTGTGTTCGGTGGTGGCGCATCGCCGTTCTTTGCGTGCCACGGCTGCCGTATCCGGGGTCACACTTTGGTTTGTTCCAATTTCCCTTCTTCCCTGTTCTAGGGTGCAGTTCTCTCGGGTTGTCCGCGGGGTGGTTCGGTCCAGCCAGCCTGCTGTCTATTCCCGTGCCCACGACGTTCGTCGGTGGGCTATGCATTCCTTCGTTGATGTTCCTGGGCCTTGTCGGGCCTGTGTTGCCTTGGGTTGGCAGTTGCAGTCTTTTGTCTCTGCTTCGTGTTGGGGAGTGAGCGACTTCTGCCTCCCTGGGTTAGGTCCCTCTTGTTTCGTCTTTGGGTTGGTAGCTCTGGGGAGCCGACAGGGCTCCCCCCAGAAAACCAGCGTTGAATGTAATGAAACGCTATTTTCTGGGTGAGACCCAGAAGCTCCTCGGCAACACTCTCTCCCTCCCTCTGGTCGGCGTTTTTTTCTCGTGTTTAGATATCCAGCCTCAGATCTGAGGTCTTGGGTTGCCGGCACGAGGGTTCTGGGGCTCCCCCTTCCCCCTCCCGGGGAGGGGGGAGCTGCACAGACAGTGGCGCGGTGACGTCATGCTCATTAGCTCGTTTTTTTATTTTGGGAGTTCTGTCCACTAGTTTGGCTCTCGGTAGCAATTTCTTAACCAGAATAGGGGTTTGTTTTGGGATGCTTACCTTTCTGGGTGCCTGACCTGGTCAATGGCAGATATAAAATGCTTCTAACCACACGGGGGTTTCTAAAGGCCATTGCTCCTCGTGCCTCTCTGAATGGGCCAGGTTCTGGCTCGTGGTCCCTGGTAGGCCTAAAGAACTCCATACACATGACTGATGCCAAAGTCTAACATTAGCAATATCGGCCTGGATAGCTCCGGGGAGCCTCCGGGTCTCACCCAGAAAATGGCGTTTCATTACATTCAACGCTGTTTTTTTTGCCTTAGGGGTATCTCTTAGGCATCATTTTAATTATTGATTGATGTAGCTCAGTGTTTTCTTATGTGTACTTTCTAGGTTAAAATGGAGGAAGTATTAGTAAAAGAAGAGCCAGCAGGCTGGTTTCCTGAAACTGAGGAAGGCCTCGAGAGCTTGCAATTCAGCGAGGCAGACACAAGCCTCGGTTACACACACCAGCCAACAACTTTCCGGGGTGGATGTCTGCCGTGGGATTTGGCCGCTGCTGCCACCCAGGCTCATGTCCTTGACTCTCAGTTGTCACAGGGCATTCCAGGACCCTCAAGAATGCAAGGAGTGAGTACTATGTGATTTTTGTATTGTGAGGAAACTGCCTTAATGATTGAACACATGTGCTGTATGTCATTGCTCTAGTGTCTTAAGATGGAGTTCATTAGTTCAAGATGCAGAGCTCTCTCGATGTTAGTTTGAGAGATTTATTACAAAATGATCACCGCTCCTTAATTCAGAACTGAACATGGTTTACGGAATATGTTCACTGATATAAAATCTTGGATATAGTATATTAACAGTATATTTAGATATTTTATTCTTATTGGTTCATTTAGAATATATGCTTACCACACTTGCCTAAACCTGAGATTAGACTTTCCTGTGATAAATTAAAAAGACTGTAAATCTTTATGCTCTGTGGTCATGTATGGTTAGTTAAGTGATTGGCATTCTTTTCATAGTGGGGCATACCTTCATTTGTAGTGACTAGTAATTTAACTTTATTATGCAAGTGTCTATTGTTTATTTTGTTCAGATTTATGTGGGGCCCATGTTGGACCCTCTTCCCTGATTAGCTGTTACCAACTAGCTCCAATCTCAGATAAAGCTTAACGACAAAATCTTTTCAAATCTCGACCGATTGCCACAAGTGTTTAACTAGTTCATATCATGTCAGAATGACAGCTAGGTTCATAAAATTTGATCATAGCTAGCTAGCCATGCTACATTTAATTATCTATTTAATGCATTACAACAAATTACCCTAACCAGTTACCACGAGTCTTTTGAGCTCATACGTTTCTACAGTGTTCTTGTAGACAGCCACATGTATTGTAATCATTAAGGGGTACAATCACATTACATGGATTGCTTAACCTGAGGATTTGGGGTAAAGTAAAGTTAATCTTCATTTGATACCAGTTTTCAAAAGGTTATGCTTATCTGACGATTCTTTCTCTTTCAATAGATTTGATAATTTTATTATTCATTCTCTTACTATATTTTCAATGATTGTTGAAAGTTCAGTCAAGGGAGATGGACATAAAATTTTTGTGTGATTGTTAGTGTTGAAAATCAAACATGGATATATTAGGTGTGAGTCTTGTTTACTGTGTGGTTCTTCGATGAACGTTGGGTGTGAGTCTTGTTTACTGTGTGGTTCTTCGATGAATGTTGGGTGTGAGTCTTGTTTACTGTGTGGTTCTTCGATGAATGTTGGGTGTGAGTCTTGTTTACTGTGTGGTTCTTTGATGAATGTTGGGTGTGAGTCTTGTTTACTGTGTGGTTCTTTGATGAATGTTGGGTGTGAGTCTTGTTTACTGTGTGGTTCTTTGATGAATGTTGGGTGTGAGTCTTGTTTACTGTGTGGTTCTTCGATGAATGTTGGGTGTGAGTCTTGTTTACTGTGTGGTTCTTTGATGAATGTTGGGTGTGAGTCTTGTTTACTGTGTGGTTCTTCGATGAATGTTGGGTGTGAGTCTTGTTTACTGTGTGGTTCTTCGATGAATATTGGGTGTGAGTCTTGTTTACTGTGTGGTTCTTCGATGAATGTTGGGTGTGAGTCTTGTTTACTGTGTGGTTCTTCGATGAATGTTGGGTGTGAGTCTTGTTTACTGAGTGGTTCTTCGATGAATGTTGGGTGTGAGTCTTGTTTACTGTGTGGTTCTTCGATGAATATTGGGTGTGAGTCTTGTTTACTGTGTGGTTCTTCCATGAATGTTGGGTGTGACTCCTTGCTAAACATTGGGTGTGACTCGTTGCTAAATATTGGGTGTGACTCCTTGCTAAACATTGGGTGTGACTCGTTGCTAAACATTGGGTGTGACTCCTTGCTAATCATTGGGTGTGACTCCTTGCTAAACATTGGGTGTGACTCCTTGCTAAACATTGGGTGTGACTCCTTGCTAAACATTGGGTGTGACTCCTTGCTAAACATTGGGTGTGACTCCTTGCTAAACATTGGGTGTGACTCCATGCTAATCATTGGGTGTGACTCCTTGCTAAACATTGGGTGTGACTCGTTGCTAAACATTGGGTGTGACTCCTTGCTAAACATTGGGTGTGACTCCTTGCTAAACATTGGGTGTGACTCCTTGCTAAACATTGGGTGTGACTCCTTGCTAATCATTGGGTGTGACTCCTTGCTAAACATTGGGTGTGACTCGTTGCTAAACATTGGGTGTGACTCCTTGCTAATCATTGGGTGTGACTCCTTGCTAAACATTGGTGTGACTCCTTGCTAATCATTGGGTGTGATGATTACATTATTCTAGCATATTATTCTTAAATGATTATTTAGGTGATTGTTATTCATTGACGTGATTATGACACTCATGATTTTATTGTTATTTCCTGTCTGTTTGATCCTTTCCTGATTGTTGGGGGGGATTGTTAACTGACTTCTGTGATTCTGACTTGACATGATTGTGACTATTTCATGGAAGTTGAATGAGAATTTTCAATGATTAATGTCTAATTTTTCACTCAATTTTAGTCATTCTTGAGTTAATTTGTTGTGATTGTTATACATATTTCTGCATTGGTTGTTAGATGATCTTGCAATGACTTGAGCAAAAATAACTACAATCAACATGTGAAGTATAATTCTTTGTCGAGTGTCAGGTGTAATTCTTTGTCGTGTGTGTGTGGTTCTTTGTTGGGTGTCATTCTACACAAGTTGTTTAACAGCTGTTGAGAGAAAATGTGTAGGAAATCAATGTATGAACATGCTGCAAATGTACATTTTGTCCTTTGTGCTTGGCATACACTTTGGAAATCAATGTATGAACATGCTGCAAATGTACATTTTGTCATTTGTGCTTGGCATACACTTTGGAAATCAATGTATGAACATGCTGCAAATGCACATTTTGTCCTTTGTGCTTGGCATACACTTTGGAATCAATGTATGAACATGCTGCAAATGTACATTTTGTCCTTTGCTTGGCATACACTTTGGAAATCAATGTATAAACATGCTGCAAATGTACATTTTGTCCTTTGTGCTTGGCATACACTTTGGAAATCAATGTATGAACATGCTGCAAATGTACATTTTGTCCTTGTGCTTGGCATACACTTTGTGTCACTTGTCTCTCGGACACTTGTTTCATCCTGTTCTTTGCATGTGCATATACAACTTGTCTGTGACTGACCAACATCATCCTCTTGTCATCTTATCGCATCTTCCTGTCTCCTCTTCCCATCTACCTGGTTCTGACCCACAGAGCTCTCCTCTCCTCTCCTTGTCTCCTTGGTTCTGACCCACAGAGCTCTCCTCTCCTCTCCTTGTCTCCTTGGTTCTGACCCACAGAGCTCTTCTCTCCTCTCCTTGTCTCCTTGGTTCTGACCCACAGAGCTCTCCTCTCCTCTCCTTGTCTCTGTGGTTCTGACCCACAGAGCTCTCCTCTCCTCTCCTTGTCTCCTTGGTTCTGACCCACAGAGCTCTCCTCTCCTTGTCTCCTTGGTTCTGACCCACAGAGCTCTCCTCTCCTCTCCTCTCCTTGTCTCTGTGGTTCTGACCTACAGAGTTCTCCTCTCCTCTCCTTGTCTCCTTGGTTCTGACCTACAGAGTTCTCCTCTCCTTGTCTCCTTGGTTCTGACCCACAGAGTTCTCCTCTCCTCTCCTTGTCTCTGTGGTTCTGACCCACAGAGTTCTCCTCTCCTCTCCTTGTCTCCTTGGTTCTGACCCACAGAGCTCTCCTCTCCTTGTCTCCTTGGTTCTGACCCACAGAGCTCTCCTCTCCTTGTCTCCTTGGTTCTGACCCACAGAGCTCTCCTCTCCTCTCCTTGTCTCCTTGGTTCTGACCCACAGAGCTCTCCTCTCCTCTCCTTGTCTCCTTGGTTCTGACCCACAGAGCTCTCCTCTCCTCTCCTTGTCTCCTTGGTTCTGACCCACAGAGCTCTCCTCTCCTCTCCTTGTCTCTGTGGTTCTGACCCACAGAGCTCTCCTCTCCTCTCCTTGTCTCTGTGGTTCTGACCCACAGAGTTCTCCTCTCCTCTCCTTGTCTCCTTGGTTCTGACCCACAGAGCTCTCCTCTCCTCTCCTTGTCTCCTTGGTTCTGACCCACAGAGCTCTCCTCTCCTTGTCTCCTTGGTTCTGACCCACAGAGCTCTCCTCTCCTCTCCTTGTCTCCTTGTCTCTGTGGTTCTGACCTACAGAGTTCTCCTCTCCTCTCCTTGTCTCCTTGTCTCTGTGATTCTGACCTACAGAGTTCTCCTCTCCTTGTCTCTGTGGTTCTGACCCACAGAGCTCTCCTCTCCTCTCCTTGTCTCCATGGTTCTGACCCACAGAGCTCTCCTCTCCTCTCCTTGTCTCCTTGGTTCTGACCCACAGAGCTCTCCTCTCCTCTCCTTGTCTCCTTGGTTCTGACCCACAGAGCTCTCCTCTCCTCTCCTTGTCTCCATGGTTCTGACCCACAGAGCTCTCCTCTCCTCTCCTTGTCTCCATGGTTCTGACCCACAGAGCTCTCCTCTCCTCTCCTTGTCTCCTTGGTTCTGACCCACAGAGCTCTCCTCTCCTCTCCTTGTCTCTGTGGCTCTGACCCACAGAGCTCTCCTCTCCTCTCCTTGTCTTCTTGGTTCTGACCCACAGAGCTCTCCTCTCCTTGTCTGCATGGTTCTGACCCACAGAGCTCTCCTCTCCTCGTCTCTGTGGTTCTGACCCACAGAGCTCTCCTCTCCTCTCCTTGTCTCCTTGGTTCTGACCCACAGAGCTCTCCTCTCCTCTCCTTGTCTCCATGGTTCTGACCCAAAGTTCTCCTCCTCTTGTCTCCATGGTTCTGACCCAAAGTTCTCCTCCTCTTGTCTCCATGGTTCTGACCCAAAGTTCTCCTCCTCTTGTCTCCATGGTTCTGACCCAAAGTTCTCCTCCTCTTGTCTCCATGGTTCTGACCCAAAGTTCTCCTCCTCTTGTCTCCATGGTTCTGACCCAAAGTTCTCCTCCTCTTGTCTCCATGGTCCTCTTCTTACCTCTCAATATTAATTATTGAAAAGAAAGCTTCAGTTACAGTTAAGTCAAGAAAATTCTTGTGCTTTAGTATCCTTTCCTTATCCAAGGTACAGCAATCCATTTATAGTTGTTGTTATTATTGCAATTCAACTTTTGCTGAGGCCTCAGAAGTATGTGTTCAGTAGTGCACATGTTAAGTGGTTCATCCAGATGAAACAATTTGCTTGTTCATTTTTATTGAGAATTTGCTCATAAATATATTACAGAATTTGCTAGTGGAACAGGATTAATTCTTGTAAATTTTGTTTTTTCTTATTAATTAGGAACAATATTATTTGTTTTCCTTTCAACATTCACCAGTAACACATATTTTTGTTTGGCCTAACTCTGATGTGAAATTCTTGTGTTGTAGTGAAATAATTTTAGTAATGTGTTTAGGAACATTTCTTTTGAAAATGTATGAAGACCCCCAAAGCATGGGAAAATATTGGACAAGGCCCTTTAGTTCTGTTCATGGGACAGAACCAATTTGTGGGGTTACAGAATGGAATGTGCATGAACTATCCAGAATGCTTTGGCACGTGTCACAAAAGTTTGGACAGATATATTTTCTTGTTTTATAAACATACATCTTCAGGAATTGTTGAAAATATTTATAAATATTATATTACAGTACAGTGAAGTGTGAGAGTGTTTTGAGGTTATAGAAGTCAGTTGTATTAAGTTGCTCCACTTAAGAAAGAGTGTTCTTCTTCAAAAGAAGACTGGATAACCATACAAAATTACATCTGCAATCAATGGCATATTTAGCCTTAAGTTTGAATCAGACATTTGTGTTTACTTAAGAGACCTGTAAATCTTTTCTTAATCATGGTGGTATGGTTTGTATTTATTAAACATTTTATTTATTTATTTATTTATTATATACAAGTTCTCACATTCTTGTAGAGCCACTAGCATGCAGAGCATTTCGGGCAGGTCATTAATCCTAATTTTCCCTGGAATATGATCTGCCAAATCATTTACTAACCAGGTACTCATTCACTGCTGGGTGAACAGAGGCTACAGTTAAGGATTGGCGCCCAGTCAATCCTTCCCGGCCAGGATACGAACCGAGGGCAAAGTGCTTGCGAAACACTGGGAGAGTGCTTTACCGCTATGCCACAGGGATTTACAAGCTATGAAGTACTACCAGGTTGTCCATAGCAATAATAGCCTTGAGGCGAAATGTTTCGAAGATCGTAAATTATTTAATAAAATATAGACTAAGCCACCGTGATCAAGACAAGAAGTGTGGGTTTCTCGGATAGACGTATAAATGTTGGACAAATCCTGGCCCTGGTACTTAAGGATGGTCAGAATATCAAGTACACCTTCACCAGTGTACTGGAATTCCAGATACTCGGGAACGGTAAAAGTGAGGACCTTAAACAAAATGTAGGGTGTAAAACACAATCAACTCTGCCCATAGTAGGAAAGCAGCATGTGAAGGATCTGGGAATAATGATGTCTAATAACCTATCATTTAGGGAGCATAACCAAGCAAATATAGCGTCAGTTAGAAAAATTATAGGTGGGCCAGGTCCCAAATCTACTCGGTAAAATAACAAAATATTGGAGTGAACGATATGGATGGAAATACATAATAGAACCAGTGAAGAGCAGAAGTGCCATAGGTACAATCAAAGAACACTGTATAAACAAGGCTAACATTTCATCACGGCAAATGCCCCAGCATGACGTTTGACAAGCCGCTGGCTTCCTGTCCTTGTTAAGGACACTAGGATTAGTGGCCCTTGGGTAAATCGGGTAAAAAAGCAGTAAAGGTCCACGGTTGTTCAACATCCTCCCAGCAAGTGTAAGAAATATTGCCAGAACAAACGTGGACGATCTTCAAGAGAAAAATCGGTAGTTTTCTTCAAGAAGTGCTGGACCAGCCGTGGTGGATATGTGAGCCTGCGGGCCGCTCCAAGTGGCCCACAGCAAATATATTGTTGTTGGCCTGTTGGACCAAGCTCCCACAAGTCGAGCCAGGCTCCAGGCTGGGCTTGGGGAGTAGAAGAATTCCCAGAACCCCATTCAGGTACAATCCAGGGACATGCCCTGGTGATTCTGTCTTCTGCACACTACATACCCCCTTAATGACAACTTGCCAAAGTTTAATATTTTTTGAAGGATCACTTATTTATTGTTCATGTGTACATAATGCCAAGTCCAATTTTCCATTGCTTTGGGGTCTGAAGAACCTTAGGTTGAAGAGCTGTGTTGCTGCTGGATGCAAGAATATCAGGTAAATATTATATAAGTAGTAGATATTATATTATATTATGTAGCAATAATACTTGTGAAAGAAAAATATTATTGTGATTGCCAGTTCTGAGTTTATATGTGGAAACTTTGGAGCCGCCCTGAAAATATTGTGCAAATGGAGAACCTGCTATTGGGAATGGGAGTTCTGTAACTTTTACCAGCACCCAGTATGCTCTTTCTTGTATTGGTGGTGTCTAATTTTGGAAAAGAATTCTTTGAGATACAGTATTCTTTTGAAACATCTGCTGCTCTGGGGAAGGGGTCATCTTTCCTTGTTTTGGTACTTAACACTGACCATGTATCTGCACCTTGTGAACATAAAACCAGAACTGATAAGTAGAGTGAGTTGCATCAAGATTAGTACCAGAGGTAAGAGAGTTAAGCTATGATGGTAGGTTAAGGAGCCAAGATCTCACAACCGTAAAGGATATAGGAAATGGGGGGGGGTATGATCACAATATACTGTATAAAATACTGAAGGGAATTGGCAAAGTGGGCAAAAGTAATAATACAAGTATGAGAGATGAATTGTATTCTTTTACCATAATTATTTGGCATTTTTTAAATATTACTTAAAACTACTTGGAAATTATGTTTCATTAGCTTAAGAATAATACAAGACCTATATAAATGATACAAATACTGTACAGTTGACTCTTTGTTTTCATGGCAATACCAATCATACTTTAACTACTGCACTGCGAAGAGCGCCATGTGGCGTTGGATCGAGGGTGCGCAGAGCGCCACATTACAATCGTAGGTATATCATTGGATTCAAAACTGGCGTGTGGTGACTTGGGTACGAGATGTTCGCCCGAGACTTCCAGTGATCGTCCTCCATTTTGAAAAAAGAATCCCAGCATGCCCCACAGCCGTGGGGATCCTCAGTTTCAAAATAGCAACCATGTCTGACGCATCATTAATGAGCTCCCAGTCTACGGTCAGCTTTTGTGTTGAAAAACGACTCAGATGCCGAAATATAGGACATATTGTTTGAAGATGAACATATTAGTGACAATGAAGACTACAGTCCTGATAAAAACCTTACACAGGGGTCTGACAGTAGTGATATGGACATTGAGGGGGACGATGTGGAGTGTGTGTACAGTACATGTGCCTCGGCTGGCCTGCCACGCTACCCTAGGTCAACACCACTTGATGTACCATCACCATATGTGTCACTATTTGTGTCACCTGACACGTGAGTCTACTGAGTGGTAGTATAGGTGATGAGTAATTTTCTAGGTTCAGTGACATAGGCTTAGATACAAGCAGTGTTAATGAACCGAGTGCAAGTGGAGTTTTGTGTGCCAGCAACATGCCCAGGCAAGCGCCAGTGTGTCACGTGGCCTGAGGACAAAGATAACAGTGTGCCTTCGACATCAGGTGTTCGAGGTAGGCTCAGGCTCACTACTCAGAACAGCCACATCTCATGCCATACGTATATACAGCTCTGGCACAAGACGACGGACCTGTGTTGTTGGGGCCCATGCTGGTGGTGTTCGTGCCGGTGTAAGCCGTGATGTTGGCACCAAAACAAAAAACGTGGTTGTACTTGTGTGGGAGGATTGTAACAATTTTGTCCCACAAATTCCAACATTTGATGATACTGATGTTGGTGTAACATCCATATTTTCCTATACTGGTGATGATTTTGCTGAAATTGATTATTTTATTGCATATTTCAATCAGCCATTCATAGAGCATCTCCTTGCAGAGACAAACCGATACGCTTTGCAACTCGTTGCCTCTGGAATTTTACCTCCCTCTCGAATGACACGTTGGAAAGACACGACTATTGAGGAAATGTGTTTTTTTTTAGCATTGTGCATGATGATGAAGCATGCAGAAAAACATATGATCCAGGATTTTGGAACAAAGACAGCCTTGTTCTAACCCCCATGTTCAACAGGTACATGTCACATGATAGGTTCCTGTTGCTTCTCAGGTGCCTCCACTTTGAGAACAATGCTAATGAAGAAAGACACGACAGACTGTGGAAAGTGCGGAAGATATTTAGTGAATTGAGAGGAAGGTTTCGTGACTATTTAGTAACAGCACAGAATGATGTAATTAATGAATCGCTAGTTCTCTTCTAGGGATGACTGGCGCTCAAGCAGTACATTCCATCAGAGTGGCACAGGTTTGGACTAAAGTTCATGTTATGTGATTGCAAAACTGGAATGGTCATGGCATATCCTGTACACTGACAACTACTATACCAGCCCCTTGCTGACCAGATTCCTCCTTGACCACAACACCGGCGTATGTGGCACTGTCAAGACACACAGGCGGAAAATGCCAGTGTTTGGCATTGGTATTGCAGTGGGTAAATGCCAGCTGAGAAAGTGTGATAAAATGTTTTCCGTGCGCTAGAGGGACAAACGCGAGGTGAATATGTTGACAACTTTTCCCCACTGTGCAATGTTAGACAGTTGCAAAGTCAACTTTGCAGCAGGGGTGAAAATGTATAAACTGGATTGTGTCATTCACTGCAATGTAAATATGCATTTAGTAGATAAAGTGATTTGATGGTTTTTGCCGTCGAGTGCATGATAAAAATCTGTGAAGTGGAACAGGAAATTGTTTTTTCACCTTGTTGACGTTACAGTGCTGAACTATTTCAACATGTATCATGTGAAATCTGGCAAGAGATCACCAATCTGTACATTCAGTGTTGCTCTAGTGTTGCAACTGCTGGTGAAATATGGGGTGCAGGTCAGTGTTGTGCCGCGTGGGGTGCTTGCAACAATGCTTCACGCACTTCCTGACAGACTCAGGTGTAAAGATTACCTTGCTGTACAAAAAGCTTGGTTATATGTCAAGCACAGCTTCACGTGAAAAGGGGTAGACATTCCTGCATTGTTTGCAAGAACACGCAATGTAAGGAACAGAAGTGAAGATCCATCTACACTTGGTGCTGATATGTTGAGTGAAAGTTGCCTTGTTCCACATTGATTGCTTCAGTGACTATCACACACTCAGGCAGTTCGAAGTGTTCATAGTGTTGTATACAGGTTGTGATAGTGTACAGTGTGTAAATAAGTTGTAAATGTAAGTAATTGAACATGTAATATTGAGAATATGAACAATGTTTGTGGACACATTTGTGAACCATGAAACAGTTTCTTTGAACAGTACGGATATTCTACTGCCTTATTATTGTAAACCAGTTCAATATACATGGATTAGCCAAAAAAAAAAAGAAAAAAAAAGAAATGCATTTCTAATTGTGCAAAAAAAAAAAATGAACATAAAATATTTGTGGCAACTCGCACCTGTTCAATCTGGCGCACGACTGCCTCTGGGAGTCTACACCAAGGGCAACCACCGAGCCATGACGCCAATCATCATTTTCTGGATACCACTGGGGCCAAAGTAAGTACATTTGTGGCATATTTTCAACACATATGTGATCTAACATGTGTGATCAGGGGAGGGGATTTAAAAATTTTGGAATGATTTATTTTTTTTTTTTTTTTTTTGCAGACTTTATTTTCGGCGCACCATGGGGTGTGTCATATTTTAAGGCAGCGCAGCATGGTAATTACCTAAGTGTAGTTACAGGAGGAGAGCTATGCTCATGGTGTCCTGTCTTCCCAGCACTCTGTCATATAATGCTTTGAAATTACTGACGGTTTTGGCCTCCATCACCTTTTCACCTAACTTGTTCCAAATGTCTACCACTCTGTTTACAAAAGTGAACTTTTTTATATTTCTCCGGCAGCTTTGTTTCGTTAGTTTAATTCTATGACCTCTTGTTCTTGAAGTTCCAGGTCTCGGGAATTCTTCCCTATCAATTTTATAGATTCCTGTTACTATTTTGTACGTAGTGATCATATCGCCTCTTTTTCTTCTATCGTCTAGTTTTGCATATTTAACCCTTTAACTGCGCAACACATCATATGATGTGTTCAGTGACTTGCAGTAACTTGCGCTCCACATCATATGATGTATTAGAGTACTATGCAAGATTTAAACGGCCCGCGGATACACGGGGTTCACCACACCTTCATCAGGGCTCTTGTAAACAGATGCCATTTTTTAAAAAAATCGTGGGCCAAATTCCCGGGTGTGAGGGGCCTCAGTATTGAGTGAGCTACCAAGCCTGACGCACGCAGCATGAGCTCACAGCACTGCTGTTCAGCTTGTGACCACAGCATCGCCTAAAAATGCCATAATATACATGTTCTTGCTATTATGTAGCGATGATATTATTACAGAAGACCCTGACTGTGATAAAACTGACCAGGGTTCTGATAATAGCAGGATTGTGGTGATATTTAGCGCTGTGCTCCATGGAGGGAGGAGTAATGCTGTGGGAGGGAGGGTGGTGGCGTTGTCTTCTGACTGTGTGTGGCCACCTTTTATTGACTGCACTCACCATACCAGCTTAGTGGTTCGCTATGGTGAACACAAATGTAGATACTTATATATAACGTGTGTATAGAGTATAAACAGCAATAGGAGTAGGTTGGGAGCCGCCATTTTGGTGAGGGAGGTGCGTCGTCTGCACGACTTATCATGTTGTTTACTGGTGACCACTATGGTCTTTGGGCACCATACCAGTTTACTTGTACAAGTATGGTGAATAAAACAGGTAGATACTTATATATAATGTGTGTATATAGCGTAATAACACCACAAACAGTATTGTTGGAGGAGAAATATTAGTGCGTCTGGCCTTGAGGGCGGCAGCCAGCTGACTGTGTGAGTAGCTACGTCTTTGTGCCTTTACTCACCATACAAGCTTAGATGTACAGTTATGGTGAACAAAACATGTAAATACTTATATATAACGTCTGTATATAAAAGCAAAAACAGTATGGTGGGAGGAGAATGGTGGCAAGTCAGGTGAGGTGAGGGAGGGAGGGAGTGGCAGCCAGTGGCGGGCTGCCACTGCCACTCAGCATACCAACTTAGTGGTTCGTTATGGTGAACACGAATGTAGATACTTATATATAACGTCTGTATATAGTGAATAAAAGCAAAAACAGTATTGTGGGAGGAGAATGTGGGTGAGTCAGGTGACTTGAGGGAGGGAGGAAGTAGCAGCCAGTGGCGGGCTGCCACTGCCACTCAGCATGCCAACTTAGTGGTTCGTTATGGTGAACACGAATGTAGATACTTATATATAAGTCTGTATATAGTGAATAAAAGCAAAAACAGTATGGTGGGAGGAGAATGTGGGCGAGTGAGGTGTTGAGGGAGGGAGGAGTGGCTGGTGGTGTGTGGCGGTCACTCCGTTACTTTTTGACTCATAATAGCAACTTAGTGGTTCGTTATGGTGAACAAAACATGCAGATACTTATATATAACCTGTGATATAGTGTAATAACCGACAAAGTATTTGTTCACTGTTTGATGAACATAATTGAATCAACAATATGCACACCATATTTTTGAGTACAGCGATGATTCACTCATTATATAAATATATCACACTACACACTATTGAATAATATTGCAAAAAAAAAAACAATGAAAATCAATCAGAGACATTGAAATAATTAGGTAATTATCTCTTTGTGGCAACTCCGGCCTGACAGCTGGGAGCAACAGACCGCCTGGGACGCACGCTGAGTCAGCGCCTGTTTTTTGCCAGACTTCCCACCCTATAGCGGGCAATATATGCCACTTAGGATTTTTTATTATTTTCCCATGATCAGTGAACAAATTAACAGGTTAGGAAGAAAAAAGATTTTTTTTTGTATGCACCTGTGGGTGTCAAATG